>QZCP01000829.1:40011-127511 GCA_003956705.1 Brevipalpus yothersi
TCTCTCTCTCTCTCTCTCTCTCTCTCTCTCTCTCTCTCTCTCTCTCTCTCTCTCTCTCTCTCTCTCTCTCTCTCTCTCTCTCTCCTATTTATTTTATTAGAATGCCCTAACAACATTTTCTTTCAACACTATGTTTTAGTTCACTCTCATGTGGAATCCATGCTAGCTCTCTTCGTATTTTTGTGGCCCATCCATTGCTCTGGCACAAGAGAGAAAGTTTAAGTAGGGAATATACTCACTTGGACATGGAAAAATTCTATACAAGTATTGCAAAAAGTTTTCTCAGCGCAGTATCTGGAAAAAGGAATCCATGAATGATTCTCTCTTCCTCTCTCTCTTTGCGTAGGTGGATAGAGTTCGAAGACCTTTCTCTCTTTATCTTTTCTCGAGTTTTCTCTTATATTGTTCATCTTCCTACACTTTGACCAACTCACTCTCTTTCTTCTCTAAACTGATCTAAATTCACCTCTGATACACTCGAACACTCTCTCCTCATTCCTCACATTCTTTAGACTTTTGAATCTTTTCCACATCATGATTTTATCTGTGAGTATGTGCCACCGCATACTCAGCGTATAGCATCATCCCACGAAAGATCGTAGAAAAATGCGACAGCAAATATATCTTCTATTGATCCCCTCTATGAACACCACTAGATATATGAAGAGAGAGAGAGAGAGAGTCAAAATTTAGCTTTCCCATCAGTCTTAGTACACTCATCTTATGGGTCTCTCTACATGAAGGTGTGTGGGCGTTTGTACACAGAACCCCATGAGTATAAAATACATGTATGAAGTAATCGATACTCTGTCAAGAGTGAACACTTTCCATCTCTCTCTCCACTCTTTCTCATATGTTAAGATTGCCTCCAGTTTTTGTATGCCTCTTCGATGTATTGCCTCATCAGAATCCCAACTCCCACGTGATGGGTAGAGCAATTTTAGGTATTACATTTTGCTTCTTCTTCGATCAGTTAGTCTATTTGGATAATTTAGTGGAGAGAAAAAGTTCGTTGAATCATCTCGCAATTGTGGATGATTTTCTCATTATCTTTGAACGTTACATTCAGGGCTCTCTTGTGGCTTGCACATTTCTGATGGGAAAACAAATATCGTATGGTGTCCTATCAGAATTGATGCTGATGGAAAACTAATTTTAGAGAGATTTTTATTTTGAATCTTTTGAAGCCCTTTCAGCGACTCGTTAATTGAATTCACAAGGGATTCAATTTTTGCTCTGCTCACGAGATTCAATTTGCCAATTCATTTGAGTTGTGTGGGTGGCTAATTCTGCTAATTAGATTGTGTTTTAGTTATGGTAAATACATGATCTGGATCAGAGGAAGAGAGATGGAAAATTTGGCCCATAAGCTTACATAAGCCCAACTTCTTAGGCATCCAATTCAGCTTATTAAAAGGCTCTCTGTTAAGCTGACTTCATTAGCTTCCCAAGATACCCAAGCTTAAGTTGGATTAGCAGCTTATTTGTCCAAGTTTATTTTCACTTTGATCTGATTTTTCCGATTTTTCATGCCAATTCACCTCTCAAATTGAGACTCTTAAAATTCAAAAATATAACCGATTTTTTGTCTCATCAATTGCAGATATTAACTCAGCCAAAATTGTACAAGATAATGTTCATCAGACACTTTTCAAAATTCTGGTGAAGGAGGCCAAAGTTGATGGAGACTTGCGTATCCAGCATGCATGTCTTTCTGCCTTACGTAATCTTTCCATTCCATGTCGGAACAAAGCAATTATCGCAGCTCCGGGAGGAAATTTGATACGAGTTTTACGAGAAATGTCAGTCATCAAAACACACCCCGTGGTGTTCAAGCTATTGGCCACTCTTCGAATGTTGACTGCGGATCAAGAACACGTGGCCACCGAATTGGGTACTGATGAACTTTTTCTCGAACGAATAATTGATTGGAGTATAAATGAAGATCATCCAGGAGTGAAAGCCGAGTCTGCTCGTCTACTTACATGGATAATCAAGAATTCTAAGTGCCGTAATGTTGTTGACAACATTGTTGAATTAAATGGAGTTCAGGGCATCATCGAGATGATTAGCTGTGGTATCAAATGTGGTATCATGCAGAATGAAGCTTTTCTTGCCCTAATTCTCTTGTTTGCTTCAACCAATCCGTTACTAGAGGATTTACTGATTGAGGGCCAGCTTGGTTATCATACGCATCTATTTTTGACCTCAATGGTTCATGAAGATATTTGTGAAGAAATTCTTAGCAATTTCATAACTCTTCTGCAACTGATCTCAGGTCGATCTAACAAGTTGAAAAATCACCTTATACAACAGAAAATTTTAACCGATCTTCAGAATATTCCAATCAATGGATGCTCTAGCATTAATTCCAAATTGAACACTGTTATGGCTATGCTGAGAGAAAATCAGTGATTAGTATAGCAATACACTTTGATGCGTGTCTAAAAGTTTCCATGAAATTATCATCAGATTGTGACGATTTTTCTCCAATCAAAAGCTGAAAAGCCCAAAGCTGATCGAGAACGTTACCAAATTTTATCAGAAATCGAATGAACTGTTGAAATTTCAGTCTTGACGTCAAGAGTCAGCATACTTTCTCATTTCTTGTAGCATAGGTCCGCTTTAAAAATCCATTCTTCTTCCAGAAATGGTATAAATTTTTTTCCTAACTCTACAACTGTAATTGGTCATATTTTTGTAATATATAATTTGTCTCAGATATATTGAGTGATTTAATTCATCCATTTTACTCTCTTGCATAGAGAATCTTACCTCTCTATGTTGCTTATGTTCAGTTTTTAAATGATAATCGAATAAATGGATCAAGAACAGGGAACACTCCCCACCGATAAATGATATTACAATTTCATTCATATTTTACTGCCAACGTTAGCGTTGCCTTTTGTTTTGACGAATTTGAAACATATACCTTCAATATGAGGTGTTTTTCTCCCCACTTAACCTTCAGGGTTCTAATATCCTTAACTATTGTATTTCTTCTTTGGGGCATGTTCTAGTTCCCTCTCTCGAATCTCTAATGATATTCGGTCCATACAAACGATCTATCAAATTCTCTTTCAAAACCTCATTAAGCTATTAAATTTCATTAAGACCCTTGATTGCACCCATCTTTAAAATGAGTAGATTCTCAGAGTATTGCAGAAATCATCTCTTAAGTGTGCATTCCAAATCTAACCTCTGGATTGCCCACTGAGCGACATTGGGACTAGTTTTCTATCCATCATGAGAACTTCCATCTTATCTCTACTCTTCAAAACGCTTGATTTCTTAAAACAGTAGTAAATCTCAGATCACTAAGTTTTTTTGTTGATAATATTCCAATAGAATGGTCAACTATCATAGCCTACTAGTTCCGAGATGCTAAAAATTCTAAGTGAGAATATTCGAATTTTTGGATAAGTAGATACCAGGAGGTTAGGTAAGAGTACACGCCACTTGAACGCTCTTGGAGCATCAGCAAGTGAAAGCGTGAAGAGAACACAAAAGAAGGTGGACAAATGCAAGATGGAGAGATAGATAAAGAGAGAGGAGGAGTATCAAATTCCAGGAGGATTTCAGTTGAAATGTTGAGGAGGCGGGAATGATGATAGAAAGAATCAGCAAAATGAGTGAAATAAGTTCAGCTCAGTAAGAGGTCTTCTTCGATCGGCCATTCGAGTCTTTGATCCGATCAGTTTAGAACTGAGTTTAGAATCGAAACATCTTTTTGAAGCCCGTTAAGTTTTCAAGTCATATTTTTGCTGCTACTGTTTTTTGTTGATGATGTTCAGTTTTAGATTTCCTCGATAAGCGTCAAAACAACTAATGTTTCTCAATTGTGCGAATTTTTTTCAGCCATTCAATTTCAACCCATACTTTTCCTGATTAAATAAGTTGGTTACAATAATATTGATCAGGTATGAATCTGTTAATTAGCGTTTTGCCAACTGTTTCCTATGATGCAGCATAATCTAGTAGCGATCTTGTTTAATCGTTCTAACGGTTACAAGAATCTGTCATCATTTGATGATAAAGAAGACATGTGCTTATCCGAAGTTTAGAATTTTTTTGAATGGAAATTTTCGTTAATTAATTTCTCTCCCATTGGTCATGGAAGACATAGAATTTTGAGCTCTGCGAGCTTCATCCCATCTGGAGCGAGATTTTCGAAAGTTCCAAGCAAGAATTTGATTTCAAATACACAAAAATACTTGGACATCGAAAATATTCCGATGAATATTCATTATTTAAGGCTGTCTATTCAGTCTATTAATACGATATCTTTGATTTATCTTGATTGACTTTCTTGTTCAATATTCAGAGTTCTCCTGAGGGTGCATTGCTTATCAGGTCTCCTTCAATTTTCTCGGAAACATATATTATATGATTAACGTTTTCTCTTTTTTCCACTTTTCCTCAAATCACACCTTGACGGGCACATCTTTTTCATCATTCTGTGATACCAACTTCGTGAAAATGTTCTCAATGTGTTTTTGTGGTTTGAAAATATCAGATGAATCTTCTCCCAATCGAAAATCAGCTATAATCCTCATCATTTTTTCTACAAACCTACCTCCATGGGATCATCTATCATATCGGCAACATAGTTAACGCCATAATCTGCCTCACCATCTCTGCCAGTCTTCTCTTCTTTCCATCTCTTTGCCTTATCATCTCGACTGATCATTCATCAGCCACCATCGGAGCTGAATCTTGAATCGAAAGATCACTAAGACGCTCCATAACGTCCATCAAGATCGGTTTTTCTTTCTTTCTCCCTTCGACTTGATCTTTTCTCTCTCTCTCTCTCTCTCTCTCTCTCTCTCTCTCTTTGTGAACGTGCCGTCGATTGGACCATCTTCAGTCCTGCACCAGATCTTAGGGTGCACGAGTGATACTTCGATTGGGCTTAAGAATGACAAAACACGGATATTCATCCTATTTTTGTGCCTTATTTTTTACTTATATTATAATACTTGGTTCACCTTCCTGGTCATTCCAATTAGGTGGCAAAACTTTTGATCCAAATATTTATGCAGTAGCAACAATTCAGCAGCCAACATCCACCTATGGCCAATCTCAAGATTGTGCACTTGTTTTACATCGAACTTTTGTTGCTAATACACATCAAGTGTCTCAATCAACGCATAATCCATTGTTTGGAGGTTTTCTAGATATAATTAAATCCAGGTTGGTTATATTACAAATTGAGATAATTTTGTTCACATTTTCCCTTCCCAAATTCAATTTCACTTTCACACCAAATCGATCAAATTTGAGTGGAATTTTTGCCATTTTGATCGATACTTTTTGCAACATTTCCACACATTATTGTGTAACTTGTCATGTTTGTTTCTTATTCGTCAATCATCTCCTCTTTTACTTCTTTTTCTTCTTCTTCTTCTTCCCATCGCTTCTTTCCTCATTCTTCAACTTGTGTACTCATCTGCTTCTTCTTCTTCCGTTTCCACAAACACGATCGTGTACACCATCATCATCGCCTGCATCTTCTTCACAATAACATACACACACACATACATTCACAATTCGCCTCTAAACATTTACCGTTACTACCGGTCACAAAAGTTCTAACGAATACTCACCAGTACCTACTGGCAAGAGCGAAGAGTTATGTATTCGTTATAGTGATGTGAATGAAGCTGTACGTCAGGCCAAGATACATACCAACTACGTTCGTCCAGCCGGTCTCAACAGTTTAGAGCCTCATCCGTCAGTTATATCAGTTTCCGCTGAATTGGGTCTAGAAGTCACGCGAATATTAGCTCAACAGTGAGTCCACTTTCATTTTAATCTTTTTCTCTCTCTTTCTCTCTCTTTCTCTTTCTCCCTCTCCCTTTGCTTGTCACTTTTGTTTAAAATCAAATTATTAACATTCGAGTGCATCACTAATTCAACATGTTACTTATACATTATTATTATTCTTTATAAGATTCAAATTATCGCCTGATGAAATTCTTAACGGATTACCGCTAATTGATTTATCTCGAACCACATTTTGGGATGAATGTCCATCGAATGTCAAGCCAATTCCATGTACAATTGAACGATATCGGACATACACCGGCCATTGTAATAATTTGAAGACACCATCATGGGGTGCTGTGTACACTCCGTTTGTTCGTTACTTGCCTCCGGTCTATTCTAACGGTAAGTTTGAAAGCAAAAAAAAATTGTAATTTCATTTCCTCTCAAGTTAATATCAATTTGTGAAGCACAACTAACTAACAATAATTAAGACTTATCTCACTATCTAATGCGCCTTGCGAAACATTATCAAGTTTTTATATACATTATGATTCGAAAAGATTCTCTACACATCCATTCATCCCATCAGGTATCGATGATTATCGAGTATCAGTTGTAGATGGAAGCCCACTTCCACCAGCCCGATTGGTCACTTCTACTGTGCATCGTGATGTGGATCGACCTGATAATGATTTGACCATTCTCATCATGAGCTGGGGCCAATTTATTGACCACGATCTTACACTCGCAGCTCCACCGAGAGGTAAGATATATACTCACATACTATTGCCATTCATTCAGTCATGATTCAATTCCAATTGAGTACTATTCTTTTTTTCGCCTTTATATTTACTCAAACGATACTAATCATCAAGTCAGTTTAAGTAATCATCGTTTCAGTATGAAAACTTGATCCCTCTCTTTTATTTAACAGTTTTTTTTGATCATGCTTCCAATTTTGATTGTTGATGGTTAGGATTCTCATGAGTCTTCCTTCTTACTACACTTGATGGGGAAAGATGATATGTGAAGTGGTGATCTTGAAAACAGATTTGTTAGGGCTCTCATTCAGGATATATTCATTCCAATGATGGATTGTAGGAAACTTATTTTGATTTGTGTGGGATTTGAGATTTATCTATATCTTGTTTGGTGTTGATTTCGATTCAAGCTTTTACAAACTTTTCCCGCTTAAAATTCTTAAAGCGTTTTGCCTAGACTTATCCGCAAATCATCGAATATTTTTATACTCGACGATTTCCATCAATATCTCAAATCCTCAATGCACACTGGTTTTAGGGAGAAAAAAAAATTTTACTAACATTCCATTTCAAACATGAAATTGATGGTGCATGATCGACAATGTATCAAGGCTTGAGAAGCTATTCGAATCGAATATGAGACAAGGACATGAGAAATTTTTGAGTGAGAATCAAAATATTTACATTCTTAAGCTCTCATAGTATGAAGGTATATTAATTCTGGGAGGGTTGTAATGTGACACCAACGTGATCACACTAACTTGACTAGTCAATTTTGAGATTTTTGATACTTATCCAGAACAAAATTGGAGAAGCGTTTGGAAGAGAATTTTTAATCTTCAAATAGGCTTCATTCTACTGACTGATCTCCATCATCGAATAGCTTTTCCCGATTCTTTCGTAATCGGATATTTGAGAAAAACTTTTAGCCAGATTGAAATGATGAGTTAACTCCTTCAGTCCATATATTTTTTTCTTCTATTTGATTTTATTCGTTCATCGGGAAAATATCATGAAATTTCGCAATACCAATAATCGAATTCATTCAATTCAATTTGAACCCTTTTAGACCACTTTTGATACATTGTGTGTGGGTACATCGTGTTGCTTTTTTTTGCTCAACCTACCCACACTCGGAAGAGCTTATTGAAAAGTCAGCAGTCTAATTTGATTTGTATCGGGGTATGCATTCATATTGAAATGAAACACATTTTCATAAACATTTTCCAACTTCCAAGTATGTGACAAGCTTTTCTTCTTCTTCTTCTTCTCGAAAGAATTATTATTGTTGCTCACTACAATTCTCAACTACTTATGAGAGAGGTGAAAGTTTCTTTCCTGATGGCAAAGTTCTAAAGGATGATCCATTGTGAATTGAGAGAGAAGTGAATGAATTCAGGCTTTTCGACTTGCTGAGCATAACGTGATTCCATTATTCATCACATTTTTTGACATTATTATTTGTCAGGCTCATTTTCAATATACATATTCGAAAAATTTGAATCACAATCACTAAATCAGTAGCAAAAATTTTGTTTCTGGTAGTTGCCAATTTCGTGAAAATGAGAGAGAGAGAGAGAGAGAGAGAGAGAGAGAGAGAGAGAGAGAGAGATGTATAACTGTAAACTATACGAACAAACCATGTAATACCTACATTAGCATGTGCCATTCACACCTCAATCGATTTATTATCGTTTATGCCTCTTCTAGCAAGCTTCCTCTTCTTGGATATTCAAATTTTCAAACCACAACTGAAAGTTAACAAAAATTTCATAACTCACTGAATATTTTTATACCTTTATAAAGAGTTTGAATTGAAGTTAAAGCTTTATCCTTACGCTATCAAGCTTTCTTAAAAGAATAGAATTGTTTGAATTCTCACACGAACAGTCTGGTTTTGCGAAATATTCATATGAATTGAGCAATTCGATCATACAGTTACATATTGTTCAGTTCTGTTGGTCATCAAATAATTATTGAATGTATTGGAAGCAGGTTGCTCACAAGAACATAAAAAAGTTTTGAACTGCTCAGCAAGGAGCATAAATTTGAGAAAAGGATGATCTGCCATATCTTTTCAAATCAGAGTGAGAAAAAATTGAAATAATATTCAGATTCCTTGATTGTGCTCCTTATAACGGGATGTATTATCGGAATATTATGATCGAATTGAATTGATCGGATCTTGGTCTCAGCAACTTTCAGATCTATTCTTCCTATTTTAGAAGATAATCCGCTGTTCAATGAAAAAATATTCAATTTTCGGATGAGTTTCTATTCTCTTCATTTCAAAACTGTATCAATTTTGTAAGTCGTAAAGTCAAAGATAATTCAGATCGTTGTTATAGAATCGAATTTTTAATTGCACACCATAATTCAGTGAAGAATAGGTCTAAAATACCAGATAGCAAATGAGCAATTATCATATTTTTTATCTCACTAAGCTTTATCTTTTCATTATCATTGTCCTTCCACTATCGGTCCTCTTGGGAAACCAACTTTGAGATGTTGAGACTGTCCAGGAATTGTTAAATCGTTTAATTTTCTTTTGACGTTGTGAATGAATGAACCTATAAAATTTTGATATATTAATCAAATGATTCATTTAGAAGAAACTCTTACTCTCACCTTCACCAAGTTCATCTGCAAAGTCATTTAATTCTCTTTGCTTGCACATAACTTCGTCCATGTTTTGTGGGAAATTTTTTTTCATCATAGCATATGCTTTGACTGGCTCTTCGAAATTAAACGAAGCACATACAGCTGATCTGACTCCCATAGCTAACATTGGTGTCAGAGTCTAGAGAGAAATCCAAGACAATTGGTGATAATTTCAACTGCTCACATGTAGTTCCAGTTCACTCACCTGTTCATATCCGGTGAATATCTTGAAAGATTTTGATTCTTGACTGGCACAAAATCGGCTCAATTCTAGCATATCAACAGATGTATACTTCATTCCAACAAGTCGAGGTACTTCTTGCTTGGCTCGTGCAATGAATTCTTTCAAGTGAACTGAAGAAAAGAAACAAAAATACGTGATGTGAATGCACATTTTTCTTCATAATTCACATTCGAGATCATGAGGTGCTGATAGAAATTAATTGAAAGTCTCGTTTCCTTAATAACATATCGATTGATTCCATATGTAGTAAGTTTATTCTGTACTTACAATTAACGTTGGTCATATTCGGAAAGTGATAGTAGATCAATGGAGTTGATGGTGCAGCATCTGAGACAGTTTTCAAGTATCTCAACAATTGGCCATCATTTGCTGGCCGATAGAAGAATGGTGGCAGTACGGCAATAGCATCCACTCCAAGTTGATCATAATGATTAGCTTGATCGATAGTTTCCATCATGCAGGTTGCTGAGATATTGAAAATGCCTAGCCAGTCAGTATATTTCGATTGAATTTCTTTCCACCAAGTTTCCGATAGCTTCTTCTTCTCCTCACTGGCTAGTGAAAGCCCTTCACCTGTGGTACCATGAGCATAGATACCCTTCACACCGATTGTATTCAAATAGGAAGCATAAGGCGCAATCATCGAATAGTCAATACAGCTGGAAAATATGAATCAATTCAAGTGAATGAGGGAAGAAAAAAATTTACTATAAGCTGAAACTTACCCATCGGTCTTGAATGGAACCACATTGGCCACGATAGGCCCTTCGAAATTCAAAATTCGATCTATTTTCTGCTGCAGACTCATTAGGACCAAAATTTTGTGCTTTACTGGATTAATATGGTGTTGACGATATCAACTGTTAAACATAGTTACAATCTCCCTTCAAACAAAAGACAAAAAACATTGCCGTTATCTCGAGAGCAAATTCCGTTAATTAACTGATAGACTTACGAGTTCAAATGGGCGAGAGAACGAGAGAGATTGGAAAACAAATCTGAACTTTGTCCTGCACTATGTTAGCATTTCCAATTTTTAGATGCTTTGTTTTTTGTGTGAATTTTTTGGCCTTCTTTGAATATGGATATCTTGTAATCCTTGATGTTGATTCTCATTATGAACAAAATGAATTGATTAGATCTTCATCCCAGCATATTCACTTTTATTTTTTCTGTTTCAGAACATAATCCGTCATTCAATCAGAAAATCCTGAATTTTTCGATGAGTTTCAAGTCTCTTTATATCGAAACTGTATCAATTTTGAAATATAGCTAAATCTGATAGGCGTAAAATACCAAATAGCAAGTGATAAATTGTTATACTTTTATCTCGCATTATATAGCATCTTTTCATTATCATTTTCCTTCCATTACTATGCTCTTTAAAGACCAACTTTGAAAATTTTAGTCTTATCAGAAATCCATACTCGGTTTAATTTTCTTTTGACATTGTCAATGATCGAACCTAGAAAATTTTGATGCGTTAGCTAAATGATTCATCTAGAAGAAATCTCACTCTCACCTTCATCGAGTTCTTCTGCAAAGTCATTCAATTCTTTTTGCTTGCAGACAACTTCATCCAGATTTTGTGAAAAATTTTCTCTCATGCCAGTATATGCCTCTACTGGCTTTCTGAAATTAAACGAAGTACTTATAGCTGATTTGACTCCCAATGCTAACATCGGCGCCAAAGTCTAGAGAGAAATCCAAGACAATTGGTGATAATTTCAACTGCTCACATGTAGTTCCAGTTCACTCACCTGTTCATATCCGGTGAATATCTTGAAAGATTTTGATTCTTGACTGACACAAAATCGACTCAATTCTAGCACATCAACAGATGTATACTTCATTCCAACAAGTCGAGGTACTTCTTCTTTGGCTCGTGCAACGAATTCTTTCAAGCGAACTGAAGAAAGAAACAAAAATATGCGATTTGAATGTACATTTTCTTCAAAATTCACATTCGAGATCATGAGGTTTTGATAGGAAAAAATCTCGTTTCCTCACTCATTCATCAATTGATTCCAATGTAGTGAGCTTATATTGTACATACAGTTAACGTTGGTCAATTTTGGGAGGTGACAGTAAATCAATGGGGTTGATGGTGCACGGTCAGAGACATTTTTCAAATAACTAAGCAATTCGTCCTCATTTAGTGGTTGATAGGATAATGGTGGCAGGACGGCAATAGCATCCACTCCGAGTCTATCGTGATGATAAGCTAGGTATTGCGTATCACCTACCAACCTCGCTGTGACATTGAAAATGCCCACCCACTCAGGATAATTACATCGAATTTCGTTCCGCCAATTTTTTGATAGCTTCATTCTGTCTTCTTGGTCTAATGAAAGTCCTCCGCATGTGATACCATGGGCATAGACACCCTTCACACCGATTCCATTTAAATAGGAAGCATAATTTTCAATCGTCGAAGGGTCAACATAGCTGGAAAATATGAATCAATTCCAAAGAATCAAAGAATAGAAAAACTTACTATGAGCCTAAACTCACCCACTGAGGTTGCGTGGGGTCACACTGGCTACGATAGGGCCTTCAAACTCCAAAATTCGATCTATTTTCTGCTGTAAATTCATTGGGAATAGAAACTTTGTACGTGCTGGGTCAATATCATGTTGATAATTGAATACACCTTAACAACAGCTTAATGATAATCTTTCATCAGATAAAGGATAAAAAACAGTGCTTCTATCTCGAGAGCAGATTCTGTTTATCAACTGATAGACTTTTGGGCTCGAATGGGTGAGAGAAAGAGAGATTGGAGAACCAAGCTTTGCCCTATTATAAACACTCAACTAGCGTTTCCAATGGTTGCTGTTCTTGTTTTTCGTGTGAATCTTCTTGTCCTCTTGAAATCTAGGCATCTCATCATCCATAAAGATCCCATTCAAAAGATTAAATATGCAGACTTCGATCGAAAGAAATTTGCTTGAGCCTTTCAAATTTGAAAACCATTTGCATGTAAAGAAAATATGACAGCCTCGTGATCTTGTATCCTAGAGAGCTCTGAAATTTTTTACTAGCAGAATTTCTCAACTAAATGAATTAATTAGCCTCTGATCGTGTGCGTCTGGAGGGCATTCAAATGATTGCACGAGTTGAATGCTGATCAGGGAGCTTCGGGCACCAATAAATCTTTCATCAGTATGGACAATAAAACTCACCATTTCATTCATGCTCTCTTTCTCTCTTGAATGTGAGAATTTGGTTTCGTTCAGAATTCCAATAGCGATTATTTGTGTAATACAAATGGAAAAACACTCAAATCACACCCAATCGCTCCACAATAATGATATAATTTCAGCCATACTAAAGATATATTTACCTGTACTCATTGGAAAAGACAGACTGTCGAATTAGATATTCATTGTGAAGGGTGATCAGATTGAATGTTCTTTCTAGCAACTTTGTCTGACTGTAATATTCTCTCTCTCTCTCTCTCTCTCTCAAGGTATTATGAAGTTTCAATCCTCTTTTGTTTCCATTTTTCATGGAAGTAAATATTAACTTCAATTTTGAAGCATCATTTGCCGCCTGTCAGGTCATTCGTCTGAGCTTTTGTTTGGTTTGTGAGTGAAGACCGGACATTCGAGTTCTGACAATCTCATTTAGATAGCTCAGTAAACATGTCCAAATTTTTCGCTTCATTTTTATTCAAATATTTTACTCTTCAACGTTAATTGGTATCACAATCAAGCAAATGAAATTAATTTTTAAAACCCTATAATTATAAACATCTTCCGCTAACCTATTTTTCTTTAATTTTGATGACAAAAAACTCACTTTCATACGGAATACATGATAATAACTGTGTACATGGTCATAACAGCCACATAACAGTTAGACTCATTTTCTGAATAACAGCTTTTGTCAGGAGAGCGATGAAGGTTAAGACTTTTGTCTCAAATCAACTTCTAGTAGATAACGAATTTTATGGAATGAGTGAATAGTTATTCTGTTCCGACAATTATGTTTTCCATTTTATCGAGGAAATTTATTTTTTGACCGCTAAACATAAAAATTTTGAAAATTTTCCCCCTACTTTAATGATCCACTTTCCGGTGAAATCGTGATCTGCAAGCCTCATCAAGTAAATGAAGAACAAATTGGATGAGGATATGAGGTCCGTGAAATTGATTCACTGTAAAGATTGATATCCTACTGTAATATCGTTTAATTTTTGCCCTCCCTTTGAGTTTGAATCGAGATGGATTGTCTCAATCTTGAAAATAAACTTAATCGTCCTTCCACTTCCAGATCTCTTTTTTCCGATAAATACTCTGAGTTTATCCAGAAATATTGGAGTTCTTGGAGGAAATGGTATCAAATGTTACTGTGCTAATGTGGTTGAGCTGATGATAGCAGTCAATGTATGACATTGATTTCAAACTTTTCATAATCTAGTAGCTGATGAAGAGAGAGAGAGAGAGAGAGAGAGAGAGAGAGAGAGAGAGAGAGAGAGAGAAAATAATTATGATCCTTATCAAAGCTCTTCTTTGCTTACCATGAAAATTGATAATAAGCATGAAAGATGTAAAGCTCATTGATATTCTGAGAACGATCCTAGAAATTCATTTGAGATTTCCAGACCGTGCTGTAGGGATCACTTTTTTTTCATTCCTCATCCCTCTCTCGCTCTACCCATGCAAAGTTCCTTTTTTTTCTTCTTCCCATGATGATCCATCCTTCCATTTGAAACTCATGCACTCAAGAAAGTAGTAACTTAAAGTATAAAAAAAGAGTTTTCACTAAGGCAAAAGCATTGAATCTTCGGGCTTCTCGGTCAGCAAGTGCATGTATCCAGTATTCCGATCTCGTTCTGCTAAGTAACGGACATACATATTAATACAATACGCATAGACATAGCGTGAGGGCCTGTAAATTGAATCACTTTTCTTCGTCCAAAAACTCGATACCGGCTGGTTCAACCCACCAAACTCTCCTCTTGGGGTATCACCTTGAAAATGTTGAGGATTAAGATTCATGAGATATCGTGTCTCTATCATGAACACCATTTTCAGTAATCAGCAGCCTCTCTCTCTCTCTCTCTCTCTCTCTCTCTTGAATGCTCTTTCTTTTACGATGGAAATGATCTGATCTTAGTTGGAAGAGAAAGAATATCATCTTTCTTGGTAGCTCCATGGACTGGTGCTCGCTGATGAAGACAGAATGGATTCCTGTTTACAAGTTTGTAGGGTATTTTTTTGCTCAATAGCAACCAAATGGTCCGACGTTGAGCCATGTCTATGGAGCTGTTCGTGAGCGATTGAATCATCTTAAATCCTTTGAGTTGATCTGGTAACTTTTTTCTGATTAATGGCTATTGAGGTTTGACATAATCAAGTCTGTGGGTCAGACATGCCCTACAGAGAGAAATCAAGAACTAATCAATCATGCCTGAGAGGTTGAAAAGGAAAAACATTCAGCTTGTAATTAAATTGGAACCAATTGAGCAATGCTCAAGTGTGGGCTTGAAGATTTTTCCCAAAGATTGTTACTGTTGGAAATATCATGAATATTTTGAATTTTAACTTGCATCACACCATAGAACAGTTCTGAGAACGACTTATTATTCTGAATAATATTCCTCGAAAGATTCTCATCATCTCTCAATTATGGGCGAAATCTGATCGATTTAACCACTATCTTTGTGAATTAAATCTCTTAGAAAATTTTACTGCTCAAAAATCAATGATTTTCCTCTGTAATTTTAATATTCTATATTTCTGATTTCTGATTTATTATCTTTTAGATGAACATGATATGGAATACAACTGCTGTAAACTTCTTCAGCAAGGCCTAAATCATCCTCTATGTCGACCATTTCCTCTCTCACCAAATGATCCTCTTTATGGTCCTGCTGGTGAAACATGCCATCATTTCATAAGATCACTTGCTGGTCACAGACCAAATTGTGCACTTGGTAAGTGAAAAGATTAAGTTCTTAAGTGTGAATAGAGGGAGTTGAGCAGCGTGCGAAAGGTGCGAAATGATATCATGTAAGAATTCCCATCTTCATGCGAGTGTGAATTCAATTTTGATTCACCTTGGTCTGGTTGTGAATCAAGATCGGTAAACTCATGAATTACTCCTACAATTTTTTGTGTAACAGTAGTTGGTGATGAATCACGATTTGTGAGTGAAAATTGGAGAGAGAGAGCATATGAATAACTATTTAATCAATAAATTTCTCAGATCATGACTTTTCAAGGATATTGAATTTACCAATACTGTATAGTTAAATTGATACATAGTCATAAACGTTACAGATTGCAATACGCACAATGAATTTTGATAATTTCATGAATGATAATGAAAAAGAATAGAGAGAAAGCAAATGAATGTTCATATTTTATCAAGAAAAATTTCAAGAATTTTATGACTAATAATTTCTCTTGACTCAATTCTCTCCATAGGTCCAAGAGCCCACATCAACACGCTAACATCTTCCATTGACGCAAACTTTATCTATGGATCAACTGAGGAGCTTGCTAGACGATTAAGAGCATTCAAAGGAGGTAAAAAAATTTCATATTTCATATTTATCATCAAAATTATCATTCCATTAACTGCTTAAGTGAATATCATTTTCTTCAGAGAAAGCATTTCAAAATCTTTGAAATGATGTGGGATTCAACTTATGAATTTTAATTGAAAAATTCTTGAATTTAACTCGAGTAACACTTTTGGGTGTAGGCTTGAACTCAAAATATTGATGGTGAAAAAAAAATTTTAAAAACCATATCGCACCAAATGAGGACCTTATATGACCAGCATTAGGGAAGTGGAGATTTCGAAAGTGTTACTGTTGACATAATCGTAAGATCTTAGATAGGTATCAAAACTCTCTTTCCGATGAGTTGCACACGTATGAAAAAACTATCGGAACACAAACTGTTCCCCTTTTTTAATTACATCAATGACGTTAATCATGAGAACGATAACTTTTGAGGTCTGAGAGACATTCATCGCTCCTAGCGTAATTTTTCAAGATGATTCACCTACTTATCAACAGATTGAATTCGATAGTTAAAAGAAACGTTATCTATTTTCCCCACACTCATGACCATTTAGATCGAAATCATATCAATGAACAATGTGGACCGTAAAATTTTTCAGATAATTGGCCTACCTAATGCTTTTTTTCAACATAGGACCAAACACAGCCCCTCTCAGAATAGACTTCTCTATTTCATTAGGGTCTTTGAGAATATCTGCTGGAGAATTCTCTAGATTGTTGATTCATTAGAGTCATCTAGAAGAAATCATCTCAATTGCACAGTCTCGTATCAGTTGATTGAAGAATAGTTCATGAATTTCAAGGGGAAAGAAGATTCGTAAAAAGATGCACCACTCAGAAGCATGGCAAAAATTGATGATCAAATCCGCTTAGACTGGACCAAATCATATCAGATGATGAGCTCAAATATTTATGTGTAATGTTTTTAATTTGAACGATTCCATTTTGATTTCAAGAATATAAGATAGTTGATTGACAAGAGAGGCCACATGTTCTGTAGGCTGTCTATTGACTGTAAATTTTATCAGATCTTTTCAACATGAGATTTCATCTTGATGACTTGTCTTCATGATAACGCTTAGAAGCAATCAACGTTTCTATCAGTCATCTAGAGTCAGTCATGAACACGATCATCGACTATAATTAATCAGATTTGTATTAGTTCGATTAGGTGGAAAGTATGAACTTTGAATATCTCATAGAAGAAATGTTCTATAAGTTTGTCAATTGAGTGAACTTTTTTGTCAAGGAAAATATTCAATCGAATATTTAAAACATTCGAGATACTTTTCATTCAATAGATCGTCAAATGTCAATTGAGAGTTTTTCGAATTGTTTGTATTTTTCGAAAATGCTGCCATCAATAGGAACGATTTCATCAGAGTGAGCAGCTGAAAATGATTAATCACAGTAGAAAAAGTTGGCTATTTCTTCTTTCAAGTCACGAATTCGACTGATATCAGCTTAAACTGGCGTAGATTGATGGACTGAATTACAAAGTGAATCGATTATCACGATTCATTCAATTCTTTGTATCATGCCTATTGTTGAAGCTTTTGTCTTATCTTAGTCAGTTGATGAAAACAGTCGAGAGTAGAAAACTTCGTTAAATTTCCAAAGAAAATTAGAATTTCAGGGAAAAAATTCAAGCAATCAAACAATCTGGATCTGACTTTCTATGGTCTGTTCATCATATTAGAGGAAATGACGAACAATATTGAAAGATTTTTCTGAGACCTAATCTCTGAGATATTCTAATAGGAGATATTCTGATACAAATTTTCAAATGTACACTATTACTTGATCATTCTTATATCTTACATCCCTATCAAACATATGCACACTCCTACCATTTCCTGTATCCTTCGTCGATTAATCATTCGAATAACCTCACCCGGACTGTTATGTGACATTAGAAATGATATACTTATAATATACTTATAATTTACCAATTCATCCTCTGACAATTTTATTTTTCATCAGGTCTCATGAAAATTTGGGATAGATTCGCTGAGTATGGTCTCAAGCCATTACTGCCACCTGAAAGTGAAAATCCTGAAAAAGATTGTACCGCAAGACCACGACATTTGTTCTGTTTTATCGCTGGTGATGAGAGAGTTAATGAACAAATTCATTTGGCTGTTTTACATACAGTTTACGTAAGAGATCACAATCGAGTAGCTATGGAACTTGGCCGCTTGAATCCTCATTGGGACGATGAAAGAATATATCAGGAAACTCGACACATAATGGCTGCCGCTGTACAGCATATAACTTTGAATGAATTTTTGCCCCTACTTCTGGGTGATGAAGTGGTTCAATCTCATAATCTTACCGTTCAAATGGGTTATAGTGATGAATATGATCCCAATATTCATGTGGGTCCAGCTCATGCTTTCCAATCGGCAGCTTTTCGAGTTGGCCACACGTTTATCCAGGGAATGGTTCGTCGATACAATAAATTCCATCAATTTTTGGGTGAAGATATGCTACACAATCTGTTGAGACAGCCGTTTATACTCTATCAACCTGGTAAAATGGATGAATTTTTGTTCGGTTTGATAAACACACCAGCCCAAACATACGATCCTTTCATCACACAAGAAGTGTCCGGGCGATTGTTCCAAATGCCTGGACACCCGGTAGGCTTTGACTTACCAGCATTCAATTTGGAACGTGGCCGTGAACATGGTGTACCAGGCTATAATGCATTCCGTGAATGGTGTGGCTTAGGTAGAGCTCAAACATTCAATGATTTGGTTCCACTATTACAAAATAATACAGCATATTTGTATTCTACTATATACAAGTGAGTTTGAAAGTTTTGGATAGGTTTTGATGAGTGATAATTTCTCTTGTTATTCGAATGACAATTTACATTGTTAAAAATTTTCACACTCCAATAGACATCCCGATGATATTGATCTGTGGTCTGGTGGTGTTTCCGAAGTGCCATTGAAGGGTGCAATCATTGGACCAACATTTGCCTGCATTATTGCCCGTCAATTTGTGTCCGTACGACGAGGAGATCGATTTTGGTATGATAGACCTGGCCAGCCATCATCATTTACGCCCGATCAGCTGTATGAAATTAAGAAAGCAACTCAATCGAAAATTTTCTGTGAAAATGCTGACGATATGCCTGATGTTCAAATTTGGGTAATGAGACAGCCTCATCCAATTCAGTGAGTATATTTGAAATCTGAGAAATGCGATGATATGTTGACCGATGGAGTGAATATTTATCATTCTTATCATCAATTCTGATCATTTTACAGTAATCCACGAGTTCGCTGTGAAGATCTGCCTACCATGGACTTGAGATATTGGCAAGAGGATCCAATTAATGGTGGATATCCAATACGAAGAAGAAAATAAAACAAAGAACTTACTGTATTAAAATCAAGAGAAAAATGAGACATCCATCATTGTCCATTGTTAAGAGCTTCTCTCACACTTTTTTCATACTTTCCTCCATCTGATTCATTTGTGATCTTCTTTTCTTAGTTATCATTTCATACTCTCATGAAAATAGGCTCTACAACATTTGCGCTACTATTCTTGCAATATTTTTTCAATTATCTCTACCTTACACCTTCCATCTGATGACCGTAATCATGATAATCTGTCTACATCTGTTTGCACACTTGCGTATGAAAATGTGAAGAGAGAGAACCAAACTTCCAGCTAAAATCGCTAGTTTCAATTTTTAATATCGAACCATTTGAAATTCCCTGAAGAAGCACAAAAACTTAACATTCACATTCTTTTCAGGGAACAAAACATTTTTGATGCTAACTATGATCATAATCAGCAACTTAAACTGCCAACTCTTCTATCCCTCTCCACTCATTATGGTTCCAAATTTTTTTCTCCCCCTCCTCATGCTCAGCTATCCAATAGCTCGACATTATCGAAGCCAATTTTTCCATCCAACGTCATTACTGACTTGCTATTAACATGCACACAATTTCATTGGTTGTATATGGACAATAAAGTCAGTAAAAAATATCAAAGAATTTTGATCCCAAAATTTTCTCTCCATTCCCACTTTTTTCACCCAACCTCATGTCCAACGAAAAAAATCTTCCATGACTTGAATAATGGTAATGTTCATGGTGACAGTTGATACGTAAAAGTCACAATCAAAGTTCGTTACTTTTCGAATTCGAATTTCGAAAAAGAAAATAGTTCTTCAACTTATCACCAGGTGTCTGTCGAAAGGGAAAGTTTTTGGCATGAATTTTTGATAAGTTTTTGTGCCCAGCTTTTAGCCTTGTAAGTTCGATACTCTAGAAAAAAGTTGACAGAATATCTCATAAAAGTGTGTCTTATTGGGCTGCTCTTTGTTCCAAGCTTTGGCCATCAAAGTTTTACGCTAGCTTGAAGGGAAATAAAAAGCTTATTAGCCAAGAACTTTTCTCAATCTCGATGAACTAAACTTGTGAATGTTAACAAAAATAAATGAGTGTTATTGGTGGGATAATTAAGCCGCATTGTCCTGGATGCGATGGACGGGAACATTCACCGGCCAATTGTGCTACCCATAGAAGGTAAGTTTGAGTGATCATACTTCGGTCTGTATGTTTGTGGTTGGTCAAGATATTGAATAGGAATAGGTGAGGATGAAAAAAAATCGAAATGAAAAAAGTATATATATATATATATATGTATGTACTTGGCAAAATGAGTAAGAAGAAAAAAATGCGTGTCACTAGAAAAGAAGAACCAGGAAAGTTCCAATTTTGTCGCTTACTCAAAAAATGGATACTAAAGCAAAACTGTATATCTTTTATCAACTATTGTTTTTGATTTATCCTGTTGGTTTCATCAGCTTTCTTATAATAAACATTGTGGTTTATGTGTAAAGGCTTTTGGGTTCTGCCACCAGCTTTATGTGTGTTTGGTGTGTGTATGCATGTGTATACACGCTGAACAGTTCGAGATGACTTGAGATCTAAAAGTTATTTTATTGTTTCCTTCTCTCTCTCACACACTCTCTTCCACCTTATACAACTTTTTACAGTTTTTCTGGATGTCCTCTGACTGATCGATCAATAGTGTTGGCTCAGCGGCAAGAATTAAAATGTCCTACACCCGGTTGCGATGGATCTGGTCATATAACTGTAAATTATTCATTTTATCGAAGTCTATCAGAATGTCCCATAGCAAATCGATCGGAGCGACTTCAATCTTTAATTAAAGATATATATCGATCCAAAAATGAGTCTATATGGTAAGTTGATTACTTCCACTACCTCTCCCCATTTAATTGGTATTTTAATTTTTTTCTTCCCCATTCAGCTAATTAAAATCATCAAAAGAAACTTAAATACAGGAAGGAAAAACTTCAGCGTCTCTCTTCTTTCTCCTCCCTCTCTTACTCTTCATCATCCGTCATCCAGGCTGAACTTTTTTTCACCATATTCCAGCACACAATGTTTTTCCCGTTCTGATACCTCCTTTTCACTTTTCTCCTAACTTTCACCACAACTTTTACTCTATGGATGAGAATCGAATTCTTCTGCTTCTTCTCTCTCTGCAGTGGTTGAGTAATCGGGTATTGTTGAAATAATCTAATGACGTATTGACTTGGGTAGTCTAATCAACCAGTTTTTCTCCATGTGTCTCGTGGTTTGACCTGTGAACGTGTGTGTCGTCCATCACTGTTGTTAGTATGAACTCGATAGAGTAAGAATCACAGTCAAAATAACTACCAGTAATCAACTATTTCAATCAATTGAAGGTAATCATAGGAGACCACCATCAACCGAACGTTTTTATTTGAATGGCACCATAGTGTCACAAGAACAATTGGCGTTTCTGCCTGGGAAAGCATATACATTTGGAATGTATAGTTTGTGCCACAAGACATCCTCCTCTAAAGCAAGGTGCAGTGTCTCATGAGTGATTTAAAGTTTAAATGTGTCGCCTTTTCGCTAATATATAGAGGGCGCTTTTCGATAAGTGAACATCTTTCTTGACAACGCTTTTGAAGAGTTAAATCAAATTTTGTTTAATACTTAATTTATTATTATTATGATTATCACTTACTCTGTATTCACTTGAGATCCAGAAGTGATAGTATGTTGATTATGTTGGATCAGTCGGATTCACGGATACAGTCGACGAGTGTTTCTGTACCCGGGATTGTTGGTTTAATCAATCTGGGTAATACTTGTTTCATCAATTCTGGTCTCCAGTGTCTCTTCAATAATCGTCAATTGGTTGAATATTTTGTCTATCTCTATCCAGAAAAAGAGAAATACATCAATTTATCACCAAATTGCTTGTGCTCATGTTTTATATCATTATTAAATAAAGTGTGGTGTAAAGAGCGTAAAGAGAGTGCCCTTCGGCCGGTTGAATTTAAAGATGTACTTGGTGGGGTACATTCGCAATTTCAAGATTATCAGCAGCATGATTGTCAAGAATTCCTTGCGCTACTTTTGGGAACTCTCCATGATCAACTCAACACAGGTATCCCATCAAGAAGGGAAAAATTTAAACAAATAGCGAACAATATAGCTAAAAATCAAATAAACAATGATGATTCAGCTGGTATGGATGCCGGTCGTCAGAAGCGTATGCGAACTTCCTCAAAGGAAACTTCATCCAGTGAAAACCAACAGCAAAACAATAATCATGATAATAACAACGGTACTAACAACAACAACAGTGTTAATAATATCAGCTTTTTGCCAAACAATCCGCACACGAATAAAGGTGGTGAATATTCTGGTTGTAATGGTATAAGTGTTTTTGATGAGAATTCTCCCATCAACGATGCCAAAGGAGAGTGGAAGCGATACGTTTCTGTAAACAAGTCAATCATCGTGGACACATTCCAGGGACAATTTAAATCCACAGTCAAGTGCTTCAACTGTGACCATGTTAGCGTTACATTTGAGCCTTTCATGTATTTAGCGCTACCATTGCCATTTGCTTTGCAAAAACAAGTTGTAATCACCTATGTCAGTGCCCCTGATAGAGATTTTGATAGTCAACCCAGCGGTCCAATACGATTTCTAATCAGCGTCAATAAATACGATAAAGTTTCGAAAGTTGTACAAGAGTTACGAAAACTTTTACGTGAAGAAAACGAAACTAATCACAAAACTTCAACCTCTGATACCGCCACAACTTCTAGCGAGCCTATCGAACGAACGATCGTCTTGGCAGAAGTTCGCGAAAACTATGTATCCAGAGTTTTAGATGCCGCCCATCATTTCAAATATGTTGACGATGGAACCACCTGTCTATACGCTTTTGAATTACCTGAGCCTCCTAAATCGTATTCATCATTTACTTCATCTCATCCTCAATCTCCTTCAACCCAAGAAAATCCAACAATTCAGCCATCGAGCCAGATCGAGAACAATTTGAATTTGAGCGACACTCCAACGGTTGTGAACGCTGAGAAATCTATCACACCAAGTAATGATGATCCTTCAAAAGATGGCTTAATCGATGTCGTAGGTTTTGGTGATATGTCATCGCTGGATACTGGATTATTGGGCCCATATGTTTTTGATGATCAAATAATGAAGGTGGTCAGCTGTGCCGTTTGTCTGGATGAAAAACCTCGAAATCGATTATTCGTTCATCATTCGTGTGACTGTCATTTGTGCGATATATGTCTAGAGATGACAATTGAACATTTTACTTGTCCTGAAAACAAAAACAAATTCACATGTCCTACCTGTAATAAGTCAATCACTCGTTCTGAGTTCGTCCCTCTAGTATCTGATGGGTGTGTAACTTTAGACAAGCCGACCTTATCTCTCTTAACTATACCTCTCTACTTTCGTGTGACTGATGAATGGAATCAATATGAATTAAAACTTATCCACAGTCCAGTTATTTTGCAACTTCCTAACGCGTTGCCAAGTCATCAATTGTACTCTACTGTGGATCGTTATGTGCCTTTTCCATATCCTTATTCCTTACATTGGGCCGATCAAAAAGTAAGTTCAATGAAGCCTGTTCACTTTTGAGAACTAATCGTTGGTTTCCCATAAAATTTTCAGGGTTTATCTTGTTCTCGCTGTGCCTGGGGCTCACCTTGTCAAGGATGTGAGGTAGCTCGATTTGGTGAAATAAATTTGCTTTCAGATGACGCCCTGGTGATACACTTTGACTCCTCTTTCACATCAGAACATTCCCTCCCATCTGTGAATACTTCATCTACGTCAACTTCAAACTCTACTCAGTCTGTAACTGATCATAAATCAATGCGTGACTTACGGCCTATGAAGAATCTGAGTCTCGAAGATTGTCTACAAGCTTTTAGTTCTAGTGAGACTTTGGATGAAAATAATCCATGGTTTTGTCCAGTGTGCAAATGTAATCAAAAGGCGCGAAAATGTCTCACGATATGGAAATGTCCAAATACTCTTATGGTCTACCTTAAAAGATTCCTTTATCATGGAATGACATCTGTTAAGGTTGACGATATTGTAGAATATCCCATAAGATCGCTTAACATGTCACCTTACATACAAGATCCTTGTGCTCCTGAGAATCAGTTTTATGATCTTCAGGCTTTTGTATGCCATTCTGGAAGTAAGTTTGAATTTTTTCATCTTAAACGATTTTCTTACGGGGAATCGATTTATCTTTCAGGTGTAAACTCAGGACACTACACAGCCTTTGCGAAGCACTTTTCTGAATCAGAATCAAACGATTGGTACTACTTCAACGACGAAGTAGTGACGAAACAAGAGCCAAGCAATTCAGATGATCGAGCTTATATTCTGTTTTATAGTAAAACTTCCATCGACAAGCCTAAGGCAGAAGCCCCTTCGGTAAGTCAGATTTTTCGCAGCTGTAGAGGAACCAGACGCTTTGATCTCTCCTCTTCTTTATTCCTTTTTCCTCTCAAATTCCTCTGATTTCAAGAATTTATCTTTTCGATTAGAATTCTAATCAATGGTGGGCGACAAACCGGAGTTAGCTCACCCGATCCAAATGAGCTCACCAGAATCAATGTCCAAACTTTTGATCGTCTTATCGTTCGAGGAGCAAGAAAAAAAGTTAATCAGATAAATTCAGCATAATTACAATGGTGCTTGCTTATATGGAGGTGAATAGAGCAGAGGCGAACATGCATGTATTTTTCATTGAAAAGGCAATAGCATGAACATCTGAGCAAGGCACATTATCTGAAAGAGGCCAGAATATCTACTGACTTTGTGAGTACCACAACAACGGGAATACTACTTTGGAAACAATATTCCATGTGAGATAAATGTATTCTGTATAGGTGTATATATGTATATAGATTTATTGGTACATGTGATGTTCAATGTTCAAAAATGTTGTCCAACAAATAAGCAATCAATTGTTTGTGTTGGTTGTGGCTAGTGGTGGGCCAAAATAATCGAAAGATCGATTAATCGATTAAATTTTCTGGTTTCGATTCTAAAAATTGATTATTTTTGATTAGCAAAGAATCGATTCCTTTTCGAAACGGAAAATCGCCCCCATGGCCGGTTCTGGGGTAAAATTCCCTGAAAATTCCTACCCCGAAAAATTTTTGTGGCCTTTTTCCGTGGTAGAAACCTTTTTTGATCAATCGATTGACTTTCGTAAGATTAATCGATTGTTCAGAACTTTTCGATTAATCGATCGTTTATTCAAAACAAACAATCGCCCAGCCCTAGTTGTGACCGAAAGTTAATGATCTGCACACAGAATGGGTAAGTTTTCGCCGGTCTTGAAAAGTTTTCAAGACTGCGTTGACATGTTGTAACTTTTTGATAAGATAGAAAATAGAAGGAGAGTATATCATGTCGAGAGAGATTTAGGCGAGAGAGAAAGTTGTTTTCAATCTTCTTGTTTTTCACAAGTTTGATTGATTGAAATTTTTTTGCTTATATCTCTCGGAAACAGATGCGTTGAATACATAGATGGATAGTAAGAAAAGAATGCTCAATATCTCTATATTTCTCATTCCCTTTCTCTTTCTCTCTGGTATTTAGCCTTGACCTCTGGAGATGAAAGCGTTTGCTTAGCCTCACATTATTGTTGACATTCTCCAACATTTTCTCTAGCTATATTCACCTACTTTCGAGCTCAGAATGCTCTTTTACCCTTACAAGCTTAAATAATGAACAATATCTGACATTGCGTAGAATAATATCTCAGATTATCACCTTTTTCGAATAATTTTTACCCATCTGGGGGAAAGAGAATATCTCAGAGAGAACAATACATCACCAAACTCACCATCATTTGTGGCATTCACCGATGAATGATTAGAGCTATTTGTTGCAGTGAACGTAGCCCATTTCTCCAAATATTACAGCAGCTTAGAGGAAAGATTGGAATTTATTTTCACAAATAGCTTCTGAATTTTCATTGATAACAGCCTTTGCATACCTCTGGCTCACCTTCTACTAAATCGAATGAAACTCGCAAATCGCGAAGAAAAATCATTGCTCTTTGTGTTTTTCATCGAGAAACCGATATTATGAACAAAAGTTCAATGAATTCTCCGATTTCAACACAATATACAGAGCTCTTGAACTCACAGGAATCAATCTTTCAATTTTTTATATTGCTCACGATGAATTATAAATCTCTAACTGATTGCTCTTGAATACTTTTCACAGAATTCTGGCTAATTCCCCTATCTGATCCTGGAATAATGAAATTTTTATTGTCTTCGATTCGTATTGATGAAAAAAATATTCCAACAATTATCCAAGTTTGTCGAGCTATTGGCAATACCTGTTGTGACAATGGTAAGAAGACATTCACCTCGTTTTTTTATTTGATGCTCAGGATTCATTTCTCATGAGTTTCCTTCACCATTCTTCTGAATGCTTCCTACAGATCAGGATGCTTAGATGTGTGTGTTTGTGATGCAACATTTTTCTCTTTTCCTTACTCTTTCGTTTGCATAACATAAAGTCATTCCTCTAACGCTTATGGTATAGAAGCTACCAAACTATTTTACCTCTGAGAAGTGAATATTTTGAATTATCATTCCTCTCGAATATGACGATATATATTTTTTTTCTGCGTAGTAAAATCTTGGAGTACTGAGGAAATTTGGATGAAGGAAGAATAACTAAAACAAATTAATAAGCTCTGGCCCAAGAGAGAAATTTGAAGTAGGAAATATACTCACTTGGACATAAAAGAATTCTATACAAGTATTGCAAAAAGAATTCTCATCCCAGTATCTGGAAAAAGGAATCCATGAATGATTCTTTCTTTCTCCCCCTTTGCGTAGGTGAATAGGGTTAAAAGACCTTTCTCTCTTTATTTATCCTCGAGTTTCCTCTTATATTGTTCATCTTCTTACGCTCTGACCAACTCACTCACATTCATTTCCGAATTGATCTAAACCCACCTATGATACACTCAAACACTCTCTCCTCATTCCTCGCATTCTTTAGACTTTTGAATCTTATCCACATCATGATTTTATCTGTTAGTATGGGTCACCGAATACTCAGCGTATAGCATTATCCCACGGAAGATCGTAGAAAAGTGCGACAGCAAATATATCTTCTATTGATCCCTTCTATGATCACCACTAGATATATGAAGAAAGAGAGAGAGAGAGAGAGTCAAAATTTAACTTTCTCATCAGTCTCAGCATCTCGCAATCGTTAATTGAATTCACAAGGGATTCAATTTTTGCTCTGCTCACGAGATTCAATTTGCCAATTCATTTGAGTTGTGTGGGTGGCTAATTCTGCTAATTGGATTGTGTTTTAGTTATGGTAAATACATGATCTGGATCAGAGGAAGAGAGATGGAAAATTTGGCCCATAAGCTTACATAAGCCCAACTTCTTAGGCATCCAATTCAGCTTATTAAAAGGCTCTCTGTTAAGCTGACTTCATTAGCTTCCCAAGATACCCAAGCTTAAGTTGGATTAGCAGCTTATTTGTCCAAGTTTATTTTCACTTTGATCTGATTTTTCCGATTTTTCATGCCAATTCACCTCTCAAATTGAGACTCTTAAAATTCAAAAATATAACCGATTTTTTGTCTCATCAATTGCAGATATTAACTCAGCCAAAATTGTACAAGATAATGTTCATCAGACACTTTTCAAAATTCTGGTGAAGGAGGCCAAAGTTGATGGAGACTTGCGTATCCAGCATGCATGTCTTTCTGCCTTACGTAATCTTTCCATTCCATGTCGGAACAAAGCAATTATCGCAGCTCCGGGAGGAAATTTGATACGAGTTTTACGAGAAATGTCAGCCATCAAAACACACCCCGTGGTGTTCAAGCTATTGGCTACTCTTCGAATGTTGACTGCGGATCAAGAACACGTGGCCACCGAATTGGGTACTGATGAACTTTTTCTCGAACGAATAATTGATTGGAGTATAAATGAAGATCATCCAGGAGTGAAAGCCGAGTCTGCTCGTCTACTTACATGGATAATCAAGAATTCCAAGTGCCGTAATGTTGTTGACAACATTGTTGAATTAAATGGAGTTCAGGGCATCATCGAGATGATTAGCTGTGGTATCAAATGTGGTATCATGCAGAATGAAGCTTTTCTTGCCCTAATTCTCTTGTTTGCTTCAACCAATCCGTTACTAGAAGATTTACTGATTGAGGGCCAGCTTGGATATCATACGCATCTATTTTTGACCTCAATGGTTCATGAAGATATTTGTGAAGAAATTCTTAGCAATTTCATAACTCTTCTGCAACTGATCTCAGGTCGATCTAACAAGTTGAAAAATCACCTTATACAACAGAAAATTTTAACCGATCTTGAGAATATTCCAATCAATGGATGCTCCAGCATTAATTCCAAATTGAACACTGTTATGGCTATGCTGAGAGAAAATCAGTGATTAGTATAGCAATACACCTTGATGCGTGTCTAAAAGTTTCCATGAAATTATCATGAGATTGTGACGATTTTTCTCCAATCAAAAGCTGAAAAGCCCAAAGCTGATCGAGAACGTTACTAAATTTTATCAGAAATCGAATGAACTGTTGAAATTTCAGTCTTGACGTCAAGAGTCAGCATACTTTCTCATTTCTTGTAGCATAGGTCCGCTTTAAAAATCCATTCTTCTTCCAGAAATGGTATAAATTTTTTTCCTAACTCTACAACTGTAATTGGTCATATTTTTGTAATATATAATTTGTCTCAGATATATTGAGTGATTTAATTCATCCATTTTACTCTCTTGCATAGAGAATCTTACCTCTCTATGTTGCTTATGTTCAGTTTTTAAATGATAATCGAATAAATGGATCAAGAACAGGGAACACTCCCCACCGATAAATGATATTACAATTTTATTCATATTTTACTGCCAACGTTAGCGTCGCCTTTTGTTTTGACGAATTTGAAACATATACCTTCAATATGAGGAGATGTTTTTCTCCCCACTTAACCTTCAGGGTTCTAATATTCTTAACTATTGTATTTCTTCTTTGGGGCATGTTCTAGTTTTCTCTCTCGAATCTCTAATGATATTCGGTCCATACAAACGATCTATCAAATTCTCTTTCAAAACCTCATTAAGCCACTAAATCTCATAAACACCCATGATTGCATCTTTAGGATGGCTAGGTTCTCAGCGTATTGGAGGGATTATCTCTGGAGCGTGCGTTTCAGATCTAATCTCTGGATTGTCAACTGAGCGATATTTAGAATAGTTTTGCATCCATCTTGCGAATTTCTATCTCAGTTCTACTGCTTCAAAGGCTTGATTCCTTAAAACAGTTGTTGATGGTGACACTTGACAGTAGCTACGATCTTCGAATCCTAAGTGTTTTGTTGATAATATTCAAATAGTATGATCAACCATCATAGCCTATCAGTTGGGAAATGCTCGAAATTTCAAATGAGAATATTTAAATTTTTGGATAAGTTGATACCGATCAGTTTAGAACTGACAAGTGAGTTCAAAATCGGAACATCCTCTGAAGTCTGTTAGTTTTCAAGCCTCATCTTCCTTGCTACTGTCTTTTGCTGATGATGTTCACTTTAAGATTCCCTCGTTAAGTAAAACAACTAATGTTTTTCAATTGTGCGAATTTTTTTCAGCCATTCAATTTCAACCCATACTTTTTTTGATTAAATAAGTTGGTTACAATAATTCTGACCATGTATGAATCTGTTAATTAGCGTTTTGCCAACTGTTTCCTATGATGCAGCATAATCCGATCTTGTAGCGATCTTGTTTAATCGTTCTAACGGTTACAAGAATCTGTCATGATTTGATGATAAAGAAGAAAAGTTCCTATCCAAAGTTTAGAATTTTTTTTTGAGAGGAAATTCTCGTTAATTAATTTCTCTCCCATTGGTCATGAAAGACATGAAATTCTGAGCTCTGAGAGCTTTATTCAAAACTTTTGCGAACGCTGGGAGAAATTTTCCAAAATCCAAGCAAGACATTGATTTTAAATACTCAAAAATACTGAGACATGGAAAATATGTACGAATACGAATATTCATTATTCAAAGCTGTAGTTTCAGTCTATTGATACGATATCTTTGATTTATCTTGATTGACTTTCTTGTTCAATATTCAGAGTTCTCCTGAGGGTGCATTGCTTATAAGGTCTCCTTCAATTTTCTCGGAAACATATATTATATGATTAACGTTTTCTCTTTTTTCCACTTTTCCTCAAATCCTACCTTGACGGGCACATCTTACTCATCATTTTGTGATACCAACTTCGTGAAAATGTTCTCAATGTGTTTTTGTGGTTTGTAAATATCAGACGGATCTTCTCCCAATCGAAAATCAGCTATAATCCTCATCATTTTTTCTACAAACCTACCTCCATGGGATCATCCATCATATCAGCAACATACACAGCTTATTTCATTAGGGTGAGACAGATAGTTCCAACTGAATAATAGTGCAATCATCCGACCAACGTTTGCCTTCATTATTGCCCGTCAATTTGTGTCCATACGACGAGGCGATCGATTTTGGTATGATAGACCTGATCAGCCATCATCATTTACGCCCGATCAGCTGTATGAAATAAAGAAAGCAACTCAATCGAAAATTTTCTGTGAAAATGCTGACGATATGCCTGATGTTCGAATTTGGGTAATGAGATAGCCTCATCCAATTCAGTGAGTATATTTGAAATCTGAGAAATGCGATGATATGTTGACCAATGGAGTGGAAATTTATCATTCTTATCACCAATTCTGATCAATTTACAGTAATCCACGAGTTCGCTGTGAAGATCTGCCTACTATGGATTTGAGATATTGACAGGAGGGTCAAATTAATGGAGGCTATCCAATACGAAGAAGAAAATAGATCAAAGAACTTATTAAAATCAAAAGAAAAATGAGACATCCATTTATATCCATCGATTAGAACTTCTCTCACACTTTTTTCATACTTTCCTCCATCTGATATATTTGTGATCATTTTTAGTTATTATTCCATATTCTCACGAAAATATGCTCCACAACATTTGCGCTACTATTCTTGCAACATTTTTCTAATTATCCTCATTTTAATGCCTTCCATCATACCATAATCATGATAATCTGTCTACATCTGTTTGCACACTTGCTTATGAAAATGTGGAGAGAGAGAACCAAACTTCCAGCTAAAATCGATAGTTTCAATTTTTAATATCGAACCATTTGAAATTCCCTGAAGAAGCACAAAAACTTAACATCCACATTTTTTTCAGGGAACAAAACATTTTTGATGCTAACTATGATAATAATCAGCAACTTAAACTGCCAACTCTTCTATCCCTCTCCACTCATCATGATTCCAAATTTTTTTCTCCCCCTCCCCATATTCATCTATCAGATAGCTCGACATTATCGAAGCCAATTTCTCTAACCAACATCATTACTGATAAGGTATTGGTATTCACACAATTTCATTGGCTGTATATCGACATTAAAGCCAGTAAAAAATATCAGAGAATTTTGATCCTAAAATTTTTCTCTCCACTCTCGCATCTTTCACCCAACCTCATGTCCAACAAGAAGACCTCCCATAACTTGCATAAATAATGGTAAAGATCATGGTGACAGTTGATACGTGAAAGTCACGATCAAAGTTCGTTATTATTCGAATTCGAATTTTCGAATGAAAAAGTAAAAACTTTTTCCTCACTTCTCTAGTAACCCGACAGCCCATCAGGTGTCACTTTGATCGAAGTTCCGTTAAAAAAATAGTTCCTCACCTCATCACTAGGTGGCTGTGGCTGTCGAAAGGGAAAAGTTTTGTGAAGCTTTAGCCAAGCTAAAAAAGAGTCTTCAATGAAGAGAGTGAAAAAAGTGAAAAAAGCTTTTACCAGAACTTTTCTTGTAATGAAACTAAACTTGTAAATGTTAACTATAATAAATGAGTGTTATTGGTGATATAATTAAGCCACATTGTCCCACGCCTGGATGCGATGGACTGGGACATTCATCGGGCAATTATGCTACCCATAGAAGGTAAGTTTGAGTGATCACAATTCGGTCTGTATGTGTGTGGTTGGTGAAGTATTGAATAGGAATAGGAATAGGTGAAGATGAAAAAAAAATCGAAATGAAAAAAGTATATATACATGTATGCATGTTCTTGGTGAAATGAGTAAGAAGAAAAAAATGCGTGTCACTAGAAAAGAAGAACCAGGAAAGTTCCAATTTTGTCGCTTAGTTAAAAAATGGATACTAAAGCAAAACTGTATATCTTTTATCATCAACTATTGTTTTTGATTTATCCTGTTGGTTCTGGAAATATATATGTGTATATTCTTTTCATCAGCTTCCTTATAATAATCATTGTGGTTTATGTGTGAAGGCTTTTGGGTTTTGCAACCAGCTTTATATGTGTTTGTGTGTTTGTGTACACACACTGAACAGTTCGAGATGACTTGAGATCTAAAAGTTATTTTATTGTTTCCTTCTCTCTCTCTCTTTCACCTTATACAACTTTATACAGTTTGTCTGGATGTCCTCTGGCTGATCGATCAATAGTGTTGGCTCAGCGGCAAGAATTAAAATGTCCTACACCCGGTTGCGATGGATCTGGTCATATAACTGGAAATTATTCATCTCATCGAAGTCTATCAGGATGTCCTAGAGCAAATCGATCGAAGCGACTTCAATCTTTGATTAAAGATGTAGATCGATCTGAAAATGAGCCTCTACGGTAAGTAAATTATTTCCCCTACTCCCCCCGCTATTTAATTGGTATTTTAATTTTTTTCTTCCCTATTCAACTTTTTAAAATCAAAATCAACAACCAAAACTTGAACGCAGGAAGAGTAAGCTTTTTTCAGCTTCTCTCTCCTCTCTCTCTCTCTTTCTCTTTTCTCTCTCTCTCTCTCTCTCGCTCTTCATCATCCGTCATCGAGGCCAAACTTTTTTTCACCATATTTCAGCCCACAATGTTTTTCCCTACACTTCCCGTTTTAATACCTCCTTTTCACTTTTCTCCTAACTTTTACCACTACTTTTACTCTATGGATGAGAATCGGATTCTTCAGCTTCTTTTCTCTCTACAGTGGTTGAGTAATAAGGGAGTAATCGGGTATTGTTGGAATAATCTAGTGACGTATTGACTTGGGTAGTCTAATCAACCCGTTATTTTTCCATGCTATTTATGTGTGTCGTGGTTTGACTTGTGAACGTGTGTATGTGTATGTGTGTGTTCATCATTGATCACTCATAATTGATTCCAATTGTTTTCGAAATTTTTCTCTCTCTCTCTCCACGTTAACCATTTCTCTTTCTCTCTTCCAAATCATCAAACTTTTTACCCAATCTTTCCATCATCATTTCGCTTGTTCTCTTCTCTTTTTTCACACTCTCTTCACTTTCTTGTCTTCATTCTCTCGCTTTCTCACATACACATATATATATACGTACAAGCTCAGTATTCTCAATAAACAGCCAACTGATCTCCATTTTCCCACCTAATCCACTCACTTTTCTCTCTACTGTTTCGGGTATAATGTCGACAGTATATAACTTTTCTTCTCTCTTTCTCTTTCTCTCTCTCTCTTTCCCCTTTTAATCATTACTCTCCCTTTTGGCTTCTAAACGTGCTCTCTATTTCTCTCTCTATTTCTCTTTCTCTCTTGTGATACATAAACGTAATTCAAGTAGCATACTCTTTGAACCATCCAATCTTTTCTCAAACGTGATTCATGTAGGAAAAAGTTTTTTCTCTTTTCGACTTGAAACTTTTCTCTCTCTAAAATCTAAGCCCACCAAAAACTTTTTGCGCTATCCAAAAACTCAACTGTCCATAACACGACATTTATATACAAACTCACATTTTTGCCTCTCTCTTTCACTATCTAACTATCAAAACTATCTATCTTTTCGCTCTCTCTCTCTCTCTCTCTCTCTCTCTCTCTCTCTCTCTCTCTCATCTTTCCCTTGTCCTCCACATTTTATTTTCTCTCTCTCTCTTCTTGTTTCACCATACATCACAACGTCATCCATTGCTTCACAATTCGCTTGAACTCACCTTTTATCACAAATCAATTACTTCTACTGCTCCTCATTTACTCGTTCTTCTTCTTCTCCTTAAACCCATCCAACAATTGAAATTTCCTATTCGATTTGAAAACTATTTCCAATCAACACATACTCAAACACAAACACATACACATACACATACACATCAAAACAACAATGAGTAGCTGTCCTGTTCCTGGTTGTGATGGTTCTGGACATGTGACCGGCAAGTTTCAATCCCATCGAAGGTATATCTGTTCACCTATGAATCACCTGATCCCTGACAGCGATCTACTTCTTTTTTTTTCGTTTCGAGACATGGTTTGATTAACAATTTCGATTTCTCATTTTGATTTGACAATTCTTTTGATTTGAGCCAAACCAAATCACTGCCACTTGATTTTGGGTCATTATTACTGTTATCCTGATCATAATCAATTCGTTTGGTATCATTTGTTTTCAACTATTTCACCATCAATCTGGGCAAACTTGAGTTTAATCATGAGCACCCGCCATGTTGGTTTTTATCTATTTTCAACGCTAATTTGTTATCAACTCTATCAATCACTTATCCTTGATTTTTATTCGCACTCTTTCCGTACTTACTTATGGATCGTCACATATCTAAGCACTTTATTATTATTATTATTTTTTTATCTCTCATCTACCATGTCACCGTTCCTAGTTCTCATCTTTTTTCTCATCGTTTTGGTTTGAAATTTTTTTCCTTTCCCTAATTTTTAAGCTATTTTGGCTGCTTTCCTTGCACTTCCCATCGTAACTTTGTATATATACACATGCACACAAACACACACACATTTTCCTCTTAACGCAAACTAATGGTCTAACTTTTGCATTCTTACTTCCTTCCTTTCCGCAGTGCATCTGGTTGTCCATTGGCTAATCGCTCAACCAAATTTCGAACTTACTCTCTGTCGAGCATGTCACCGCTTGGCAGTGATAGTGATGAAATTGGCGAAAATTTTAAATCAACTCTCAAACAAGAAGGGCCAAGGTCAGTAGAAGAAACAAAAACTAATGACTGTGCACTGGTTGGGATCAATCTCAGCTTTATTCAAATAATCTATCAATATGCCAAGTGATCTAAATCCGTTTATCAAGATGCAATTGAAATAGCAATACTGAGTGTATGTGTATGTAACTTTTCTGAACCAGTATGTTTTTCTAGTTTATTGGAGCCCAAAGTGAGCTGTTGACTAATGAAACTTAGCAACGCCAGCAGAATGAGCCGTCATTGATGCTGGATCCTCATTTTTCACCACCGCCTGAAAGAAGACTATGAAAAAGAGATGAAGAGAGAGAGAGAGAGAGAGAGAGAGAGAGAGAGAGAGAGAGAGAGAGAGAGAGAGAGAGAGAGAGAGAGAGAATGTTCAGCTATGATGATGCACTAAGAATCAATATCATTCACTCACCTATCTGATCAACTTCCACTTTCTTCATTGCCTATGTTATTCACTGTTGATTATGAAAAAACTTTCAAATGATAGACTCCCGAAAATAGATAGATAATAAGCGTTAGAAGTCTGTATATAGCTTCTTCCTCTTGAAGGAATCAGATGTTTCTTCTTAATTTTAGACGCATGTTTTCTCTCCTCAACCAAATCTGGTCAGAAAAAACTCTTTCCTCCTATTTATTACTTTTACTGACTCGTATTTCCTCTTACTAGTTGTCCGACTCCTGGATGCGATGGAAGTGGCCACATCTCTGGATCTTTCTTAACTCATCGAAGTCTTTCTGGTTGCCCTCGAGCGAGCAGTCATAGCCTTTACATGTCCCCTCAAAATGGTAACTCGCTCAAGTCCGGCGAGTCTAATGGCACTAAATTAGATGATCTGACCAATACACTTCCCTACATGAGCCGAAGCTCACAAGTATCAAACATTGCCAATGGTAGTAACAACAGTCAGATGTCAACTAATAATTCTATAAATTCGGATAGTGCTAGTTGTGCATCTTACTCGCCTATACCAGAAATGAGTCCCAATGATTCGAATGAAGAGATGAAAAATATAGAAGATGAGATCTGTGATCTCAAAGAGATCAATGAAGAATATGAAATTGAATTGGATAAAATTCAGGATGATATAAGTTCACTAGAAGAGGAGATAGAATCTTCAAAAAGGGTAAGTTTCTTACAAAACATGTTAATCTTTTTATTATCTACCAATATCTTATTAATATTATTAATATCTATTAATATCTCTCTTAATATATTTGCAGGAAAATCGACATATCTCAGAACATAATGTCTACTTAAATTATTATTACGAATCTTTGCGCGATAGTTTGATAAATTTTCTTGACAATATACGGATTCCAGATCTGATTGAAGAGAAGCCATGTTTGGGAAACTTCGACCTCTATCTCGATAGATTACATCAAATTTGTCTGGAAAGTCACAAAGAAGATAATAAAGCTATTTTTGCTGCATTGAAACTAGTTTCTCGAGACTATCCCATCGAAATGTAAGTGAATTAATTCTCAAAGAGCGAGAAATTCTCACTTCTTTCTACTTTTTCTCCCTATTCCAGGCCTCAACCACCGAACTGGGTTAGATGATCGAAGTCAATTCTTAAAGTTAGCTCTCCTAAAGTATATATATATCAATTTCTCAACAACAATCGACGTTGGTAACTGAATAGAATTCAGTTTCTTCGTTGGAATAGAGTCTTGTCCACTTTATAGTCGTATTCCCCAAAGAAACTTCTAGTTGCATGTAAAGAAAATGATCTCAATCAACTCCCATTGACGCATGTCATGCTTGCTAACGAATGACATATTCTTGTTTCAAAGAAAATCCGGATAATGTTCATTCCTCTTGCAAGTGTTAATCGCTCCCACAGCACTGAATGAGCTCACGTTCATCCGGTATTTTTGTCTCTGAGAATGCGTTGTAATTTTGTTTTTTTCTTCTCTCTCTCTTTCTCTCTTGTCTCTTTTCATTTTGAAGTCAAGAATTGTTTCGTCCCCAGCATGCTCGTCCCCTTTCCCAAACTATTCTAACTTTCTTGTCGTCTCCATCCAAAGACTTTCCTCACAGTGATACTATTCATTTTCATTTAAGTTCTGTTGCGTTATTCTTTAAAAGCTATCATTACATTAATTTCCTATGCATAAAAAGAACATATTCACTCCTCTCCAATGAATGTAGCTGTTTAATCTAACAAATTATTCACCCTGCACCCTCTTTAAGAAGTATTCTTTTTGCCCTGCTGAAGTCGATGGTTTTCTTCGAAATCCCTTTCTCCACTTACCCACAGCGCTTATCGAAAAGTGCAAAGCAAATGGATGAGAGAAAAAACTTTGAAAGTCTTCATCTTATCTGACCGTCTTAGTCTGGAAAAAAAATTTTGTCTTTCAGCAAAATGATACTCCTCTCATCTCTTCATCGTCATCATGGAATATCATCTCTCTCTTATTAAAATTGATTATTTAATTCCATGAAAGAAAACTTCAACCCATTGACAATCAAAAGATCAGATTATCCATGGCTTCTATTCATGTAATCTTTATCTTCTCTCTCTCACCCTTACTATAACTTGATGTTCATCGCTGTAACATGATCCCAACCTTCAAGAGAGCAAGAATTACTTGAGTGAAGAGAATTGTTTTTGATGTGGAACATCTCATCTATCAGTGATTACTTTTCTTTCTTTCTCTCTCTCCCTCTTTCTTGAATCTTAATGATGGATGCTCTCTCTAGTCTAGAATAATAATTTATTCTTATTCTCCACAAAATTTAAAAGAAAATCTTATTCTTGATCTCTTTTCATCATCTCTCTTCTCTGGTCCAGTCTTACATGACCTACACTCACAATTCTCATGAATGTAATTCATATTCGATTCTTTTTTGACCCAAGTTTACAAAATGATGGATAAAAAAAAGTATTCTAATCATATAAAAAAAGGCTATAAAATGAAAATAAGTTTTTCCTTTCTTGTCAAAAGGTTGATCATTGTTGTTGTTAAGTGAGAATCGTGTGAACTTGAAAGTGGAAAATTCAAATTCATGGAATAATTTTGTAGGGTATTGAAAATTGTAAAGAATCTGATTACTCCATGACCATTTAATTCTTACTTAATATCGACAACTATTTTGGGTGATAAGTTATCACGTAAATACATGAATTAGATATTAGAAAAATTGATTCTCATAATGGTGCATTTCATGGTAATGAGAAAATATAGCAATATTAGCAAATCTTTTGGCTATAAAATACTGAGGCATTAAGAGATATAATTCATAGGAATGTGCATGAGAATTATCATGAATGGTTCATAAGATTATCGATAAGTTTTGCTTGTTGCTTCAATATTGACATGTTCAATAACATACATCTCAAGGTGAGCTCAAGTTTTTATGTGAGATTGTGAACGCTTGAAATTGTTGGCAATAATTTTATTGCAAGCTTGACATATTCTGAAACACGAATCATGATCGACATTAATTGGATCAATAGCCATCTCTTTCTCCCCTCACCTGACCGAGTTCTTATTTATACACTCATTAATTGTGCCCGATCATTTTCAATAAAATTTTCCAATTATTTGATTAATCATGGAAAATCTGTTGAAGAACACGGAAATCCTCATTTCAAATATCCTCCATATCGTTTACCAGTTCATTGGAATTATTTCCGATTCTCTGATCCTCATTTCTGTACACAAATACGGTTCAATGATTCTCATGCTTGTTCTGAAAAATCTATTCATTTCAATTTGCTTTAGAACGTCTCGATTATGTCCACCTTGACTATTAATCTCATTGAAGCTCCCTGCAAAGTGAGTGACGATCTTCAATGAAGATCGAGATCAGAGTTGGTCTTAGAAAAGTTTCAAAAAAAAACATGCATGATTGGAGTCAATTTTTTCGTTCAAATCATCAGAGCAATGTGACATCGAATGTCTTTATCATTTATAATATTTATAATAATTTTAAAAAAAATTTTCGGAACACTTATCTGTCAAAAACAGTCTACTGAAGCTTTGTGTAAGCAAATAGAGGGAAAAAATATTGGAAGGAATTTTTTAAACTCCGTGAAGATAAAATTATCAAGATGAACTTGAAAAATCTATCCTGGTGACTCAAATCTCTATTCTATCTTGATCGACTATTTTTCCAGCACTGATTGCTCATCTTGAGTGGAAATTCTCAGTCATTCACTTATCATGATAAGTCCAGACTTTAGTCTAGAAACGGAAAGGAGTTTACCCTCTAGTTTTGAACCATGATTATTTTCTTTTCAATGGAAAGATCATAGGTTTGGTAGAAGCCAAATTAACGGAAATAATTCCTAATGAAGTTTCAGTTTGGAAAGACTCTGTGATCAGAATTATTGGAACGATCGAGAAAAGAAATCTCATGCTGCATTTATTGGCTTGATAGTCACAAAAAATCAGATACTGAAGTGATAAGTCAACCATCCTCATTTCAAAAAAGTTCTTTTTGGAATCGATTCAAAGCTAAAGTTAGAACTGGTCGTCCAAATCTGGAGATATCATTTCGAACTCTTCCAAAAATATGGAACGATTCCTTATGATGAAAGAAGCTCTCTAAGATAATATTAATAAATACAAGTCAGTCATCGATATCAGTGATCTTCTCGATAGCAGCATGACTCATCCTCAAAAAAACTGTGATAACATTCAGATCTCGAGAAAATTCCTCGAAAAATTCGAAATATCACGTTCTTTTCGATTTTGATCTCACCTGCTGTCCTCCAGAGCCACCATCGACTTGGCGGTGCTAAGAGTCAGTAATCTGAGAAAAGTTCAGTGATTCCTTGACAATCGGGAAAAAAAATCTAATCACCTGAATTTACACATGTACATCCACATGTCTTAATCATTATCAATTTTCCATCAATCCTATTGAAACGCATAAGATGGCGGCACGAGGTGATAAATCATTTCATGGGGATTCCTCTCAGATAATTCCATCTCTCTCTCTCTCTTTCTCACCCACAATCATGAAGTGAGCCAAGTTTTCTCTCTCTCAGGGTCGCCCTTTAAGCGTATCAAATCAGAGAGAATCGCACTTGAGAAAACCATGTGGACGACTTGAGAGAGAGAGAGAGAGAAAGAGAAAAAGAAAGAGAGTACAAGAGAGATGGATAATCAGAGAACTTGGGTTCCAACTCGAACACCACCAACACCGTGACTTACTTAAATCAGTTTTTATTTTCTTCTTCTTCTTCTTCCTCTCTCTTCTATTCTTCCTCAACTTATCTCTTTTCTTTTCTTCCTTTCTCTATTTCTCTCTCCCCGATCATATGTATTGATTTCAAGTGATTCTTGCAATGTTCTACTGTTATACTTGTTATGATTGTTCTGTACATTACGCATCAATCAGTATGAAACGAATCGTTCTTACCTCCTGACCATGGATTGTGATCTCATACCTCGTATCGAATATTCGATGGTCGGAAAGCCGATCAGTGAAGTGATGAACGATTTTTTGTTCACAAATCCTGATTATTGTAAAAATTGGCTTCTTAATCATGTACCATTAAATGAGATACGACAATGGCTGGACAACATGGAACGATGTTTATCAATGTGCGGCAGTGGTATGGATGTGTCAATTGATGAGGATGTCACTCTCATAGCTGAAAATCGTTTACCATCTGACAGTCAACTAGATACCGAATGTCCATGTTCCGGTGGTGATCCAGCGAGTGATGATGTACTATTGGAAGAATCATACGCTGAGATGACCAGACGAGGACGTAATTCAGTGACTTCTGAACTTTTTCAAGATATTGTTGGTGGAAATGCTAAATCAAATCGAACCAGTACAGTAATGTCCAGAGGTGAGTGTTACATGGTGCGTTTTCAATTATGATCGTCAATCATCATCCAAGAAAGTGGGAAAAGAGGAAAAAAGGAAGAGGAGCGAAAATATTATGATATTGAACTCATATATATATATGATATTTTTCTTGGTGATGTTTCATTTTTGGGATCATTTCTCATGATTTATTTTTCTTTTATTTATTTCATGTGGTGCAGCAACAACAAAAAACTCGGAACAACACGAGCTCATCTCATGTTTTTTTTCTCCTCTCTTCTTCTTTCCTCTTCTCTTCACTTAACATTAGATTTACTTTCTCCCATCAAGTGTTTGCGTCAATCGATTGTTTGATGATTTGCTGTTCGAACACTTTAACCAATGGCTTCTCTTTTTTCTCTACTCATTTATACATATATAGTGTAGACGTATTTTTTTTCCTCCTCTTCTCTCACTTTTTCTACTTTCCACTTTCCATCCACACTCACTTATCAATTCCTTACTTGAGTCCAATATTCGAATTACAACTGCCAAATTTTGGGGTGACACATGGAAAGAAAAATCATGGTTGAATGACATTTTATCACACTTAAGTGAGTTCTACATGAACCGGCTTAGGTAGCATAGCAAAATTCGAGTGCTGATGGATATTCAGTCTCTCTCTCTCTCTCTCTCTCTCTCTCTCTCTCTCTCTCTCTCTCTTTATCGTCCTCTTTTCCATTTCTTTCACTCTTAATTCAGCTTGAAAACTGATGAAACTAATTTCAATTATTCCAATTACACTACTTTTCTTTCTTTCTCTCTCTACATCTATTTTCCGGCTTTTCTTTGTTTTATTTCGACAGCTTCGCTTTCAATCTCTTTCTCTTTTCCTCTTACCAAGTTTGGATCAATACTATGTAGTACTGTCCTGATGAGGTCTCTAAGGAAATTCAACTGATTCACGAGGTGAAGCTGAGTGTTGAAAGTTCTATAATGATAAATTTTTAGAATAGAACATAGGAAGGATTTAATTATAGACTGCTTTAGTCTATTCATCGAATTCGAATATTTATTTTCTTTTTCTGTATTTCTCTTTCTCTCTCTCTTCCATTCTAGGTGGTAGTTTATCACGAGAAGAAATGAAAGAACAGCTGAAAAATATGTCCGAGGACGATTTATTGATGGAATTAATAAGAGATATCTCAGAGGAATTAGACATTGATACATTGTGTCACAAAATATTGGTTAATGTGTGTATGCTAACCAATTCGGATCGAGGAAGCTTATTCCTTGCTCGTGGATCTCGAGACAATCGTTATTTGGCGCCAAAATTATTCGATGTTACACCACAATCCATACTAGAGGATGCACTCAAAGCAGCGGAACAATATTCCAAAATATCACCTATTCCTTTCGGATTGGGCATTGTGGGCCATGTTGCATTGCACAAAGATATTGTTAATCTAAAAAATGCCTATGAGGTGAGTGATCTTACCATATCTCACACCATCCTCGTTCTTGACAAAATTTCTCACTCTGATTATATACACATATACACATGTACTCTGTATATGCCGGTATATGGGTGTACATAAAAATTATAGAATTGTGATTGTTGCATGCATGCACAGACACAAGTACAGAAATGTATATACAGAAATCATTTCTCTTGTTTGCATTCTCGTGCATTCTTTCATTTAGGAAGCGAAAGCAAAAGAGAAAATGAAGTGAAACTTATGAAGCGAATCACACACAGAGAGAGAAAGTTTGGCTTTGGGTTCAGTAGTTTTGGCAATGAAAAGTTTTCTCTTGCCCTTTTCTCTCTCTCTCTCTCTCTCTCTCTCTCTCTCTCTCTCTCTCTCTCTCTTTCTTTCTTTCTTTCTTTCTCTCTCGTCCTCTTGTTCATGATGGATATCGATCGAGATTCTTGTCTGTCTTCCTTCAATCTTTTTCTTTTATACTGCTGATCTCTCTCGAGATTCTGTGTGTGTGTGTATGTGTTCACAATCTTCTTTACTAGATTCTTTCAACTTTGGAGAAATTTTTTTTCCTCCCTTCTCTGTATTGTCACAACTTTCGATACTACTAATGTTCAGTAGTAAAATCAATAACAAAAATGGCCCTCAAAATTCAATTGGCTCATATTATGGGTTCAACACTTTATGGAGAGTAGCTGAGGAGAGCATGAGAAAGAATAATGGCCATAATTTTGCTAGGCAATCAAACTTTTGTCTATCAAACTCTATTGAGAAGACTTGATCACTCACAAATGTTCGAGGTTTACGATGGTAGAATACCATGCTTCTTTTTCCTCAACATGATGAGATACATAGACTGAGTTTACGACTTCAGCGGATGTTACAAGCTAACTTCATGGTTTTTCAGCATTTAACCTCATATGGCTTTGAAGTAAACTGTGGAGAAGTTGTGTTTGCATAACACAAAGTTTGTGGGCCAGAATAGGATTTCTAAAATATACATGACTCAGAACCGGGCCCACAATGCTTACAAACTGATCAAAACATCTAAGGAATGGAGAAAATTTCTAAGGGATGGATCATGTAAGGAAATTTTCAGTGAATTTTTACGAGTTGAAAAAATCATCATTAGAATGAGAATGTAAAAAGGGAGTGTGTTTCATGTAAATTGATTGAAAATTTGCTCACATCAATGAGAACCATCAATGTTTGGGTAATTTTGTACCATCAGTCAAGAAGTTTTTTTTGGTTGATTGAAATTCAGAATCAGTAGAAAAGAAAAAAACCCGATAAAAGTTATTTCCTCGAAGTAAGCTTGAGAAATAAAATACCAAGCAATGATCAGTGGTTCAGTTTCCTTGTATTCTCAATAACTCTGAGAAACTGTTCAGAGAGACTGGATTGCCAAGCAATAGAGTAAAGAGAGAGAGAGAAAGAGAGAGAGAGAGAGAGAGAGAGAGAGAGAGAGAGAGAGAGAGAGAGAGAGAGAGAATGCTCTGGAGAATAATTTCACGAAAAGTTGTTCTCCAGCTGAGAATATAGCTTTCTCCTTAATGATAGTAGATACCAAATGTTCACATTTATGTGTACTCAGTGTATATCTAAGCTCATCGAATTTTCCAATCTCTATTCCAATAGATAGCATTGTTCTCTTCATGATACTGTTGTTGATCATGTTGTTGGGCAACATCTGAGCTTGAAACTTTTTTTTGTAAGATCATATGTACTTTACAATGATTATTCTGAACAGACTGGAGCGGAAACGTTTTCCACCTTTGAATCACTGTTTTCGGACAATCATCTTCTTTGGTTAGCTGTTTTTTTCTTACCCTACTAGATAAATATTCTGGTAAACATTTTTCTCCACTCTTTTCTTTATTCCTCCTTCTTCTCACTGATTTCACATGGACTCTATCAACCAGCAATCATCTCAGTTTCCCATGCACATCTTTCTCTCTTCACCAAAGGCGATCATGATAATCTTTTCGTTCTTCTTTTCGAATCAATGATAAAGTTTTCTTGAAGCAGCGTTCACACTGATTGATTTTTTTCTTTTTTCTCTTCTTTTTCTTTCTCTTACTCTGTTTCCTATCTCTTGTTGATTCTCGAGAGTGTAGATCCACATCACTGTATTCTCATATTTTTCTGTCTAGAAGGCTTATAAATTGCTGTCCAAAAGATGTTATCCAGACTTTATACAGTATCAATGATAGCGTGACAACTCAATGGCAGCTAGTATTCCCAACTTCCTCTGACAGTAGACAGAAGACCTCTTTCCTTCGAATATATTCCAATTCTCATGGTAAACTATGGACTTTACTTTTATATCTCTTTCTCGTGTTCATGTGTTCCACAAGCCATAATTTCATCTCCCCACTGACGCAAGCAAGATAGACAAAGACGATGAAAGAGTCAAAAAAGACCCGTCAATGTATTGTGCTCAGTGTGGAGTCTCTACTAGTAACTAGAAAAAGAATACTACCCCACTTATATATACTGTTTGCATGACGTGAATTCTATCATGGAAAACATTCTACAGTGACATTCAACCTGGAAATTGGACATGCAGCGAATAGCACATGTGTGTGTGTGTGTGTGTGTGTTCTCTAAGTGTACTCATATTTCAGGCAGATGAGAAGGACAAGAGAGAAAGGTTAACAATTGCCGATTCTATTGCTTACTCTCCACTCTTTAATTGTGCCATTTCTCTTTATCTCCAGTCCCTCAGAGAAGTGTTGAAATCATCATTAACCAGGAATGTTCACTAAGCAGCCAAAGAAGAGTGCTCAATGTTAGCATGCTATTGCCCATTACCTGCAACACACTTACACCTCATTCGTGTTGAATTTGAGTTGAAGAAGATGAATGGAAGAGAATAAGAGTAAATGATGAAAATCTCTGGATTTTTTCGATTTTTTGGTAGAAAAAATTTATTCTGAAAAAAATTATTTTGTCTTCACTTTTGCTGATTTAACGTATATCGTAAATCGGAACCGGAAATAGGAAGCAATTCCCATCAAAATCTATTAGAAGGTAGGCCATGTGAGGAATGGCAATTGGAAAAAAAAGTTAATTAGCATCTTTCAGGCTGCTAAACTTGCCAGATATTATTTAGGGTAACCTTTTTATGTGACGTTTGGGGCTCGATTCTTTCCCTAACCTTTTCATAATCAGCCTATTTTTCCCAGTTCCTATCATGTTCTTTTTGTGAGTCAATATAGTCGGTGTATTTTCACTGAAAGCTAGAAGATGAAAGAGATAAATTCAATTCCTTTCCCTGGGCACAGAGAGAGAGAGAGAGAGAGAGAGAGAGAGAGAGAGAGAGAGAGAGAGAGTAGTGATAATAACAAAGTAATAATGTAATATTTTTGCTACTGGTTTATTTACTGAGACAAAGTTGCTCTGAGATATTGAATTGGGTAAGGATTTTGAGTAGTACCAAAATTGCAATCTTTGTACACACTTGAGGGGTTTGTTGAAGTTTTTCTTTTTCTTCATGAAATGATTGCAATCTGATACGAAAAGTCATGAAGGTTATTTGATATATCAAGCGAAGAAAATCCATGTTTGTCCTGTGAATGTGTGTGGGATCTTTGTATTCTGGTATGGACGAATAAAACTTGATAATACCAAAGGTTACATTCTAAATGATCTACTAAAAGAATCATTTGATTTTCATATTCTAGAATTTCATTAGAATTTCTGATTAATGTTGCTTTTTATGCTCTATATTTGGCCTAGTTCTCTCTCTCTTCACACTTCATATCCTCTTTTCGAATGGAAGTCCACTGGATATTGACTTTTCAACATCCCTCCATGTCCAAATATATCCAACGACTGGAATTCAAACTCATGAACAAATGAGTCAGATAGAAATGATACGCTTGCTCTCTGATCAAAATTGTCCATAAACTTAGCATGAAATCATAAATTATTAATAATAACGAATAGCCTAGAGTACGATGATATTGCTTCTCATGATAGCCATGATAGCTGTCGAAAATTTTTCAGTTGTTATTCTGAACATTTTATATAGCAAGGTCTTGATGAGATTTGAATCTTGATGCGACTGGGAGGCTCTTCAGTATCTGTAAAAATATTTCTGAGTGAAGAATAGATGCTATGCTTTTGATCACTACTCTTATTCTTCCTCAGTTATTTCTCATTTTGAATTCGATTCCAACTTGAGATTATTCACAATTGGAATCATCGTGAGAAATTTGATTTGAAAGAAAAGTCACTCCTGATTTCCGACTTTGGAAATTTCATTGGAAATTTTCATTACCATTTACACTTTGAACCTCTTAAATTTAGGTCTGTGTGAATAAATTGTGTCGAGAATTGAGCGAGCTCAAAGTGAATTTGATTGAAAAAAATTGGGAACATGTTGTGTTAAACTGTGGAGAGAACTCCATCAGGGAATCGAGTTTTGAGGAAGAAAATTATTCTAGTTCTCTTCACACTTGTATAATACTTACCAACTTAGTTTTTTCTATCTACCAAGAAATCACCTTTTCGATGCTGTTTTCATTTGATTTGAAATGATTTGCATATATGCATGTGTGTATGTGCTTGAAATCTGGAAAAGATCCCCACACACAACATGATATGAATAGAGAATCTATGAGTGAAAAGAGCTGATTTTTCAATTTCAAAAACTGACAAACATACGCTTCTAGCTGAGTTGGGAGAGATTTTGTTCATCAAATGTTTTTATACCTTTCATGCTGTTTTCAAAAATATATATATATATTCCAATCAGACATCATCTCAACAACCCTAGATTGCTAATAGAATTAACTTCTAATCTGATTCAATTCAGATTGAATCATTCTATCTGATAAGCTTCCCTACATGATTCTAGTATACACTACTTCTACTCCTTTCATTCCGGAAATGACAGCTCTTGACAACTCAACCATTGTTCCATAGGATTTTCTATCACCTGTATTGAAAGTTCGAGAGGAAAAGATGGAAAATCTCTATTCCTGAGAGCTATGCTTCTCAATACATTCTGTACTCTACTTCTCTGTATTCCTATGGAAAATTCTTGCATGTGTTGTGATCACTTTTGTACGTCAATTTCGTCTTCTCTTCACTCGCTCTGTGGATCATCTTATCAAGTGTTATGAAAAGGAAAAGATCAAGAGTTGAAAGAGAAAAGCCAATTTCGACTCACTTTCTATCACGTGAATTACTTTTCCAGCTCAAACATACAAGTTGAGTGTAAAGATCCTTCTTACTGATTCAGATTATGTTCAGATCTCTCCAGCAGCCATTGACGCACGTTTAATTGGCTTCAACAAATTATTGGTTAGCATCGAAAGCAGGGAGAACCTCAAGAAATTGGCTGATGAATACATTGTTCTCCAGGATATAATGAATGAACAATTTATGGGCATAAATTCTGTTTTCGTTCCCAAGTTTGCTATTATCATTCGTTTGTTTCAGCCTCAAACTTAGTCTCTCATAAACAATTATTCTACACACTATACACCGTACACTCATATCTGAGGCTGTGACTTCGTCTAGATAATGAGAGAGAAAGAGAGAAAGAGAGAGAGAGAAGGGAAAGAAAAATAAGGAGTGACTGATTCTCATCATCATCATGTATTCAGAGAATACACATTCTCTAAGCTTCCATGATTCTGGAGCTTGTAACAAATTCATTTTCCACCAGGGAAACTAACATATATGTTGAAAGAAATATTCATTAGTTTTCTTAATTAAGACTCTTTTCATATCTCAGCTTTTTTCTATGATTCATTGTTTCCTTTAGGCGTATATTTTATCCTCATTTTGGGACAATTTCTTTTGTTCTACCCAAAATTAACCCTTTTTTCATACTTGAATCTGGTTTTATTTTTTGTGTATTAATTTTGCTCAGGATTTGGAAATGTATTCATGTTGAAACCACCTCATTAGGTAGACGAAAGCTGAATAGCTCAAGGGGATACCATCGACAATCACTTTTGTGGAACTTTTCGATAACTAACTGCGCCTCGGTGATTTACAATGAATTAGATACTTTTCCACAGACCCAAAAGAGTTTGCTACAATTTATCTATCTAATGGGAGATCTACCTCTCATATTTAGACCTGTGATTGATGTATCATTGACTATCTATCACATGCATTTGATAATGATCCTAGATAATTTCCAAAATAGAGAAAATCTCATTATTAGTCATGCTTGATATTCAATTTGAGGAGTTTTTATGGCTATTAATCAAAAAAATTAGAGAATATCTTGTTGAACACAAAAAATTAAGAAATAGATGTCATCTATAGATAGGTTCTCACCAAAAACTGTTGTTCATATGAAACCCTTTCTCTAACGAAAAATTGCAACACAATGGAAGTGTTTGCAATGAATTGATGAGGTATCAATTTTTTATACTTCTTTCATGCTGGAAAATGCCTCCATACTACCAGAGTTTGTGAATAATTCACACAATCTCCTCTCTCCAATCGTTGTTTCCATTAGAAAGATGAATCTTGTACTCTTATTCCCTGTTCTCATTTCAAATAGTGTTGAGTAAGAATCGTTTAAGGAGAGAGACCTATTTGATGATGCTATTCCTTGAGTACATGTATTCCTTGTGTATATCTCTTTGGTTATTCATCTTCATCTTCCTCGATGCAAAAAAAGAGTAGAGAAAGAATTGAGTCAACTTTTCTCTGCTTTTTTCCTCCACATCTTTCAATCATGAATAGAATTTGGTTAAGTGAGTTTATCTTCTACTATCATTTTGATATCTTTTTCTTCATCGAAAAAGTTGGATGCTGATTCCTCAGATTCTCTTCCCCAGTCATTCTCAGGAGGACATCCAATTTGTGTTCCTAAAGTGTTCTTCTTCTCTCCGCAGGCTGTTTGCTCTTTGGAAACTTATAGATTGTCGAAAAAAAGATCACATTCAATGTGTATATCGGCAGCTGTGCCAAATTTTTTCCCTAGTATCATACTGTGTGAATCATTTATAAGTTTGTAAGAGTATTCCTTTGCTTGAAGAAAAGATGGAAGCAAAAATTTTCTAACCCTCAATGAATAGAGAAAAAGAACATTGCAGCATTGGCGCTCTTCGCATTCTTCTTTCCTTTTTTGTACTTCGAAATTTTGCATGAGAATCCTCTTATCCAGGTTTTTTTCGACAGGTATTCTGATCGATCACACCAGAGGTGGTTTTTTCTTTTTCTCTATATATTTTCTCTGGTATATATGCATTGCAGGCGAAATTCTTGCATTTGATGATAGGATTCATGGTCCATTGAATGCTCTCAATTCGCTTTCGATATACTTTTTCATCTATTATGATCAACCAGAATCCCAGACAACAATTTTCCCTAGATCAAAATTGAAATTTTTGCAATCTTTCGATCATGTTTTCATGAGAAAAGCATGATCCTCTCTATAATCTATCGGAATCATTGAAATGAATCCATCTGAGCCTGTGATATTCAAAATTTTCCTTTCCATACTCTCACATTTTGTACACGAGATAGATCTTCTTCAAACTCTTGTTTTTCATCTACTAAAGCATTCGCTCAGAAAATGCTTCTCACAAATTTCTTTCCAAGACACGATTTCATTTATCGAAAACTTTGGAAAAAACGCTTAAGAGCTTGAAAGCTCTTAAAAACATCTTATTGGCTTAGTGAATAAAGGTGAATGTAACCTTTTTGGGAGTAAAAAATTTGGAGGGTCTGAACTCAAGCTAATCACACCAATAAGCTTGAGATCAAATCTTTATTCTTCATCTAGTTTCAAGCTTCTGTTACCCAATACAGATTCTACATTTTCCATCCACTCTAGATTCAACTTAAATCAGACTCATACGGCTAATAACTGGAACAATCTTCTCTTCTCAAGCAAAACAATGCGAACGCTTCAGTAGATATTTTCACTTGACACAAGAAAGAATTTGGTTCAAGTATGAGACGAAATGGAATAGGAAAATGGACTGCTTGTCGAGGCAAACCCAAAAGACCGGAAAATTCTTGTGAAAAGAGGAAAAGGAAAAAATATGAGAAAAAGCCAATGCAAGCTGATTGTGATAATGAGAAAGTGACTTGGAAAAAAAAGATGGATAAAGGAAGAAAGATGCTGATGGTGTGCATGGAAGGATGACAAAGAGAAAGTGAAAGAGAGAGAAAGAGAAAGAGAGAAAGAAAGAAAGAAAGATTCCAGCTGAAGTCTAGTGTCCAGTTACCAAGCCCAAGGGAATACAACAAGCCGCGAATATTTTGTCCAGATAAATCATGCTCATATTATTTTTCCTTTTGATATCACATCCAATATGAACATTAGCTTCAATAATCGCTATCTTGTGACTGGGCTCTTCTTCATCTGGCGAGTATCATTATTTTGCTTTCTTGACCATACATGTGTGTGTGGTGAGAGAAGAGAAGTAAAGAGAGAAAAAATAGACGAAGCCAAGAAAGAGAGTAGATTGAAGCCAACAATCATGAGTATCGATGTGCCTTGTTGGTAATATGAGATCCATCGTCAACAGCTTTTACCAATCGCAATGGATAGATGTTTGTTATATTTGATTTTCTATCTCTCTTCCCTCAAATCGAGTCTGATGGTCAAAAAGAGAGGATACAAGAGAAAGTCAACAAAATATGATCATCTTGGGTGCTCATAATCATTATTGAAGATGATGCTCAATCCTAGTGAATAGTGTTTGTCATGCTGATGTCCACTCGAATCACCGAGGCTTCCAGAAGTGTAGAGAAGGATGATGACAGTCATAGAATTGAGCCACTAGCCATTGGATTTACTATGGAGAGAGAGAGAGAGAGAGAGAGAGAGAGAGAGAGAGAACGAACGAGAATGAGCAAGTAAGAGTAAGGAGAAGATTGGGGAAGAGAAAATCCTAGAAAGTAGAGAAATTTGTATTGGACAATAAATATCCACTATCTAAGGAGTAACATGCAAGAAAGGGCCAAGAGGAATGAGCAAAAAGAGAGATAAAAGTGTAGTCATGAGAAATTGGGCGATGAAAATGTTTCTCTAGTAGTTTTATCCCGAATACTGGCCACAAGAAAAGCTGTAGGAAAGTAGTTTATCACTTTTATCGGCCCATTTAATCTTGAACAATGTGACCAAGTAGATTAGTCCCATGTGAGGAATTGTGTGGGGGGGGGTGAAAAAGAAAATGGTCCAACTTGATCACTTTTAGAATGGATAAACTTTGTGCACTTTCCTCTCGATTCATTTGTTGGTTGAGATGATGGGTACACACCATGAGTCTTGCTTCTGATTGATGGCACACAATCAGCATGTTTATCTGAGAAAATCTTTCCCATATTCATTATGAATTCTTCAATGACATGATTGGATGCTCTAAGCTCAATGTAGAATACATGCATGTTATGCTTGTGGTTGAGTTTGAAAAACCCAAAGATGATTGGAAGCTTGTGGATTGTATTATGCAAATTTGGTGCTATGTTAATATGTAAATTAGGGAGAAAATTTTTCAATCATCTCTCCCTCCCCTCTCTCTCTCTCTCTCTCTCTCTCTCTTTCTCTCTCTTTCTCTTCTAACTAAATTTCACTCCATCTTCTTCTCATTTAGATTTGCTCTACTCTCTAATCTTGAGCGAATCATTTTGCCTTGTGGATTCCAAGGAGAACATTATTTTTCGCTCTTTTGCCATCTTCACGATGCATCTTTATTAACTCATCTATCCATAGCAACCATTCATCTTCATTTAGTTGCATTTTTTCCTTCTTCTTCTTCTTTCTTCAAGATCTCATTTATATTGATTCACTGCTTTCCGATTGGCATCAAAGAAAATAGACTATCCATGCAATATCCTTTTTACTCAATTTATTACTCATGAATGGGTGAAACACAGCTCATTGCTAATCAAAATATCTTATCCAACAATTTGCTTTCGGTTCTCATTGCTCTTCTCCATCTTCTTCTTCCTCCACAGTACATGTGTATGTATTCCCTCCACTGTGGGTTATGAATCTTATTCAATTTTCTGAACCACAGAAGCCACAAAAGAAAAGATTATGAATTACCCTTGCTAATGAACCATGATTGTATTTGGTTCCATTCAATCGATAAGTTAACTTGGAAAAGAAGCTTGTTCTCTCATTAGAGGGAATATTTTCAGAGAATAATTTGACTGTTTATCCTTGATCAAATTTAAGTTCATCTCTTCTTCACTTGATTTGAAATGTGAAGTGTATCACGGAATTCCAAGTGATCTAGACTTTCAGGCTTTTTTCGTGAAAACTCACTTGATGCGATGCAAGGTTCAGAGGATTTAGAGTTGGGCACGATTTCCATGGTATTCCAGTTGAAGTTCTGTCTTACTTACTGATCAATGATCCAAACTATCTAGATGAAAGAATCAAGTCTGAGCTTCCGTAAAGTCTTTTATCTTCTTGCTCTCCAGCCAAGAACGAGTTTGACTAGATTGACACTGGGTTTGTTGGACTTTCAGTATTCTTTTCTCAGTTACTTTCCAGTCTAGAGATCATGTACATGATGCTTATGGTCGAATGGAAAAGTAGAAGGAAGCTACATGTGCCATGAGCTTTCAGGATAAGAACTATATATCAAAATGGATGTGAAACAACAATTGAGCTCTATTCCTCTCTTGTTTCCATTAAGACTATATCCTTTTTTTGAGGACTCTTCATCGTCGAGAGTGAAAGCGATAGACAGAACGAATTCTCGATGCTCTCGAACATTTCAAATATTTTTAATCTTTGCTACTTGATACTTTCATATGCTATTTGTTCATCTCTTTTACGTGTCTTGTGAGTCTCTCAGACGCAATATCTTATCTTGAGCTCTATTTTCATGCATGATGATGGCTGAAATACCAAATGTGTATCCATCTTTTTTTTATCCATTCATGATGATTGAAAAGCTTTCTTACTCTCTCGATTGGATCTTTTGGGTACTGAAATGGTATATCCTCTCGATCCCAAGCACATTAACAGATTGAATTTCTCATGGTTTTTTTCCTCCTCCGAGCATCCTCATGAATGTACATATATGTAGGCTTTAACAGGTGAATGTGATATTGAGTACTATTTATACATGGATTCTTTTCTAGGATATTCACTTGTATTTTGTTCGTTTTTGTTCGAATCAGTAGGAGAGATAATCGATTTTTCTTATATTTTCGCAGATTTTCGATGTATTTGCTTTATTAACTAAAATCAGTGTAAGAAAATCTTAGACCATCCTCAACACAATACTCATGACATGATAGATGATCAGACATCTAAATACTGAATAAAGAATCGATATCAAGAATTGAAGTGTTTTTTCATGTTACACCATTGCATGACATGCTTATTCCGTGATTTTCGAAAAGTTTCCTGATTTGATTTGAATTTTTTATCACTCTCGATTCTTTTTCTTCGACTTGACTAACCATTTAGGACTTTGAGCGGATTTGAGCAAAAAAGGGAACATCTCTTGAATTTCTATCAGATTCTCTGAGAATTTAGGTCTTTCGGAAAGATCAAGATCTCGAGAAGCTCATCTCCCGGCAATTCTAGATGCTGAGGATAACGAACAATCTATAGTTCATTTTGACCAGGATTGTCCACCCATAACTTGAAGTTGATTAAACCATTTTTCAGGTCTCTCTTTCTCCTTTGTTCGTGCGACAAGTGAGATATTATCATCAATAAGGCCTACTTTTTATAGCAAATTAAATCCTGTCAAGCATCATTTATTAATATGTCCGATAAAAGCTTCCGAAATTGTGTATGTGTACTGGTTTATTGAATGGAGAAAGAGAGATAAATATCCTTTTCTACTGAGCCTTTTATGATGAGATTTACGGGACCTCTCATGAATCTCATAAGCAAATGCAAATTCTTTCTGACATTCTCGACAATTCAAAAGCGTCTATTTTTCTTCCTTTTCAAATTCATTCTATAGTCTCTACATTTTTCACTCACACATTTCAACATTTTATTCGCTTCGTTTTGGAGCGAATAAAAATGTAGAATAATATTCTACAGGCTATCGCGTCCAATGTTAAAGAGAAAAATTCGAATTTCAAATTCTTTTCCAAGAGAGAAAGAGAAGAGGGCAAAGCAAATTGACAATCATAACCTAGAATTGTCCAATGGTATTCTAAAATCACCTTTCGAAATAACTGAAATTTTGAGTTTGTCACACTTTTCTCGCCAAGTTATGATAACTGAACTCATAAACGCAATCTGAGAGCAATGAAAATGCATGTTCTACATTGAACAATCACAACTCATGTTGAGAAGTTGAAATTTTTTCATACTTTCAATTTCTTTTTCTGCCTCTCTCTTCTTTTCTTTTTACAGTTAAATCATGAAATTTCAAACTTAATGTTCTAACTTCTATATCTAAACGATTCTCTCTTCTCCTAGGATCCACGATTCAACAAAGAAATCGATTCATTGACTGGTTATCGAACAAATTCAATCATGTGTTTACCTGTTCTAAATTGTGGTGGAGATGTAATCGGTGTAGCTCAATGTATAAATAAGCTGCCTGAAGGAAGTGAATTCAGTAAACAAGATGAACAGGTAAGAAGATGATAGAATGTGGAAAGTGAAGATGTTGAGAAGAGGAAAAATAAGAATGAGAAGATGAGGAAACAACTACAATAATAATACTCTTTGGATAAGAGAATCGAGAAGAGAGAGATATTTTTGTTTCTGTACCCATCTTACGTTCCATATCCTTACTTTACCATCTTATTTTTGTGTTCACTTATACACCTGGATATATCGATTTTTGTAAGATAGAAGGCACGTATCTATATGTATGTTTATATTTTTCTTTGTCATCTTTCCATTCACATCATCTTCACTCTGGCTGGACATCAGAAACATTTTGCCTTGCACACACATACATTCAAACACATTCTCTATCTTCTCTGTCAAATGATCACAAGAGAAATAGCTTATACATCCAGTGGCTTAAATTGTGACTTTCCAGTCCATTGAGTTACTTCATCTTCTTCTTTTTCCTTTTTTTCACTGATACTTTTGATGTCAACCTCATCGGTTGAGGAGATCAGAGAAGAAGAGAGAGAGAATCCATATTTTAGATCTTATTCCCTGGATATTCTCTCGCTCTAGCCTCAGCCTGCATTGAATGGAACTGAATGAATCATGCTCAGAGCTGAGGAGATATTCTCTTTCAAGTTTGTATTTTTTAGCTTATTTTTAAGGTAGAATATTGGAGTTCAGCGGTGCTTGTTAAGTTTAATATGGATATTCAAAACTATCTTTGACTTATTCGAAAAATTCTGTCCAATTGAACAGTCGCTCAGCTTTGGAATAACTCATCGAAAAAGAGTATCCTAGAGCTCATATTTTCGAGATGAATCATGAAGATAGCTTACGGATATAATATCGCCTAGAGAATTCACAGCTTTACTTTTGGCCTCAAGATCTGACTGAATATTGTCAGATATGAAAGGAAATAATATTCAGCCTAGGAGGTTTGTTTTATGGGTTGTTGTTTTGAGCTAGTCTCTTTTCTGGCTGAGCTTAGCTCTAGAGAGTGAATTCGTATCAAATTCATACATATCATAGCTAAATATTGCGGTTCCACTTTATCATAACATTACGAATGGAAATATTCCGGTCTCAAATCTTAATCTTTATTTGACTTGAGAACATATTGCTATCAGGATATTTTTCAAGACATTGATCTGAGTTTCTCTTTTTTTTCTTCCCTTAGGTGTTCCAAAAGTACTTGACATTCTGTGGAATTGGCATCCAAAATGCCCAATTATTCGAATTATCTGTACAAGAGTTCAAAAGAAATCAGGTAAAAATTTTATTTCATTCTCCTCTTCAATTGTTTTAACCTATCTTGTCGCTTACAATCAAACTCTTTCCCGTACATTTTGGGGACACGAACTATCTATTCTATTCTATCTATTGAAATTTCTCAGAAAATATATTGCATGAAAAATTACAAGAGCCAAAAATTTCGAAATTCTCTAGCTAAAAGAGGATACATCCCATCTGATCCACTTGTCGACCAAGCCTCTGTTGTGTCAATCAATTCAAAGTCTTTCAAAATTGATTGACATTTCAACTATTGTTGAAAAATTGAAAGAAAAAAATTTCAATAATAATTTCATGAAGGCTAAGTTTTTACCTATTGAATGCTGATACCAATACACCCAATAAGAGAGGATACATTCTTCCACTACTGTAGAACTGAGCATTCCAATATTGTTCACCAGTAACTGATCGATAAGCAGCAATCATTCAGGCGAAAGGAAAAGTCTTGAGAAGGTGACAAGCTGGAGAAAACTCAGTTATCCATGGGCATGTAGTGAGGAGAGAAGCCGAATAGATTGAGATCATGTTGCTTCGTCTTCTTTTTCCGCATCAAATCTCGTCATGTTTATTCAGTTGGAATAAAGCAATCAACTAATGATATCATCCGATTGCATGAGTACAGAGCATATATCAAAGAATAATAGAGCTTCTCCTAGAGAAAGTAAAAAGATAGAAAGAAAGAAAGAAAGAAAGAGAGAAAAGTGATAAGAAAGTCGAATCAACCCAAATTCTGTAACTATACTTGCACTAGCATCATGAATGTTACTCAACTCATACTCGAGAGTATGGGTCACCAGAGATAGTAGAGATGACACTTTGAATAGGTTCATGAATCATTGTGGATCACTTGTATGAGACTGTTCATCGATGAACTTTCAAGAAGTCCCAAATTTGAGGTGAATATTCGATCAGACATTCCTGTAGCTTTTTGTCTGGATTGAATATGATGATATCTATGATAATAAGTGCTGGTTTATATGATCTATTTCACATTATAACGATCAAGTCTAATTTTCTCATTGCATTAGCTGTACAACTTTTTGTGTGAGTGTGTTCATTACTCGATTTGATTTAGTTTGATGAGCTGTGTACATTAGATCCATCTTTTGCTTTCAATCAGCCTTTCAAGGCAAAGAACATTTCTTTTGATCAGATGTATGAGAAAGATGCTCATTCTAACCCATCAAGTGGATCAAAATGATGATGCATAACTCATAGACCAATCATATTACAATAGAATTTGTATCTTTTTTCCACTCCTTTTTTTCTACATTCCTTTTTTCTGATGTATCATCATAATATGAATAGATGAAATGCATCATCATTTTCAAACTTTTTATTCTTTATTCATTTTTTGTCTCTCTTTCACTCTCTCCCTACACAAATTCATTCTTCAAACATGTCAGCTTCTTTTGAGCTTGGCTCGATCAATATTCGAAGAGACATCATCACTGGAATCATTGATCAACAAGATAATGATGAAAGCTCAAGGCCTTCTACAGTGTGAAAAATGTCGCGTCTATTTGATTGACACTGATAATCAAGATTATGAAGAAGAGGTAAGCCTAACAGAGAAAAAGAGTGAGGGAAAAAAATTTAACTGAAATTCAATTTGATTTTGGTGAAATTTTTCTCATTCTTTTTACCTTTCTTATTCAATGAGATTGAGATATTCTTTCTTTTCTTCTTCCTTTCATGTTGTCATAAATTTCTTTACTCTCACCACTATTTCCGGATTCAAGTTGCTTGATGACAAGACGAAGTTAACAGCAGCAATACCAAGACGAGAAGTAAGTAATTAATATGGGTGTTTGGTGTAAATGGATCAGAAAATGAGAAAAAATTTTGATTTTGATTCTCAGAAGGTCTTGAGATTATTAAGATTTTTTCTTCGGTACAACTGATTAGAGGAGTGCATTATCTTTCGAGACAAATATGAACTTATCAGAAGAATGCTAAAATTAGATTTTTTTGAAAAAAACGTGCAACAAATCAATTGAGTGATAGTGAAAAATTAATTACCATGCTTTCATGTTACGTAAAGATCAATAAGACTGTGGGCTCGAGATTCGTGAATTTGAAGTTGCATAATAACATCATAATCAGAAATTGACGTCATCAGGGAAGCCATGAACAGATTGTGATTCAAATTTTTACCTCATATCAAACATTTGATAGACTCGCCTGAATTCCTTTTTACATACCTTTCATTCTCATTCCAGCCTATTTTTATCGATCCAGGGTGATAATATTTTTCTAAGTTACGAATTGTTCTTAGCATTCTCACGTGTCAAACTATCAGTTTCATGCTAAATTTGTGCTTCAAGGATAGCAAAATAGGCAACAAAAAGCTAGTTCCTCATCTAGCTCGGCTAGTTCAAGAATTTTTCATAACTACTCTTGAACACTAGTTGAAATTCTGCTCCATTGGTCCAAACAGTTGAATTTCAATATATTTCTGACATGAAATTTCGTTGGAAACATAAGAAAAAACATGCCAGTAGTTCGAGGGAATCCTAAGAATTGCTCCTTTTTTTCCCCTTAGGATGTATCATTCTCCTGCATTTTCGAGTCTGAAACCGAAAGTGATGAATTAAAGAAATTCTCGTAAGTATTCTTGTACCTATATTGATACCAAGAACCGAATGATGATTTTTCTTTTTTCCAATTTTAGCTATCAAGAATTAGTCACTTCGATGGGAGGTGAAATTTATGCTAAAATAGCCAAAAAAGTTGCAATCACAGGATTGGTTAGTATTTTATATTATATTATATTCATTTTACCAAATTACTTCCAATAGCCAGGCCTCAAGCTACAGAACAGGCATTCGTTACAATTTAAATTATTCAGCGAAAAGTGAAGAGAAATAGATCCCATAATTGTAATATTGGCAGAAAGGTTGATTTCCATTTTAGTCACAATTAGTCAAATTAATTGTCAAAATTCGAGAAAAAAAAATTGCAATATTCACTTGATCATCACGCAAGCGCAACCTTAGACACGAGTTTTGTTTTCTGTTATCGATTCAATTTGATTGTTGATTTTTTGAGGTTTCATTTATTGTTGAGATTTGAGAAATCATCAGTACAATTCAGCACAATTTTATTTCCTCCTCAACTACATCATGTTGTTGACGATGTGTGTTCCCATGATGGAGACTTATCTGTACAGTCTTCTCGGAGTGAAGGCTGCCATCGAGTGGTTTTCTTTGTGAGCTTGAGGGCCATGTGCAAGCTAGTGTATTCGAAAAATTCACCAGTAATCACTTGATTTGGTATAAAATGATTGAGAATCTAAATTACCATGTTTACGTTTTTCATAGACTTCGAATCGCAATTCTATCAAGTCAAGTGATGGTTCGGTTGATCCTGGTAGCTCCAGGATGATTCAAGTAAGTTGAACCCGAAAAATTTTTGGCGGGAAATTTTAAGTTAGTCGGTTTAAATTGATTAATTAATTTTTTCTCTTCTTTCTTGCTTTTTTTAGCCGATGAAAATTGCTAAAAACATACTCTCCATACCAATACTGAATTCCAAAGGATATGTGATAGGTGTTGCTCAAATGATCAATAAGACCACCGATGAACAGTTCTCCGAGGTTGATGTTTCCACGTTCGAGGTGAGAATTGTATTATCGAAGAAAAGAGTGATGGCAGAGAGAAATAATTAAAATTTAAGAAACTTTGATAAGTGCTGACTATAGTGATAATAATTCATTTTACTCATTGTCTTGAGAACACTTCTTTGGAAAAGTATCAATAGACTTTCTCATGATGAATCCTCTTTCTATCAAATTCTCAGGCATTCGCCATATTTTGTGGACTTGGAATCCATAAAATGCAAATGTACGAAAAAGCAATAAGACTAATGGCCAAGCAAAAAGTGGCTTTGGAAGTACTCTCGTATCATGCATCATCATCATCTGAAGAGGCGCTTAGACTGATGGTATTTATTAACTTAGATTTGATTTATGACACTCAAATCAAAATACACAGTATATACAGTATATATTTTGATCAGTTCTCTCGAACTTCCTCAATTACATATTGTGTGTCTTGAATTCATTTAAGTAGTGAACATGTCCGAAGAGCTGAATTGTTTTTTAATTTGATTTTCTCTTTTCCCAGTCGATGAGAGTGGAAACTGCTCAGCATTACAATCTTAATAGCTTCGAATTCAGTGATTTCGATCTCACCGAAACTGATACGTGCTTGGCAACTTTGCGAATGTTCATGGAGTTTAATCTAATAAACAAATTCCATATACCTCTCAAGGTACCTTTTGTTTGCTCATGTTTTTTCATTTCATTTATTCCAGAGAGTTCATTAGTTTAATCTTCTCGTCATATTGTTTTCAACTCTGCTAATTTTCATCCTTCAGGTTCTCTGTCGTTGGGTTTTAAGCGTAAAGAAAAATTACCGTCCAGTCATTTATCACAATTGGAGGCATTCGTTCAATGTAGCACAAACAATGTTTGCCATACTTAGTGTAAGTTGAATCGAAATTCATATCACATGAAGTTGCAGATCTTCGGGATATTCTCAACTTTTTGCTTCTTCTAACTTCAACAGACTAGTCAAATGTCGAGAATAATGGATGATCTCGATAAATTAGCTCTTCTAGTCGCATGTCTTTGTCATGATCTGGATCATAGAGGAACAACCAATTCCTTCCAGTCAAAGTAAGGTTACCTCACCATGACTATCATCTTCAATGCATCAGAGAATAATTTCCGTATTTGATTGTAATTATCTTTCTCTTTTTTTGATTCTCGCTTCAGGATTGATTCCCCTTTAGCAACTTTGTACAGTACATCAACCATGGAACATCATCATTTCGATCAATGTATCATGATACTTAATAGCGAGGTAAAAGGAGAAACATAAATGACTATCCTTTTAATCTTCCTGAGGACAATTTTCATTGAAATTTCTTTTTTCTCAGGGGAACAACATTTTACAAGCATTATCACCTGAAGACTATCGAAAAGTCATCAGTAACATTGAAAATTGCATTTTATCCACCGATTTAGCACAGTATTTTAGGTTGGTATCTTCTTTTTTACTGTTGTAGTTGTAGATGTGATCAAAAAGAAAGGTTTGCAAATTGCTAATAATTTTGTAACAGTCCAAATTCATCCTACTACAGGAAAAAAGATCGATTCACTCAGTTGATCTCAGCTGGTCATACTGATTGGACTGGTGAATTCAAGCACATTTTAGCTGGGATGCTTATGACTGCCTGTGATGTGTCTGCTATTTGCAAGCCCTGGTCTATTCAGAAGCGAATCGCTCAACTCTTAGCTGACGAATTCTTCCAACAAGGAGATATGGAGAGAGAGAAATTGAATGCTAAACCGATTGCTATGATGGATCGGGAATGTCAAGATGAATTTCCTGCAATGCAAATAGAATTTATAGATTCAATCTGTCTACCAATATATGAGGTGATGAAAAGTTCATTCTCGCCGTTCAATTCTTTCATAATTCTTAAGAATCAATTTTTCTATCTCTTACAGACACTCGCTGTTTGCTGTCCAGAACTTCTTCCTCTGCGTGATGGATGTCTTGAAAATCGAAAAAGATGGTTTGAATTATGCACAGAGTCGAAAGTGAAAGAAGAAATCACTTAATTTGTTTCGCACCAATTCACTCTTGTTGTGAATGACAGTAAAATTGATTTTTGAAAAATTTTACCTCAATGATCCTGATCCTTCGGTTCGATTGAATTATTATTTCCTTGAAGTTGATCTGACCATCAATTTTGAGTAAATTGGATTAAATCATTCAGAATATGAATATGGATCTAATACTCATAAGCACTTGCTGTTGTGGTCAAGATGGGGATCTATACCGAGAGGCTGCACAAGACAAGCAATCTTCTTTTCAGGACCCAAGGGGTTATTCAACTGAGAGGAGAGCTGGATTGAAAGACGTCAAAGTGCTAAGAGGAGAATAGTAAAGAATTCATACCCTCAAGGAATCTGTGTGAGATTTTCGGAGACCATAAGAGCTCGCTCTCTCCTCTACCTTTTGAGCTTCAGCCTCTCAATAGTTCCACACACACACTCTCTCTCCTCCCCCCATTTTCACCCTACCCTAGGTGGGAATTACCCGTACAAGATTACCTTCACCAAGTTTTTCGGGTATTCTGGCCATGCATATATAGCCTATCCGACTGGCTAGGCATGTGGAGGGCTGTCATGGTCATTTGCTGTGAGGTCAAAACGAATCGAGCATGTTCGCGCTCTCTTTCTCTCCACCTTTTGAGGAGTCAAATATTTTCAAATAGCCCTCAGGCTTTAGTATGTGACCAGTTCGGGCCAGTCCATACCTGCCGATTCTTTCTCTTCTGAACCTGTTTCTCAATTTTTGGCTGTCATTCTCTATCGAACTCAGCATCTTAGACTAAAATTCTCTGGGAAATTTGGTGTATATTTCAAGTCCATCGGTTGAACAACAAAGGATTTATTTATATTGCGATAGATATTAATTTTTTGCTCCTTTCTTTCTGTTCATCACTGTTCAATCAATTATGTTGTCACGATTTGCTCTTTTGTTCTTGATCTTTTTGCCGATCCATGAAACTGCTCCTGTTAAAGATGCTGGTATGACAACCGCCTCAGCTCTGTTCAATGCTGCAATCGAGGAAGTTGATCCAACGACTCTCGCCTCTGTTCCCTTGGCGCAATATAGTGATAACGAAATTGTCGCATTAGCCCATCCAGAGTCATCATCTGTCCAGCCTTCATCATCCTCTCCATCTCCGTTAACCACCTTCTCATCATCTACAAGTTCCAATTCACCTCCATCGACACCCGAAATCGTATCGAACACTTCACCTTTGTCTTATATCTCGGAAATTGTCACATCCACAATTGTACCATATAGTAGTGGAGAAATTTCAAGCGAGATTTCGGTGCCAGTTGTTCAGGAGAGGGTAAATTTACCAGTTCAAGAGAATGTAAATTTACCAGTTCAAGAGATGATCCAGACAGAGAGTCCTAAATCTGTACCCACCACTGGTGTTATTTCGACAGTATAGTTTGATTGATCTGCGACACTAAGTTAAAGCATGGTGAATGTGAAATTCACTCTCCCTCTGGAAATACCCATATTGACCCGTGAACCAGGACCTCTGCTTGAAGTAGCCTCTCATTTTCCGCGAAACTTTGAGATTTTCCACGTGACGACGATGAATTCTTCTTAGATTCTTTTATGAATTCAATAGCCTTCAGAAACTTCAGAAACTTTCTTGCTCAACTTTCCATCAATGTTCATAATTCCATTTGAAGTACCAACTTTAAATGCTCCTGTTCGTATCAATAACTTACTTGAAATCCCCTCATTTAAAACCGCTATTGTTTAAAAAAAATTGGCAAGCTCTTCATCAATTCTTTTCCAGTGTGAGTGAAGTAATTCTGATACAATTTTGAGAGATATATAAATGCTACAATTGAAATGAAAGCGTAATGAAATTCTCTGAACAATTATGTTCAAAACAATTGCAGCTTATTCCCTGGAAGATGTGGATTTCACAGCCTTCAATTGCTTCCAAAATGAGAATTGTTTCCACGAAACTTTACCAAGAAGTTATTTTGGCTTGAACAGGGGAGCATTTGAACTTTTTTGCTTGTCCAATAAATACCTCTTTCAGTTTGTCATGAGGTTTGGAGCTCTGAAGAAAGAGAATGCTGAAGTACTGAACTCCCCTCGAGTCCAATTTTTTCCAGTAATAGTTGAGTTTCGATAAAAAACTTGGCTCATAAATTCGAGATAATTTTTCATCTTGCTCAAAATCCAATTTTGTTCGACACTTTTCACTTTTCCCTTCTCGTCCAGTGAGATTATATTGTTTTCCGATTTTCTCGATACTTATTCTTCCAATATTCTTTCAATATTGAGCTTCTCCATAAGTTTTCAGCCTCTGTTCCCCTGAGTAAACTGGGCAAAGCCTGAGGAAATTACTCTCTATAGTCGTTGACTTCTCAACTTCTCAACTCATATTTGAGTGTCGAAATGTGTTCCACAGATTAAGATCCATCTTATCATCTTGAATCTTCTTCCACTCGGACATGATGAGGTCAAATTCTTTCCACAAGAAAGAGAGAGAGAGAAAAAGATACTTTCACTAGAACTTCGGATGACCTTAAGCTTACAATGTCTCCAAGTATGATAGATGATAGATCAAGAAAAAAGTCAATACTTTTTGATTATTGCGAGTAAAAATTTTTGGCAACATGTCATCATAAGTTATCACTTAATTCTCATTTTGTTACTTTTTCTCTCTTTTCCTCTCTTTCTATCTCCGAAAAGATTAAGGTTCAGCTCCAGCCACCAGCAAGCATTAATCTTTCTGTGTGGAGAATAAGAGGATGAGCAAGTCATAAAAAACTTTTCAGTTATGAAACTATAAAAATTCCGAGAGCATTCCTTTTATTCTTCTAATATCCTGCAGGCAATTTCTCTTTACTTTGGATCATTTTGAAGAATTCCGCTGTTCTCGAAGTCAAATCATAATTCTTTTCCTCACAACTAAGAATATTCTGCGAAAAAAATCCTATAATCTAACAATCTGAATGTATCGTTTGTCTATTAATTCATTGTATTTTGGAAAACTTATTTAACCATTATGATCGCGTGTCAAGAGTGTAAATTACGCGTGTTTCTTGTTAAGCTCCATTTGCATACATTTATTTATGTGAACATTTTCGATGAATACATGTAGCCAGGACGTTTAATTTATTTAGGGGTTTCTTCTCATTCTTATTCTTCGTCTTTTTCGTGAACCAAGGCTGATCTGATGTTCGTGATCACAGTGATTAAGGAATCCATTATCATTGGAATAAGCTGCGGTGCCGATTATCTATCGAGTCTCACCCAAATTGCTCGATTATCAGTTATGGGGCTTCCATAGAAACTGAGCAATTCAGATGATTCCAGTCATGCCAACCAGTCGTGAAAGCCCTCATTTAACGAAGAATTGATTAAGATGAACAAAAATGAGTAATAACACTTGCATATATATATATTCACCAATTTCTTAATGAATCACGAAGTCTCGTGTGATTTGACTTTGGAATATTATTGTTCAAATTGTTAGAATATCAGGGTTCAACACCCATTTGGCTGATTTACAGCAATCAAATAGATATATATCTCACTAGAGATACAAACAAATGTTTGAATAATAGGTGTTTGATTCATTATCATGCAAGATAGTATTCAAAAATTTGAATTCATCACGCAATCGGTGGAGAAATATGGTTCAGAGAAGAAGATTATTCCATCTCTTCTGTTCATTCGGTTTGTCTGAGGAAAATAAATATGATCAAAAATCGTGAATTAAGTGAAACCTTTATTTACATAGGAAAGATTTGAAAATCTTTTCCCAAATGCCCAATCAATATAATTGTATCCAATCTTGTGAGCAGTTTTTTCATTCAATTGTCTAAATTTAAGCATTAAAAAGGGTCTCTGAAAGTGGTGATCAGAAGATTTTTTGGAAGAAGAAAAGAGACGAAAACAAATAGTGAGATGATGATCGTGATGATAATTAAGATTCATGGAAGACTCGAATCGCAATGATGGCAGTAAAAGAGTATATAATGAAAAATTTGGATGATCTTAATTTTGATTTAACATTAAATGGTGCGACAAAGGGATAGAATAATAATTTGGGAGAAAAATTTTCATGATATGGACAATTATGGTAATGATGATGAGTGGAATCAGCAGAAAATTTTTACAGTGTTACTATTCGATAGATACAATTTTTCACCCAACAAATTACCACTCTTTCGTAAAAGGAATTCATATCTTTGAAGCAGAAAATGTTTTTCCAGGCAACCAATTCACTAGACAACCATTTTGAAATAATATCAAAAAGATTTCCTACAAAATCAGCTATTTTGGTGATTTTCTAAGCCAATTGCTTCTTTGACTGCCATTTCACAGCCCTCGATGGTCATTCAAGAGTAAAGTCCAATCATGTGGTGAAAAGAAAGGAAGAGAGAGAGAGAGAGAGAGAGAGAGAGAGAGAGAGAGAGAAAGAGAGAGAGAGAGAAGAAAAAAAATAGGCGCAAGCAATTTTGTCATAAAAATCTTCAAGATTCTGCACATTCATAAGTAAGGAGGACAGTTGAAAAGTAAGTCAGAAGAAGCAGGAAGAAACTGGCCATCTTTCTTTTGGCCATCTTATTAGAATGTCAAGTATAAGTTATGATATATTTTTCTCAGATAGAAGATGCAGAAGTAGAAGAAAAAGAAGAGAGAGAGAGAGAAATGAAGGCAAAGTGTTCACGAGTAAGAATTGAAAGAGTACTCTGTTCTCTCTGGAATATCACAGAAAGTTATAAATATTGCTTCTTAGTCTCTGTCTTCACTTTTCATCTTTCTTTCCTCACTCGCAGATTTGAGATGAATATAACAGAGTCAAGAATTGAGGACATGAAAACAAGAGAGAGAGAGAGAGAGAGAGAGAGAGAGAGAGAGAGAGAGAGAGAGAGAGAGAGAGAGAGAGAGAGATGCAGACAATGATAGACACCATAGGAATTTTGTGCTTTTCTTTTAACATAGATCGATGTTGGGCAGTATTTTTTTCATTCTCATGTCATGTTGAAAGTACCGTTAGCCTGCTTAGATTGCCTTTTTTCCATCTTGTCACTTGCAGATTCTGAGCTTCAGTGAGAATTGTCCAGGGGTTCACGAACAGTGGCCATCCTTCTTTTGATTTGGATCTTAACTTTGGTGGATTCCATGAAATTGAAACATATTGTCACCGGTTGTGTTCCCCATATTTTGAGAGCTCAAAACAAATCAACGATATTTTTCATCTCATGTCACCTGGTATCGTTCATAAAGCGGAATGTGTTCATGATGATGATGGACCCGCTGAATTTGATGATGTGGCATCGATACGGTAAACTGATGGAAAGGGACGAATAAAATAGGAGAAACAAAATAATGATTAATGGGAAGATGAAGAAAGATTTTATGCGGATCAAGAGGAGGAAAATGATGCAGAAGATGAAGCTCATGGTGCTTGTGTGAGCATCCATGAGCCTGATATTCCATGAGCAAGCTAAGATTTTATAAATATATATCGAAAACGGAAAATCAGCTTCATACTAACAACTAGGGAACATGAGCTCAAATAAGCTGGCCGGAGAGCATAGGAAAAATGTCCATAAGTATCTCATACCTCATTATCATTTGAATCCATCGGATGAAAGTGATGAGGAGCAGGAGGATGAGATGATGGTGGTGGAGATGGTAGGGATTGATGATGACCGGCAAGAGCATGCTTAGCCAATGTGGCAGTGTTAGTTGTATTGGTTGGTGTAAAATTTGATGTCCCAATAGTTCCATACTTTCCATTGCCCACCTGATTGGATGCGTATGGAGTGGGTAGATAAATTTTGCCAACATTATCAGTGTACTCATTAGCTTGATCTTTACCATCGCCCAGATGATGATTGAGAAGATAAGATTCCGAATTTAAAAGTCGATCATCACGACAAATCATCATCGATCCACCACCTTCACTTGCACCACTACCACCGACACCACTTATACTACCATCTCCATGGATCATCACTTGATCACCTTCGTAAATTATTTGGGGTCTTCGACGATGAATCAGTAGCAGAGCAATCAGCAGAATCACTATCATCACTATTACGGCACAAGTAGTTGGAATCATTAAGCTCAACGTAGAATAGGCCGCTTGTTGAGGCTTACTTCGATCGAGAGGAGCAACTGTTCCTGTGGACAAGATGGAATATCATGAATTTTCATCATCACTTAAATTTGATGAAATTATTATCATCAAGTTTATGTTCAAAATATGGCTACCGAAACCAAATTGAATATAAATTCATAGATTTAAGGCTCAACAAATAAATCATGGAACATCTCATTATTGTTATGGATTCCAGTGAGGTGCTCATGAATTTCGATTTACCGAATCGATAACAAAAAGTGTATTTTCTTCTATCTATTTCCTGGGAAATTTTAGTGATAGATTTTGTCTAATTTGTTCACAATTCAGGAAAAGTTAACAAGAGAGAGAGAAAAAGATTTGTTGGTTAAATTGAGTTGGAAAAAGATTGCTGATAGGCAATAAGCTTGAGCTGAAATCCAATATAGTGTACAGTATGCTTTTGGAGTAGTGAAAAAAAAAGTTTGCTTCAATTATCTTGAGTGAAGCTTCCAGTAGCAAGTGAAGTGATCAATAAGTTTATATATATAGGGTCGAAGTAAAGTAGGAAATTGTTTCACACACTCACACACAGATTTAATCAATCCCAATGGCTGGTTGAAATCTAGCTCTCCTTCTTTTTCTTATGGTAACTTCAGTATTTTTTCAGAAAGATCTATTTTGTACTGAACATTTCCGGTTCCGTTTCGAATTTCAGTGGATTTCTTACTTACCTCCCGTATCGGTGAGTGTAGCAAAAATATATTCCCTTTGAGTGGTTCCAGCCTGTGTGTGAGCACTGATTGATAGAGCATACCAGGTTGCCATTTTAAGTTCATTTAGAACGACAAATGTTTCTTCACCCGAAATACTATTGGAAAAAAGTGCCCATTCAGGCTGTATTTTAGGCTTGTATTGAATTTCAAAATGGCTAATTGGACAGCCCATAGTTTTCCATGAGCTTAATTGTAGATGAACACTAGTTGAATTGACTTTGATAAAATTTTCCATAGACGGTGCTAAAGGCACTGTGGAAAAAAGAGGAGAAGAGAAATAGAAACGGAAAAGGAAAGAAAGGTTGGTGAGAGAGAGAGAGAAGAATAAGTGTATCATTACATTGAAATTGAAGAGAAAAATTTCATGAAAAAGAATAAAAAGACACACACACATAGAGAGATGTACACATGTACACCAATGGATTGAAGTGTTCGCAATTCGGAAAACAATCTGAAAAAGAGATTCGCTTGAGCTCTTTTTTTATCTTTTCCTGTTCTTTTTTTCTTTTGCTGGGAATATTTTTTCAGGGAAAAAGTGATTTGAAAGTTCCACAGTTTTAAAGTCGATTCTGTGGCCCACTAGTTCACAGTTGCTCAAGGAGAGAGAGAGAGAGAGAGAGAGAGAGAGAGAGAGAGAGAGAATCTAGTGTTCAGTGACTATGGCTGATGGAGTTAAAATTGCATCTCATGTCAAACTGTCTGTGTAAGTATCAAATTGAATGGTTCACTGTCATGTTGGCTAAAAATTAAGAAAAAAGACGTCGGAATTGAAAAGCGTCGAGTTGATGAAAGCTCATGAAGAGAGATGAAAGAGAAAGAGAGAGAGAGCCAGTGAGTTTGAATATCGATCTTTTTCCACAGCAAAAAGCTTGTTTGTAAGCCATGATCTGTTTGTTCATTTTGTGATCTTGATGCAAATCTGTCGATCCTATTCAAATAGCTGTACAAGATACACATATATTTCCACATAGAAGCCTCATTTGACAAAATGAGTGTCAGCTGTTTGTTGATCTTTTAGCTCTCTCTCTCTCTCTCTCTCTCTCTCTCTCTCTCTCTCTCTCTCTCTCTCTCTTACAGTGTACTTTCTATCTTTCGAGATTGAATCAAAAGTGAAAAATAGCCGAATCAGCTGTAACAAGCTGGAGATGAGTTTGCTTACGGAAAATATGATATTACATAACTCTGGTTGCTAGATTCTCTTTTTCTCTCTTTTTTTCTCTCTCTCTATCTTTTCATGACCCACCAGAGAGTTCTGAAACGAATAGTGATATGTTTTTCTGGGGAAAAATATATCATGTCTGGAGAAAGGAGAAGAGAGCGTATTTCTTGTGGGGAATTTTGAAAGCGATGATCAAGGCAAGTAACAAGCACATCTGATAATGTGAGATGAAATTTAGCAAAAAAGATTTTTCTGGCTATCTAATGGGCCATGATGCCTCTTATTGATTTAGAGCATTTTGTTGCTGAAAATATTTTTTGACTGTCAATTCTCAACTCACTTCAGTGGCAAAGAAACAGAAAAGAGAGAAAAAATGGTCACGAACTATCGGAATCATTCCATGGAAACGATTTGCTCAAGGATATTCGAGATTTCACTTTCCCACTCTCTTTCGCCAAATACAAGAGTAGCTTTTAGCATTTGTTTCATTTTGTCAGTTTCGGTCTCTATTCTTTCTCTATTCTATTGAACAATACTGGACAATATCACAATCGCTACTCTTCCATGAAAGGCGTGAAAAGGAATTCAACTCGGAAGCTAATCTGACTTTTCCACTTGTTCTTCTGGATATGAACTCTATTGAGTTCAGCAAATAATCGAGAAAACTTTCTCGTTTGACGCTTAAACTGTGTTTTATTCTTTTCCAGTGTATCTTGGCAGAAAATGTTCTTCTTTCAGATGACTTTGAAACTCTGGATTGGAAGCTTTCAATGTTTGTGACAGATATTCACATGAGCACAGATAGCAAGGTGCCAGTATAAAATCAAGAAAATTCAACACATAAGAAAAAGAATACTGGAGAGGGAAGTTATATGAACAGAGAAGAGCTCGAAATGTTGAAAAATAAGAGTAATCGAAGAGCATGTTTGTGGTTGGTCCATGAACTCAATATGCTTACAATTATCTGAAAGGATAACTTTCCTCTTTTTTCATTTCAAGAGTTTCCAGCATTATGCATTTGGGTTTTTATGACTGTTTGATGAGAAGACCATCAAAATGGAAATGTTTGTAAATATTTGAGCTTAAAAATTGGTGAATTAATGATAGTTAGGCCGCTGGTATTGCTTTGAATTTCATTGACAGCCAGAGCAATTGGCGTTGAACAGTATAAAAGGAAAGAATATAAAAACAAGGATGAAAAGATGAGAGAAAAAGTAACCTCAAGAATTGATTGTAGAATAAAGCCTCGGTGAGAGGTCTGTAAGAATCAATCCATATATTGATATGGGAATAACGGAAAACGAAGGACATGAGACGTAGATACTATTACAGACTTGTATTTGGAGCGGAAATTAAAGAAGAAGTGTTTGGGAAAACCCATTGAAAACCGAAAAAATAACTCTCTATTGAGTGTTTTGTAACTTTTTTTTCTCTATTCTTCAATCAAGATATCCTTTTGATTACATCCACAAATGTGCCAATAGACAGGAAATCTTGCCTTCTTCTCTCTCTACAACTCTCCAGTCCGAGCCCTGAGGATCAACACAAACACAAACATCTAGGGAAAGATCGAGTGAATTGAATCTGGGAGAGAAAAAAATGATATTTTTTTCATCAAAAGGTGAAGTTAATCTTCATTGACCACCATCTTGCGTTGAAGTCCAAATGAAGCCTCAACTCTCTCAGGAACGGAGGAGAAGATACCATATTTTCCACGTGAGATATCTGAGATTTGCAGTTCATGAGATGGGAAAAAACAGTTTTCTCAAGCTTAAGTTGGTGAATGTTTGGACATTTGATTTCAATCTCTTAGAATAGCTTTCTTAGATAAAATGAAAGAATGAAGAAAAAAATTTCTACTATATCTGTCAAATGAATCATGATAAAAGTAATCACGTTGCTGGATGCTCTCAATGAAGATCGAATTCAACAACATTGTTTTCACCACCAGTAAATACATACATTTCAATGATCCACATTGGAAAGAAAGTAATACTAGTAAGTTGGAAAGAGGAATAGAAATAGAGAAAGATCGATAATCGAAAGAAGAGTCCAGAGAGGTATCAGCTGATAAGTTGTTGGTTGTTGAGAGAGAGAGAGAAAATGTTGCAGCAAAAAAAGTAAGTGATGCGAATAGGAGTAACGAAAAAAAGAGTAAGGTTTAATCGTCAGTAGCGAATATAAGAAATCTCATATGGCCAGACAAGTATGAAATAGAAAATCACTCACAAAGATTTTCTCCTCTACGCTATCATCATTCGAACATAAACTTTTCTCTTCATCGTTCATCAATTTCTTTTCTCGGGACACATGACAGCTACCTTGTGAGCCATTGTGTGAGTGTGTACAATTTTTCTGGATGAAGATTTTGGATAGAGAATATACACTATGAAAGAGTACGGAAGAAGTGTAAACTTGAGAATATTTGGTAACGATTATGTGTGTATGTGTGTCTGATGTGTAGGAGATGTGCTATGGAAAGAATTTATATTTATAAGAATAAAAGTTTGGCGGGAGTGAAAAAGAGTGAGAGAGAGAACAAAAAATTTTCACACATATATGAGATGATAAAAAATGGAAAAAGAGAAAGAAAAAATATGGAGTGGAGAATAGTAGCATGATGATAGGAAAGGAAAAGGTCCAAGCAAGAGCATGAAGATAATTTTAAGATAGTTCAAAAAAAGTTTGTTGAGCGAAAAAGAGGGAAAGAAAAAAGTTTGAATGAAAAATGTTGTCCTAGCTACTGGTGGAAGAATGCTCTCTCTCACAAACACTTCTTCATTCGATTGGCTTCTATGGAAAAAATTTTTAAGCTATTTTTCTTTTATCTTGAAAAGAGGGAGAGGAAAAAATATCCAAGTAAACGACTGAAAAATAGCAAAACTTCATCATGCTTTACAACACACACCATGCCATATATACCATATATACACCATGAATATCTAGCTGTAAGTGTTGAAGTTCGCTGCTATCATTTTATTCTTCTCCTCCTTCTTCTTTCACCTTCTTTCTCTCTTCCCAATACTTCCATCCACATTCACTCATGACCTGGAAAAAACTTTAAGCACGAAAAGATGGTTCAAATATTCCGTGCAAAATGATGGAGAGAGAGAGCATATAACGGTACTAGTAAAAATCTTCTCCGAAGCTAAGCTGGGAAAAGAGGAAGAGAGGATGTTTCGAATGATGATGATTTGAAAATTGACATGAATTTCGGCCAATAGAACTTATCACTTTTACTTTCCATCCCTTCTTCCTCTGTATCTCTTTGAAACCACAAAGTGAATTATCTTGAAAGTTTTGAGATGATTTTCAAGAGGTACTTTAGTTCCTCTACAATTTCTTCTCATACAAAAACCCAAGGCTTATGTGAATTCAGTATATCGCAGTTTCTTTTTCTCTCTTCTTTTCTATCTACCCTGTGTTGAAAGCAACCTCCATGGAAGTGGGATGGCCATCAAATTCTTCACCTCCCATACAGAAGGCGAACGAACAATTATCGTTGAGTGAGTATTATATTCCAAATTCTAAGCACATCTTCTTCAACCAAAATTCAGTTCGAACGATAGTAAGTGAGCAGAAGAGGGAAAATAAGAGATGGAGTATGTTATTTTTTGAGTTTATTTTGTTTCCAGTTCATCGTAGACATTGACTTTGAGTAGCTTTTTCAAAGATCAAGAAGACTGAAAGAAGAGGAGTTGAGAGAATTGTGAGCCCAATAGACAAGAAGAAGCTTTGAGATGGGGTATATATTTTTCACGGATTTTTTCAGGATTATCGAGTAATCACTTGGATAACCCATTTCCTCTTCTCTTCAAGAACGTCAATTTTGTGTCATCCTCTATATGAGTCCACATTAAATAATGTGTGTGTATGTGTTTCGGAGTCACATGAGAATATGCACTCTAAGTCGGCTGATAAATCTGAGCAAGGAATAATCAGAAAGAAGTCTATCATCAAGTTTATCCTCATCTCACTTTTTCTTTTCTCTTTCCTACTACATTCGCCTCCATTCTCTCATACAATTTTAGGCATCATGACAACACAAGAGATAGATTCATCCACTATAAATAACTTTGGATGAATAGAAGATGTATTTCTTCGTCTCTCACTATTTCCAAGCCAATACTACTCATATACACACATACACACATTTACACATCACATTGCTACATGGTATATTATGATAATAAGGGAGACAAGATTCGGATTCCGAAGGAATAAAAGGGAAATATTCGATTTGCTTTGCGAATATATTGACACCAATTCAAATGTTATCTATCATCTTGAACATCTATTCTGACAGCATGGGTGCTTTGGCCCCTCAATCTCTCTCTCTCTCTCGCCACCCTCCTCATCCCCAATTCTCAATCATATCATGTGTGTTTATATATATTTTCTCACAGAATCGAATTGATCAAATAGATATTGACAAGAATAAAGTTTCCACTTTTATCATACAGTTTCTCTTTCGTTTCTCTCTCTCTCTCTCTCTCTCTTCATCATTTTTCCTCTCCTCTCATCCAACTCATTCCTGTGAATGGCTTTGATTCAAACATGACTGCCAGATTGCGTGATACCATCAGATCAACAATATTATTCGATTACATGTGTGTGTGAGAGAGAAGGAAAATCAAGAGCAAAGATTTGGCCAAAAAGAAGAAGAAGAAGAAGAAGACAAATAAGTGAGAGTAAATCGAGTTCCAAGAGAGCAACAGATTTAGATAATGGTCAGGCTGGAAAAAGCTTCATGGGCAAGTGGTGTATGAGAAATTATTGATATTTTATCTTTCTCGATTCACATTACACATACAGACATTGGGCTAACAGTGGAACATTGCCGGCAACAGAGAAAGAGAGAGAGAGGAAGCTCGTTTTCAATATCATTCACTTGTCTCTTCCGGTATTAATATGCACTGAGTGGCAGTGTAATCAGGGGATTGATCTGCTCATTAATTAGTCATGAACTCATGTGAAACATGGTGACTTGATGGCCAATTTATATGCCGCTATGTACATGCATGAAGGTTTTTCGTTCTTTCCTCCATATCATGAGAGGAGAGTACAGTATATGCCTATGGAAAATGATTGATAAGGTGACTAGTAGTAGTAGCATCGTGATTAAAAGAGTTCAATCTGGTCACTGAAAGTTCAAGTGGCATTAGAATCAGATTTGTGAGCATATATGAGCCATTTTCACTCAAATTTTTTTCCCTCCAACTAAGACTGATCACACGTCATCATCAATATAAAGCTTCAAGATAAGTTAATTTTTCCATCAATCAATCTATGTGTGTGCGTGTTCCATGCAAACTTCCTTAGATTCTTGCATGTCAGAATTTTGGGAGAGCTTAAACTTTGCAAGTTAAGGCGAAAAAAATTTTCTTAACTCTTACCTGAACCGATTGTTTTCGCTTGAATCACTTGACTTGGATCACCTTTACCCAAATTATTATATGCATTCACATAAAATTGATATGCTGTACCACAGTCAAGACTATCCATTCGAATTGAGCTCAAATGTCCAGCAACTTGGCGCTCAAGCCAATCGGATCGATAACTTTTATAATGAATATTGTATCCATTGATAAGTAAATCATCCTTATCGTATAGTGTCTCATCGAAAGACCATTTGAGTGTTATATGGCTGAATCCAATATCACCAACCACCAGGCTTGGTGCTGGTGGTGGATCATTGGCCAATGTTTCACCGATCACTTCTTCACACTGTGGTCCTGGTCCTTTGCCATTGAAAGCTTGAACAATTATTCCATACTTAGTGGATCTCTGGAGATCATCTATCTTAACTTCCCAAATGTTCGAGCTTATCGATGATGTACCCGATAAAGTATTGGATGCTGTATTGGCTGGATGATGAACACTATCCTCTATCGGAGCAATGTTTGGAATTCGAGTTGGAGAAGAAGAGGAACTCGATGTGGACAACAACGATGATTTGATGGATGCTGTGATTGTCTTGAATATGTATGAATCATCTGAACCATGTTTACGATAGCCAAGGTAATAACCTTTTATCATTCCAAATTGTCCCACAGGATCCACTGGTTTCCATGTTACTTGGAGGCTACGTGAAGTCAGTGGATACACTTTAACGTCCATCGGTGGAAGTGATGGAGCTGATGATGGGTTGAGAAAAAGAAAGAAGAAAGAAGAAAGAGAAGAAAAATCGTGTAAGCTTGGATGCTGAGAAAATATATGTCTACTGAAAGGAGAAAGATGATGACAGTTTGGACACAAACTATCGTATTTTGCCTCTGGGAATGAGAGAAAGATGTCAGTTGAATTCATGCATGTCTAGAAGGCAAAATAGGTAACAACATATATATATATATATAAAACAGGCATCTATGAATGTCCTCTTTCCTCTCCACGGATACCTTGGATGGATAAAAGGAGAATGTGGAAAATGAATGTGTGTGTATATAAGATGAATATTCAAGTCAAGGTAATATGTGTATTTACAGTGTGATGTGGTAAGGATGCTGGAAAGAAAAAAGATTCACTTAACGGATGAAGAAGATGATGTGGAAGTAGTAGTAGTAGTAGTAGTAGAAAAAGAAAAAGCAACATGTTTTCTATCTGTCATACATTTGAGTTGTTTCTCTCTCTCTCTCTCTCTCTCTCTCTCTCTCTTCATCTTTCTCCTTTACCCATGGTATACACACTTTTTGGATATGAGATATATTATTACATGACATTTTCAATACTCCAGTGGCTATCATGGAGCTAGTTTTGTTCTGCTTCTCTGACTCTTTGCTTTTTTTTCTAATGGATTCTCATTAATCAGACAAAATAGCGTCCGGTCAACTTCAGCGCCTTTATATCTCCAAGCTTTTTTGATGGTCAAGAGAAAAAGTTACATATACCAGATGGAATTTTTTTTCTTCGTTTCTCATCCAAGATTTCTACAGATTCCATAGAAGACTTGAAAAATGAGGGTGAATATATATAATTTGCTTCCTGTCATCAACTGTTTATGCAAATAATCTTCTACTTCTTTCTTTCCTACTGAAGATAGGTGTATTTTGAGCATCTCAGATATTCCTGATTCCGACAACAAAATCATCCTCTGTTAGGGCTAGATTTTTTTTCATCAAATTTTTCATTCCTCAATCCATTTCAGTTTCATCCTCAAGCTCTAGTGGAAAATAAAAGAGGCTCACATGTCATCATGGAAAATATTCCCTCTGAAAAAGAGAGCAAGAAAACTCTTCGATCATCTCAACTTTCACCAGATAACAGTAAAGTCAAATCGAGAGGGAAAGAAAATATTTTGATGGGATATTTAACTATCTTCTTTAGGGTTGAACATTTTTCAAAAACAGAAATCCTTTCCAAACAGAATGCTGATATAATCTGTGGAAAGAAGAAAAAATTTCAAGCTCCAAAAAAGATTCCGCTTGCTTTCTCTTTCTTTTTCTCTTCCATACACATTTAGCATGTTTGTTCACGTATTTTTATGGGTCATGTGAATGGCTATAAGTGAAATCTCGACACACAAAACACATAGGGAATACATAGTGAACGATATCGTAGAGTCTATGGTTTCACCACAATTTTTATTCCCTTTGAGCTGTTCAATAAGTATGGCAAGCAAAATAGAAATCGTGCAACTGATGATGATAATGATGACTGGTACTGTATGGTAGTGGTAGTGGTAGTGATAGCATAAATGGACTTGAAAGTGAGCTTGCAAGTAAAGTCATAAGAAAAAACTGATAGAAAAGAAAAGATTATAAGACAATCTAAATTGATAGTTTTTCTTCAGCACAGATATCAATATAAGAACATCCATCAGAACCTCCATTCAAAAGCAAATAACATCTTCCACTTGGATTGCAATGAAAGTTTCTTTTTTTTCTTCTCTCTCTCTCTCTCTCTCTCTCTCTCTCTACTCCAAATGATGATTAGAGTGATAATAATCGATATCCATCTTTTTCTCTTTCTCGATTGTCATCCAATATAATACAGAGAGAAAGAGAGAAAATTCTGTATCCACAAAAGACATTTCAACGTGTATATTTATGTTTGTCTATAATCCTCTTGTCTATCTGCACTTGAAGCTTTATTTCTCTTTCACACACATTGGATACAAATGATGAACTGAGTAAGTGTATCTTAGAAATCGATCTACTTTCCACTTATTATTTCTCATTTTAGATCCAATATGGTACACAAAGAGAGAGAGAGAGAGAGAGAGACCAGACATGAAATTCTAGTAACTCGAGGAATGTAATTCAAAGTTGAGTGTATATATACACTTTTCTCAGTAGAATGAAAGTTTGCCTTCAATATAAACACCCTAAAAGACGATTATTGCCATCAAGAAAAAGTATCCAGAATACAAATGAGAAAGAAATTGGTTCATTGTTTTTGTTTACTGAGAATGAGAAATTGACATTATGTCTTCTGTCTATTCGTTCATTTTCTTGCCACATTTTCTCTCTCTCTCTCTCTCTCTCTCTCTCTCTCTCTCTCTCTCTTCTCTACTCTTTTCTATCCATACATCTTCCATCTTACTGTAGCTGTATATATACTTGAATGAAAGAATCGCTGTCGTACAATTGCTGAATTTGCTGGAATACATTGGACAAGTGACACACACAAGTGGAAACGAGGTGGCAATGAGTGAACAATCAGCTAGTATATTGAGTGTAATAAACCGATAGATTGACTAGTTAATTAATCACCAGCCTGAATAATACACTTCTTTACGTATAGACTATCCATAGAGCAGTCGATGATGTGATGCCTCGTGATAGTTGCAATTGACATGAGGCTGAAAAGAAACTTGGGCAACCTTTCAACTGATCGGGAGGAATGCTGTTCAGATCGAAAGTATCCAACAGTTTCACTCTTCTAGTATGTATCACAGACTCTTGTTCACTTTTGTCATCACTTTACCATGTCCTTTTAGCTAGAACTATACCACATATTCAGACACTATGAATCAAGAGAAAGAAAGAGAAAGAGAGAGGGAAAGCTTTTCGCTTCGACAGACAATAATATGGTCTGAGAGCCCAGCATTCTCTACACACTCTTGATCACTACTTCTGGTTTATTTCCTTTTTCCGAATGTTAGACTAAAACACCAGATAGTACCTGATAGAATCAGATAAGAATCACTCTTGCCTACAGATTGTGTGAAGTTTTTAATTCTTCTGTGCCCTTTATCTCAATATTTTGCGATTGATAATGACATGCCACATTATCTGCAGTGGAAAAAAATTCTTGAACACACATTTCCCTGATACTGAGCCCTGAGATAATCTTCGAAAACACATAAGGGAACCTCTCGACTGAGCCTCTAGAACCGATTCTCCTTACGAGCTTCAAAGACAACTGCACACATCATTTATCGCCATTATCAAGCGACCTCAATGTTCAATGGACAGTATTGGAAGAACTGTGGGAATCGAATAAAGATCAACATTGGAGAATGAAGAAGAGAGAGAGAAAGAGAAGATTTCATTCCAAATATCGATCACCCTGATGATGCTTAATTAGAGAACGAGCATAGCATTCAAATAGAATGGAGAAGGACAGTATCAGTGATAGTATGGAGAGAGAGAGGTTAATAAAATGAAGAAACTACTGACCACATAATGGCCCCCAAGGAGCCCTTACAGTGTTTAAGATGACCAGATAGTATGGGAAGCTTACCTTCTTCATCAGTGGTGAATTGCATCATTTCAGAGTAATCCGAGAAACCGATACTATTTTGAGCTCTCATTCTCAGCTGATAGCTTGTGATTGGTTGAAGATTACGTAATGTTAAAGTATTCAGTGAACCAGTCACAGTTTCGATTAGCTTTTCTTTTGAATTCCAATCATGGTGGGCAAGTTTACATTCAACTTGATATGAAAGTATCATTGAATTGCCTGAATACGGTATGGTCCAACTGATAACAGCAGAACGGCTTTCAACATTGGTTATCATGATATGATCGATCTTGTCAGGAGATTCTGGTGAAAAATTAATCATACTGATTAGATAAGTGATCATAATTTGATAATTTGAGAGAGTAACAGCACAAACATGCACACACACACACACAGAGCTGAAATCTGATATCATATTAATAAGATAACATTTGATGAGCTTCAATTTGCTTGAACAACATGGATGTATTAGTAGATTGAGATCAGCCTTTTCCAGTATGTTACTTATTGTTCCCAAAAATTTTGGAAACACTTGAGAGTTGATTATTTTTCTGAGGTGAAAGTTCAGAATAAGTTTATTGAGTATCTTGAGGTGTAATAAAAATACAGAAGATGGACTGAATATTCAATCTATGGCAAACTCTTGAGCATGATGAGGAATAAAAAGATTGAAAGACTAGGTCTACAAGCTGAAGATCTTGGTTTCCGAGTTTAATTAGATCTTGGATGCAGCAAGAGTGAGAAGAAGAGAAAAAGAAGAGAGAATGAATGGTTTAGTGTAAGAATATGCTTGAATGAAGTCATATTTTCTTCTCGAGAAAGTGATGAAGATAGAGGATGTGTGATGAGCTGAAGTGGATAAAATCAGATTTTAAAAACAAGTGAAGAGAAAGAGAGAAAGAGAGAGACGAAAGAACTCTGCTGTCAAAAGTCAAAGATATAAGGTGGAAAAATTTGTAACATGATATGAAAAAGAGAATTATTTTATTGGTATGATCTTGAGATGGAAAAAATAGAGATGGAAACTTGAAAAATGATCTCGAAAATGTCAAAATTTTGAAGAATGAATGAATAAGTTTACTCAAAGTATCAATAACATTTGAAAAGGCTGGAAGAGAGGGAATATTAAATCTGCTAGACAAATGATATTTCCCTCTCTTTACATGATTGTTTCCTACATGAAGCTTCAAAAAGAGGCATCGTGAAGAGAGAGAGAGAGAGAGAGAGAGAGAGAAAGTAAAATAGGAGAATAAAGTATTTGATTTCCGAACCGGAATCGGAAGCCAAAATGATTGCACTTCTGGGGGAGTCTGAGTTGAAGAGCAAGATATGAAAAAGACATCAAATAGGTGAATATATATATGCTTTTTGAAGTATAGACATAAATCATGGAGAAAGTTTTCATCTATTCAAAGTGTAAAATTTTTGAAAGAAAATAATACAGGTCTATCCTCCGATCATCTGAATGTTCTTCAATGGTTTTCTTTTAAACATGGAATCATCACTTAAGGAAGTTGAGAAGATCTAGCTAAATAAATTAGCAAACTATCAAGATTCTGTTGAAAAGAAATCTTCTCTCAGTGCATTCCATGTACACGAGATAGACAGAGCAAAAAACGACTATATGGCTCACACTAATGATATGCTAGGAATTGACAAAAAAGGGAAAAAAGAGAGAAAAGCTTTGACAAGCATAACACATTCCAAAGAATCTCGGAAGTGAAAACACTCGTTTCACGAGCATCACATAATCATCACTAAGGTAATATGAATTCCTGCTAAATTGGATCGGATGAGTTTTGTTAATGCAGCATAACATTTTGAACAAGAGGCAAATAAGCAGAACAAATTTTTCTATCCTATCTTTCTTTTTACCCTTCTTTCTCATCTCCTAGTAATTCCACCAGATTAGCTAACAAGATAACTTGAAGCAAAAGGTATACCTTCCAATCAACGTTTTGTGGGCCGTTAATCAAGAATGGAAGAAATAAAGACTTTCACATCCTCTCTCGAAAAATCCTCTGAGAGCTGAACACTATGGCCAGTAACAAAGAGTTAAGACAAAATTATGTGTGTGTGTTCACTATCCAAGATGTGTATGAATGGTGGAAACCTCAAATCGGATCAGATCGACTAAGTCAGCGTCGATAATCCGATCAGAATAATAAAAGGAAAAAGTGAGCCTGTCAAGAAGAACATGATAAAAGACAGTGGATATGAGTGGGCTCAAAATGTGCATCCAATAAACACATTCAGAATGCTATTTTGTAAGACAGAATAAAAGAGAGTGAGAGAGAGAGAGAATAAAAGGTAAGATTTGGACTATGTCATAACATGGATAGTCGAATAGAAGGAAGATGAAGATGGCAGAAAGAGAGTGGACAATGGCTCTATGTGTTAGGATGTATGTGTGTGTGTGTGTAGAATTGAGAGGAGATAAATGAGAATCATTCTCATCCTGCAAGCCAATGAGTATCATAAGACAAACTTGGACATCATCAGAATCACTTGATGACATCGTTCGCTGTTCAGTCTATGTCCTATCTATCTTTTTCTTTCTATTCACTCAGCTATGCTCAATTATTATCACTTGTCATACTAGGCAATGGGTTGGCATGGAAGGTTGAAAGGAGAAGATATTGGACATAGCTGAATTGAATCAAATGATCTCATCATAATATATGACATGATCACATATACTGGAAGTAGGTAGTATTAATTAGTAAAAAAAGTAAATAAATAAAGATCTTTTGGATAGATCTTTCTGTTTTATGTGTGTTGAAACCTATATGAAACCCTCAATCAGTTACATTCTGCTAGCTCAAAGATTGTAAGAATACCAAACAATCAAGTTTCCTCACCTTGCAATATCACTTGAGTGCTATACTCGTCTTTACCATATGCGTTGATGGCAACACAAGTGAACAATACGGAGTCTTGACGATCAGCTGAGCGAATCTGGAGAATATGTTCTAATGTGGATTCTTTTTCGTTTACCAATAGATTGTATCGAGCATCTTTACGTGGATCGAAAGCAATTCGATCTCGATTCCATGTTATTGTTAGTGGACGCTCACCACCAGCTTCACATCTCAATTCTAGAGGATCGCCTTTTTTGATCGTTTTACTAGTGAAAGAATGTTCAAAGAATGCAGGAACTATGGAAAAGTGGGAAAAAGAATGAGAAAAGAGAGAAAAAATTTTATGAAATAATGATTGAATATGAAATAGATATTTTATAGAAGTTATGTCATGAATGGGCATTGGGAATAATAATGGAAATCGAATGGATATTTATCTAAAAACACAAAGTTAATCGACCGGGAAACCCTAAATGATTTGATAACTTCCAATTGATTGCTCCAAAATAGGGTCATGACTTGGACATGAATCGTTTGGGAATACATATATTCGAGTTTGACCAATTAGGAAAGCTGTCCAAAACATAACTCTTCTCGACTGGATCGATTGGAATCATTTTTTCAATCTTACACCCAAGACAGCTTGTACGACCATAACTTCCTTAATACTCATACTGAACTTGTATGAAAAATCCATCCTCATGGCTTCATGTATTGATCAGATTTTTGATTACTCTTTGAGTATGAATTCTCTCTCTCTCTCTCTCTCTCTCTCTCCTTCAAAAATTCTTACACTGATCTTGTATGCTTCGATGTATCAATAACTGAGGAAATCAATCACTGAAGCACAAGAATTCAATGTATGTCAGCATAAAGAAGGGAGAGTGAAGGGCTGGAAACAAATTCTATCTTCTTCCATCATTATATTGTTATTGTTAAGGAAATATCAAGCAGTTAGTTGTCAGAAAGATGAGCACAAAATGAGAAAGAAGTGGAAGGAGGAGGAAGAAAAAGATGGAGTGAGAATAATTTCACATAGTTTTTATGCATATATTTATATATATACATACACATCCAGTCAAACAATGCTACTACCCACCATGTGGGACCTGAATTTTAATATAAAAATAACGCAATATATATTTCACCTTAATTAACTGGTGACAAAATAGAGGAAGAGAGAGAGAAAGATGGAGATAGATGGAAGGATGCTGCATAAGAAGCGGAAGAATGGAAGATATGAAGAAGAGCAGAAGAAGAATACCAAGTGTGAGTATGTGTATATATATGTATAATATACTTAGGGGAAAGGTTCATGCATCCGTCAACACCGAATGTGTAATGTGTATATGAATCTGTATATATGTGTAGTTATTCAGTGGAAAGGCGCAAAAATGTTGAGTCAAGCGAGTATTTTCTTTCATTGAAGAACAGAAGCGAGTCAAGCTAAATCAATTTTAATAAATGATTTTGATAAAATAGACAAAGAGAGAAGATGCCATTCATACTGTTAGGGCGCCTATCCCTCCTACACCCTTCTTTTGCCACCCCCTCAGGAATAACAATCAATTGTCATATTCGCCAGATTTTTGCATCATCTTTTGCTTCCATTCTTCCTGTAATTAATCCATTTTGAATGAAAATTTTTCGCGGGCTCAATAAAAGAATGCATGTGTGTGTGAAGGGGAGAGAGATGGAGAAAGAGAATGCAAAAGAAAGGGAATTGGAATAGAATGATAAAGTCATTTGAGTATAACTTTCGCTATCAATTATTGTTTTCAAATTTGTTTTTGAAGTAAAACGGGTAGAGATGAACACAGAGAGAAAGAGAGGAAAAGAGAGAGAAACAAGATATACACTATGTTCTAATAAGAATCCAATTTTTCATACCCAAAGTACCTTGATTATTTTCACATTTTCGATTCCATGGTTCTAATAACTTATTTTATCTCTCTCTCTCTCTCTCATTCGCATACGCAAACTAATCCTCACACAATATTTTGATTAAGCATAGCATTGCAAAGCTGTTATAGTGAATTCTTCATGCAAATAGGGAATACAACTGTATGCTATACAAAGCCGGGAAAATAGGAACACATTTCTTCTTCCAAGTGATGATTAGCTCTCTAGTATGTAATCTGAGTTCCCAATATATATATATATTCGAGAATATATATTGTTTTCTGAGTATATCGGGAAGTAAATACTAGAATACTAGAATGCTGAGGTCACCAGATCCACTTCGCTCGGCCAATAGTGGCCATTGATCATTATGTGTGTGAGTGTCCAGACCATCAATGAGCAAGCAAAATGATGATCATCCACGAACAAGACCATACATTAAGTCATGAACATGGAGTCATTCAATGATTGACACAAGCACACTTTGCTCAATTTACTCTGTTTTTCTTCTCTTCCTTTTTTCCTTTTCGATACTTCATCACTAGCAGCCAATCCCTTTCCACTTCCCATTGACGACACTTTTTGTCCCCACTTAATTTTCTCTCCTTTCTTTCATCAGCATACTATCAATTGGTGTCTATTCATCAGCTTTTCTCTTTCTTTCCTCATCATCAAGCGGTCATCGTTTGGACACTAATTCTGTGCGAATAATGCGATTAACATCCTCTCGCTCTGTCTCTTTTTTTCTTTCTCTCTTTCCCAAGGATCATCTTCTCGGATGATGGGTGAAAAAAACTATAGTGTAGATGGAAAATTATCAAAAGAATTGAATGCAAATGGAAAAAGAGGATAGTATCTGTGTATCGTGGTTTTTTCACTTGCCTCCAGGAATAAGGCACAATATTCAATGGCATTTTTTGCAATGAAAACCAATTTTTTGTTTGATCGAATCAAATTGTGATGTAAGAATTTGCTGAGTAAGATGGAAAACTAAGCTTTTATTTGTAAATGATTGCATATGAATTTATGTGGGCAAATTTTTGTTCATATTTTATGAAAATATTGCCCTGAGAGAAAGACTGATTGATTTAGAAGCTATAAGATTGTGTTCTAGATCCAACCGGAGGCTAAATTAGGAGTAAAAAAGTAAAAAATTGATCATTTTCTATAGTTAAAATATGATTTATGAAGAGAATCCAAGAAAAATTTCCTGAAGGGATTAAAATGAAAATATTTTGCTCGATCACGAAAGATGAAACAGAAAAAATTCAAAGTTACATTATACTCTATGCCTTCAGGAGATCAAGGAACTTTCATTCGATGCTTACACTCAGCTGGATGTTCTAGCATCCAAAATGAAACAAGGGGATGTTTGGGATCAAGCTTGTGTCAATTAGTCAAAGCAAAATGAAGACTGATGCGAAAGATGAGGAAGAGAGAGAAGAATCTGTATCTCATGAAAACGATCATTTCAATAGGCCAGCTGATGTCACCAGCTTTTCCTATCTTTTCTCTCTCTCTCTCTCTCTCTCTCTCTCTCTCTCTCTCTCTAATACGATCATCTAAATGAGCGGAAACTATGAGCAAAAAGAATCTGCTAGGCAGAGGTTGGGCCTGGTATCAGAGTTCAGAGGACATGGTTTGGAAGACCAAGTTCATGGACTACAATCTCCGGGCTATTCTACATCAGAGTACTGAATTCTTTTCATTAGATAGAAATTGGGAGTGCATTTTAGTTTGATTATGTTCTTCCATGTTTGTAGGTGTATTTGGCAAGATAGTTTTGGGAAAAGAAAATATATCTCTTACAGAGTATTCTCAGAACAAAGTCAACATTCTTTCATGTCTGCCACTCTCAGGTTCTTGATTCTCTTTTCGATCAAGTTTATGTGAAACAATCAATTGAATGTAGAATAAAAATGAAGAGAGAGAGAAACGAAAAGGAATAAAGTGAAATTTGTGTTGAAATAATGTGAACAAAAGGAGAAAGTAATTACCATGAACCGAGATTCGGATAACTTTACTTATATCGGAGCCAATTCCATTGGTTGCTTGACACAGATAATAGCCAGCATCCATCTTGGAGACATCTTTTATAGTTAAACTTCCATTCTCTAAGGCATGGATGTGAGAATTGCTGATTACAGTTTGATAATGGGTTGGTGGTGGATGAGAATGTGAGGAAGAATGAGAAGAGGCCAAAGAAGAAGATGAAGACGAAGATGAAGATGCCATGGATGATGCTGATGCTGAGGTAGTCATAGTAACTGATTTAGCGTGTTCCCACCATATCCGGGGCTGTGGATACCCGGAAGCTTGACAATCAACGGTAACATCGTCACCGAGAATGACATCAGTATCACTTGGTGTGAGGATCCACTTGGGTGGCACTGTATGGGTAGTAAAAAGAAGAAAAAGAAGAAGATTGAAAGGAAAAGTGGGTGGAATGGGAAAGAGAGAAAGTAAGTGAGATGATAAGCGAGACTTGAAATAGCAAAAGATTATCATTGTCATCCTGATAATATGGATGCTACGACCGAATAAGAAGGATGCAAGTGATGCGGATGCTGTGTAGGCAGTGGCGGTGGTGGAGATGATGAAGATAGTGATGGAAGAAGGAGGTTTTAGTTAGGATGCATTGAGAGAGAGAGAGATCGGGACTATATGTCGAATGATGGTGCAGTGAATGGAAATGATAGAAGATGCGGATGAGGAGGGTGAAGATGATAGTGGATAGTGGGAATGTGAACGGAAAAGTAGGAGGAGGAGAAGGTGGTGAAGACAGAGGAAAAAGTGGAAGAGTGTGATCATTGGTAATGTGGCCCATGGATAAGAAAAAGGTAAAGATGATTGGAGATGAAAGTGAACTTCATAATATTAAGAGGAAAAATTCTGTG
>QZCP01000829.1:130011-143536 GCA_003956705.1 Brevipalpus yothersi
TGCTCATCTATATCATGGAAAATGGTGAAGATTGGCTTATCAGATATGAACTTTTCCGATTCTATGGCTTCAAATCTGAACACAATAGTATTGAGTCTTTGTTGATGAGTGAACATTAATCAGAGAGATCATAATTTCCGAGAGAGAAGCGAGGAAAAGAGAGGAAGAAAGAGAGAGAGAGAGAGTGAAAAGTGGAACAAAATCAAAGGATATTCAGCAGATAATTGGAAAACAAAACCTTGAACCATTCTCATCGATCACTGATCATCACTCTTTCATACTTTCATCGGCGATTGTTTGCCTTTCACACTTGGCCTATTATTATCGGTGTTACTATGTGTGTATGTGTGAGTTCAGATTACAAGTTGATCATTTTTGCTTCTCTCAGCTTCTCTCAGACCTGTACCCATGGAGGGCTGATGAAAGACAAAAATGATGAGGAAAGCAATATATATTTCTCCATGATAGCAAGAAAAGTAGTGAAAAAAATGTTTGATACTTCAAATTTTTCATCCATCATTCTCAACATACAAACACCAATAGATACACACACAGACTTTTTCATGGTATACGTGGCCCTGATATTATGGATCATTTTTTCTTGTTAAAGAAATGAAAATTCTCTTTTCAGATTATAAGTTTTCTTTTTCAGTCTGAGAAGAGGGAAGATATACTTTGATTGTTGCTCACCTATTATGAAAGTTTTCTTGAGGTTCATATTTTCCATTCTTTCAGCTTTCTCATACAGTTTTGCTCATATATTTATGCCTGGTGAACAGTGAATTTTTCTCATATACAGTCTGGTATAAGAAGATTGCCAGGCGTAAATCATCTTCTCACACTCTAACAATGGACCCAGAAAGTATATATTTGATCGTGTTCCTGTCTCACCTTACCATTATTCACACAGGACATGATGTGAATGCAAATTTTTCCAGTTAAATTTGGTCAGAGAGAGAGAGAGAGAGAGAGAGAGAGAAGTAGAGGAGTTATTTGATGGAAGCAAGAGAAAGAAAGATAGAGAAGATCTAGTAGTTCCATAGATATTGTAAAGTGGCCAAGTCTGCTTTGAATCTCATCCATTCAAGATATCGATTCACATAATTTTGCTATGAAAATTTCTCGGAGTCTCAAAGTTGGAAGAGAATTCTTCAAAACAGACTTATTATTATGAATTTCTGTCTGGAAGACAAGATTGTCCAGACAATTGGAATACGGAATATCCTACCGTTCTGTGAATGATACTCATTGATAATGTGATGATCATCAAGCAAGTGAGTTTGAAGAATGACTTTCCACGTCACAAATGGATGTTAAATAGATCAACACTCAACTCTGAACGGTAAATCAATTGATAATCTAAAATATGCTGTAGAAAGCTTGCCTCTGGAGTGTTCCAGATAGAATAATGAGGTTAAAACAATGAATGTATTCTGTACAGCGGAACTCAAATTCCTGCATTCCTCTTGGGAATGCAATCTCAATGGATTTTCAAAAGTTCAACAATGTAATTACACTTGTAACTTAGGTGTGACAAATAGTAATTCCAATTTTTTCCCCTTTCCGTACAAGAGAGAATCAAAACGAACATTAGTTCAATAAATGAGAGATGTAAAAACTGTGTTGTTCCAGTACTCTAATCCTCATGAGAGGAATATTTTTCTCGAATCATGATGACTTTCTATTTTTCATTATTATTGGATGGATAAAGAGGTAGAAATAGATAAAAAATTGTTTCCTGGAAAAGGCGCTTCTTTCACAGATACTATGTGTATATGGTTTCCGGATCAGTGAACAATATTCCAATAGAAACAATATTTTTTTACAATCAGTCTCAACGGTATACTTGAGAGAAACAATCTGAAATTTTTTATCGAAAATACTCTTCGATAACAAGATTGATGCAACGAATTGGGAAAAATTTTCGACCATTCTGTGTCTAGTTATGTGGAACTTTTGCCCGTATCTAATCAAACATAAACACAAGACACAAATTCACTCAGAGAGAGAGAGAGAGAGAGAGAGAGAGAGAGAGAGAGAGAAAGAGTGGATAGAAACATTACAATCGATTGTGACCAAACATTGTAGTCCGATGATAGTGTGAGAGAATGGCTGCTCATGCACAAATCGAATCAGAGATCAGTGAATAAGGACAAACAAATTATCCGGAGTTCTTGGACACTATTCTTCAGGGAATATAGAATGATCGATAATTGGGTGCTAAGTGGACGGAGTAAATACTCTCTAGTCTTATGGAAACTCTTGGACATCGATTGACTGGAAGAATATTCTTGTTGTTCATTACTCATAGCCTTCTTGTGACTACCACTACTCGGTATATATGTATAGTAAGTGGATTCTTTGGCCAAAGAATACTAGTGAAGCAGTCGATCTGTAAAAGTAGTCTAGAGAGAGAGAGAGAGAGAGAGAGAGAGAGAGAGAGAGAGAGAGAGAGAGAGAGAGAGAGAGAGAGATAGGAAGAGGACAAATAACTTACTCATGATACAGAAAGAAAATATCTGAATATGTAATTTGCTTGGGAATATAATCGTTTACTGTAAGAATGTATTCTTTTTCTCTTTCTCTCTTGGTGAGACATAATCCGATCAAATATTCTGACAGATGAGTATTGCCGTTACTTGTCAGCATAAGAAAATTTCAATAATATTTTGCATTTTAAAGCATAAGGTGCATACATGGATTGCGTTGAAACTGTTTGTCTCACTTTATAACAATTTATCTGTACAAATACAATCCCACATATACGCATCGTAATGTGATCTCAAGATAGCTTACTAGACACAATCCAGAGTGAGAAAAATATGCTCATTCCTTTTTCAAAGTATGCATCATGAGCAAAGAAAAAGCAATATGTATAGTCTTTGAAATAAAAATCACAATAAATCAGGTTTAATAAGGAAAAATGAAAAAAGTAACTCGCATGGCCGTAATTTACAAAACACAAAGCAAGCATCAAAGAACCAAATAATTCAGAGTACTAAGCTGGGAATGAAGCAGCAAAAAATAGGTGAGTATTCCTTAATGAGGAATTTTGCAACTTGTTAACAGATACTAATTGAATAGTTTTATTGCATTTATATCAAGTATGTGTGGAGATAGTAATTGGAATGATTAGGAAACATGGTCTTTCACGATCAAATTTGTGTCCATGCAAGAGGATAGTAAGAAGAGAGGTCGAGCCGATAACAGAGATCAAAGTAAGGGTGGAAGTCTGAATCCCATTTGGATCTTTGAATCAATAAGAATAGAGGTTTATAATGCTTTAAAATTAAATTCATGAGTAAACATACATAATTCAGAAAAATTCTCAACTATTCTTGCTATGCATTTTGAATGGAATACTGTATACTTCTTTGGAAACTGATAGAAAAAGATGAAAGAAATAGCCCGAGGTCTTGTGAGCTTGTTTGCTACATCTGTTTTCATAAGCCTCAGATAATGGCATGTCAGAAGTTTCAAAGAAAGTAACAGAGAGTGAGAGAGAGAGAGAGAGAAAGTTCTGAGAAGATTAAGGAACAATTCTGTCCATACTTTTGTATACTTTGACCGGAGTTTCACAGGAAACCTCAACGAAATCTCTCTCTCTCTCTCTCTCTCTCTCTCTCTCTCTCTCTCTCTCTCTCTCGGTGAATATCGAATCGAGAGTAGCTTGGATCAATCGAAATGAATGAAGAAAGAAAGAATAAGAGTGAAGAGAAAGAAAAAATAATGATGATAAAGTGAGAGAGTGAATAAACTGCTGGCTAGATTGGAGACCAGTTAATGGAAAAAAAAGTTTACAAAATGAAAAGGAAGCAGAAGCAAAAATATTCTTGATTCTTATATATATATACGGGAAATTTGTTTCAGACTATTTTGATATAAGCACTGGAATATGTTGCCAGAAGCTATGGAAATTGAATTCAGGATAAAACTGGAGAGGGAAAGAAAGAAGAATAGAGGAAGCATTGGTGAAGGCGGAAAAACGGTCTGCATAAAGGTTGCCTCAAATCATTAGAGTATGAGGTTTGAAACTGCTTTTTCATATGAATCAACCTAATGGTTCGAAAACTCCATGCTATGGCTCCATCATATACCTATTTGGGTCTCCATTTCTTGGGATGGTAAAGAAGCAGCAAAATTTTTCAACACAAGAAACAGAAAGAAAGAGAAAGAGAGAGAAAGAAAGTATCCACTCCCATTTCACCTTCTTTTTCTTCTTTCTTTTTTGAAACCCATATCATGGAGCCCAGAAAAGTTACTCTATGGACCCTTCTTATTCGCTCTCATGTTTTCCAATCTTTTTCTCTTCATCTTTTTCAATATCTTGCTCGTTTCTTCACTTTCATTGCTTTTCAAAGCCCTCTTTAGTCTCTCTCTCTCTCTCTCTCTCTCTCTCTCTCTCTTACGTGGTCCTTACGCTTGATTCATCACTCTTTTTCCACCCCAAAAATCAGAAACGAATTCAGTATAGTGAGAGGCATCCAAAAAAAGCTCACTCAAATTTGGTACATCAAAGTAAGAGAGAAAGGGGCGATCCTTGCAATAGAAAAAGAGTCAAGATATGAAATAGTAAATCATAAGGCCCTATGATTTTCTTCAATCATCTCCTTTTACGTTGTGAAATTTTTTTGCTAGGCTTGATTCATGATAAGAAGAGTATTCTCTCTCTCTCTATTTCTGAGAATCATAAGTGATATGTCGCGCTAAAAGAAAAACGAGTGGCTCTGTTATTGATTCGAATAAAAATTTGAAGGGCACAAATTTGACAGATGTGTATATGTGAGAGATATTCTGTTAGTTGACAAAGAATTCATCAGTTAGAGAGAGAAGAGAGAAATTCTCTAGATATGGAAAATTCCTCTTGTGGGAGAAACTCTTGAGACACGATAATTCTGAAGACTCTGGCCACAAGCCTAACAGAGCGTGAAGCTCAAAAACTTCAATTTATGGACCTATCAGGGCCACCGACGATCCAAAGGTTCACAGGACCTAAAAGGGACCGGTGTAGGCAAAAGAGTGTGTCGAACACGAGCTACTTACTAGCTAGGAAAAAGGTTTATTTTAAATATATGAAGAGGCACAGGGGGACGTTAGTCCAAATTATAATTGACAAACATGAGGGGACAAAAGTGTATGGAAAAACGTAAAGAGACAAAAGATGAGGGAGGTTTTATATGAGCCGTGGAGGCTGAGGGAGACGATCAGTGAGACCATACATTGGTCGAAGATGATTGACATCTATCGAGAGATGCTGTTCATGAGACAAAATGATGGTCGTCGAGACCAGAGAGGTTATAAACGGGGGGAAAAGATATATAAGTGGATAAATGAGTAAATAAATGAAAGAAGGGAAAAGGCCGTGGAGGCCGAAGCATGAACTTCATCGAGGAAGTCAGAATTCTGCTGACATTCCCCGGCACCATGATCAAGACACTTCCTTGATGATGATGATGCTGAGGCTGGAACAACTTTTCACTTCTTTGGTGAGTTGTCCGTGGAGGACGAAGGTCTTTTTCCGGTGACCATTTTCGGTTGAGTTCGCTGACGAACTGATGGATTCAGTAGACTAACACTTGGCATGGTTAGGCTGGCGATGAGACCAAATTCTTTTCGTTGGTCTGGTGAAGTGGCACGGTTACACAACAAACCTGGTTGTTGTTCTGGACGTCGAGTCCCTGATGTTGCTGACACACTTTCGGGTGCTGAAATGCTTGGAGCATCAAGTGATGCGGATGTTGATGGTTGCTGATGTAAGCTGGCGGTGTCGAACTGCTGGGTGAGTTCTTGTGATGCTGTTAAGGCACTTTCAGTCTGAGCGGGCATGGACATCAAGTCCACTGGATCAATACGTTCACTTGGGAATCTGCTGGCTAACCGTGAAGGTGACAGTGGTGAAAATGCTGGACTTTCATCGGTTTGTGAAGAGGTGACAGTCGGAGCGATTTCATCGGCTGGTGCACCTGTGGTGACAGTTGGGGCGATTTCATCGGCTGGTGCACCTGTGGTGACAGTTGGGGCGATTTCATCAACTGGAGCACCGTCCATTGAGATATCTTCAACTTCAGGTGAGTAAACAATTGTGGTTGAAGAAGCCGTGGAGGCTGCATCATTTTGGTTGTTTTCCTCTTCCTCACGAACTCCATGTTCGGCGATCGATCGGATTGCTTGGTCGACATCACTGTCGATGGTGGCTGATGGAACTTCGTGGAGAAGTGATGCAGATGAATTGAGATGCTCACTGATGAGCTGCTTCTGTTGGTCATCAGTGATGCGGATGCTGGGATCTGGAGCTACAGCATACAGATCTTCATAACTTTGAGGGGCTACATTGGCAAATGTTGGTGGTGGTGTTTCAACTCTGGGTGCTTCAGGCACAACTTGCTCTTCTTGGCGAAGACTTCGGGCTTCAGCTTCCGCTAACTGGGCTTGGTCATACTGTGGTAAAGGATTTTCGGGTGGATTAGGATGATCGTCATTGTAACCGTCATCCCAATTGATAGGCTGAACATTATTTCCCCAATCATCTTGGGCTGGTAGAGGAGGTTGGCGTGGAGCCTGAACAATGGTGAGAATATATGGGTCATCATTCGGTGATGGATGATGAGTTCTCCAACTATCAGGATCGGCGTATTCACGACCATAATTCCATTGAGGAAGGCCTTCATGGCGGCTATATTGACATGAAGTCAAGAGAGTAGCGGGCCAAGTTTCATGGTTCTGATGATGCAAGGCTATAAGCTTAGCTATCCAAGTATTAGGTTGCCAAAAATGCTGTGGTTCTTCGATTTTTGGTCGACAAAGTAGATACAGCTTCATGGCTAATTGAGCTGTATATGTGGGAGGATGAATTGATGGGAAAATGATTCTTCCACGAAGGATAAGATGCGCTGTGCATCTGAAATTGAAATATCTTACTCCTATATGAGGAGAATAATATTCGCAAAGATTAACAAGCTTTGGGCGAATAATGTTGAGTTGCTGTGGCGTGAAGCCAAGTGATGCTAAATGCTGTTGAGGCTGTATTCCAACAACATGATCGGCTACTGCAAGGAATTCAGTCACTTGCTTCATTGCTGTTGGGGCGCCGAGCCCATATTTTAAGTGGGCCCATTTTAAGCCATGATATCTGGTGCGGAAATCTCGAATATAACCCTTTCGATACTTAATAAATGTTTCGTACACTGTTTCACCAGTGCTACGGACAATTGCAAACCAAACGGCTCGTAATGATGCTTCATTTTCATTTGGGAATTGAACTAGGGCACATTCGGCGAATATGGAAAATACTGCGTTGAGCGGAAAGTTGAGGTCTTGATTTGAGGTGATGATTCGATTCATCCATTCAGGAAATCGAGGTAAAACGGCTGATGGTCTGAGTCGCCAGTTGGTGGCTTTTTGCAAGATTTTTTCTGATTCGTAAACCATACCGTCCGTGGAGGACTCAAAAGTTGGATCTATTTCAAGGCGTTGGAAATAATCCATCATTTCACTAGATTGTCTTGGTGTGAGAATTTCACGAAGACGTATTCGAATGTGATGAGGAGGAGCTGGAATTCGGCGTCGAGCCGGCATTTGTTCTGGTTCTTCTTCTTCAGGAGGTTGTTCTTCACGAACATTCTGAACTGGTTCGGCTGGTCGCTGCGGTAATCCAGGACGTTGGAAACTTCTGTCGATGCCTGGTACATCGATTCGATCGGCTGCTACATGAGCTAGAGGTTCAGTTGGCCACAGGCCACGATTATTAAACGATCCAATGTGTGCGGATGGCTGTGTAGGCCAAGACGGAGTTCTTCTCCGAATTTCACTTAAAGTGGGTGGATTGGCAAAGACGCTGAAGTCAGGTTTACCATTGCGGTAATGATAGTCTTGATATCTTTCAAGGAATTCATGCATGGCTGCAGCTTCAGTTGGAAAAGGTAACTGACTTGTGCTGGGTGTCGTTCTGGAACCAGATGGAAGGCTTGGAGCCTGCGATTGACGACTTGTGGAAGGTAAATCAGGACTCGGTTGTGATACTGGTTGAATTGAGGTTCGAGGAGCTGATATCGGTGCTCTTTCATGAGGACTACGGCTTCGCGCTGGAACTTTTGGAGAAGTTACTGATTGACGGCTGCGAGCTTGGCGCTCTAATTCTGGAGGATGAAAACGATTGATTTCATATTCCGTTGTTAAGCTTGATGCTCGAGATGATTGCGATACCACTGATAATGTACCGGTTGTTAGACCTGGATCGGAGACTTCGTCATCTGCAAAAGTTGATTCGACGATGGCTGTGGAAGCCGCTTTGGGACTGGAGCGTCGAGTTTCTGGTTGTCGTTCAATGACAGATCGGTGAGTACGGAAAACTGGAATTTGAGGTGGTACAACGTCGAGTTGTGATGGTCCATGATGTGGAGATCTCGGTATGATTCGTGGAGAATTGGCTCGAGCATCTAGAATGATCTGTCGAAGATCGGGAACTTTATCCTGGGCTAAGATTAATCCATAATCTACGGGATTGACTTCTTCACCATGAGAGCAATCGGCTACATGCTGATAATAACTTGCGTACGGGATTGAAGCTAAACAATTTATTCGTGGACATCGAAAACGAGCTCGAGAATAGATGTCGAGAATTTCGGCTGATGGATCACCTTCTTCACCAGCTTGATCTGATAGAAGACAGGTTGTACATGCTATATTTCCATTGGCTGGAATCGCACCAAGAGCTTCCAGATAGGACTTGAAGTCCTTAAGGTGATTGACACACTGTACACAGTACAATGACTGACACAGTCGACAACTTCTGCGACCTTTCACAAAGTGAAAGCATAGGCTGCAGATGAATGTGGACTCATACATGAGGAGTTCGGTAGAATCGACATGATCTTCCCTGAACCCATGTTCAGTTAAGTCGGGAAGATGTCTTAGCAGAGAATTCCGAGTCAATCGGCGGAGTAATAAACGAATGATATCAGAAAAACTGAGATTCATGGAGTTTCGGGCTGAAATTTGAGCTTGAGCCATTCTGCCTTGGAGGCAATGAGTTTTGGTATCAAGTAATAAGGTGTCAAAGATTGAATGATCTTGACGATCACCAAAGGCAAATATTGTATTGAGCTCAGTACGATGAGCAAGAGATGCGGAAAGATCAAATTGCTTCACGCAAATTTTCACAGTTGAATGCTGTGTAAATGATGTAATAAATGTACTGAAATTGCGATTGGCTTTGGCAGCCCACGATTTTCGGTTTTCGTGATCGTAAGTGAATGGCAATGAATGCCTCAAAAAGTGGGTTAACTCAGAAAAAGATTTTCTGGCAACAGGTAAAGCTTCAATTGAAGTGATGGACTTACTACTTTTTGAGGGTATAAGATGAAGATGCTGTGGATGGCTGTCGAAGCTAATTAATTTGTCAGAATAATTGTTGTCGTCGAGACAAATGCTTGAGTAATCAAAAGACGAGGTGAAACACACAAAATTATCGTCGTCGAGACGAGAAACTGGAGAACCAAAGTTTTTCGGCTCTTGTGAGCAATATAGGGCACTTTTTCGGCTCTTGTTTTCGGAGAACTTTTCCACACTTTTAGTACTGAAAAGTACTGTTTGTTTGGATGCTAATACTGAACACAGATCGTGGAGATCTAAGCTGAGGTGGTTACACTTAATTGCGTCGAGCAAATTAGAGATGATATGATGATGATCACTGTTATCACACTGATGCTGGTGATGGATACACTTCAAGTGTGAGGCTGTATGAGCTGTAATACACTGTAGATGAGCTAAGACACTGTTGTTGATGCCTTCACGGCCTGAAAAATCACAGACAAACGATTGAAAATCGTGAAAATTGAGGCACAAAACACTTAATTTATCACTACAAGTGATGAGGATAAGGTGATGATGTAAGTGATGGTCTTCGCGACCCAAAAGGTGATTCGACACACACAAACTATGGCACACAGTGCTACTGGGTGGACACAAGGAACTATCAAAGTTATGGTCACAATAAATAAATGAAATGTTTGAAATTAAGGCAAAAAACTGATGTATTTCATCCGTGGAGGATGGCAAAAATTTTACTAACACTGAGGTTGGACAGAGTTCTTCATGAACAGTGTTAAAGAAAAGCTTCAACTGAGAGAATGAAGAGTTGCCTTGATGGCAGAGAGCAAAGGATAATTCACTTAAAGTGATGGAGAGTAAAGACAAAAATTTACTGACAATTAAGTGATAGAAATTTGACGACTTTATACTGAGCGTCGAGCTCTCTGGAGAATAGAGACTGGTTTTGCTTAATCTATTGGACTTTGACGTCGAGTCATGAAAAGGATTAAGTTGGTCGTGGAGACCAAAAAGGAGTGATATACTAATTAAACCTTTATGGTTAATCTCAGTAGCTTCATTCGAAATTAATCTCAAATTCTCTTCACGAGAAATAATGTGATAGAAACAATCTTGAAGATTGAGATTAGTCAAAGAGAGGCAAGACAGACCAACATGGTCAGGGCGGAAAGCGGATATGGAATTAGACAATGGAGAAGAGAGGGAAGGAGTGAGATTAGGATCTTCATGATCTCCACTAGTTGAATGCTGAGTAGAGGGAGGCTTTGGTAGCCATGAGGGAGCACAAGTATCGGAATTATCGGAAGATGATCCGTCGAGGATCAAAAATGAATATAAGAATTCTGGAGGTATCAGAAATCTTCTATCGGATCTTCTCCGGACTCTGGCTGCTATTGGCTCAGATCCGTTGCTAAGACTTTCAAAGGCGTCAAGCCTAGCATTGGAATTCGAACTTTGGTCAACTGAATTCACTGGATTTTCATCGAGAAAATTCTCTAATGATCGATCTTGACTTTCAAAGTTCAACTCTTTCTGTAGTTGACTGGCATTAAGCTTGTTTGCACTGGTTGAAGCTATGCGCTTAGCTAAGGGATTGGAATGCTGTGCTGTGGAAGCTAGAGGCTGTGATAAGGGATTGGATTTCTTCTTATCAGAGGCTTCAAGCCTATTTCTTTTCACTCTCTTCTTTTGGACTTTGGAATTTTGTTTTTCTGCTGCCTTCATGGCAGGAAATGCTGCTTCTTCTTCGCTTTCGACTGATGATGACTCACTATCATACATCCTGGCATGCATATTTGGAACATTCATTGTTTCAATTTGATCATCAACTTGATCATTGGCAGAATCATTATTGAAATTTGAAGCATGAGAAAATTCATCTGATGATGAATCTAATGAGGCAATTGAGGCGGCGTCAAGCCGATCTTTTTCTTCTTCTGAGAACTCTATCGGTTTAGATTCTGGCTCAGGAAATAGAGAAGATGATGGTTTCTTCTTCTTCCTCGGCTGATTTCGGCTATCAATTGAATCTTCATGATTCACAAATGATGGGAGAGGGAAATGATACTGAATTGCAGCCTTCATGGCTGGAGTAAGCTCACCATGATAACGCTTACATTGAGACACATTCACTGTGTATTTCTTCTTTCTTACGCAATCGGCGATTGTTAGAACTGCACCCTTTCGGAATGTTACTAAATATGGACCCTTAAATCTGGGTGAGAATTTTTTACCTGCATCGGCAAGATGCTGACGAATAAACACTATCTGACCTGGTTCTATGGGTTTTTTCGGATTGACTCCGGCAGCTATGTATTTCAACTGATTCTGAATCAACTTTTCCCTGGCTTCATGCCGATTAATTGTGACATTGTCAACCTGTTGAATTGTTGGAAATACATTATCGGTAGGCTTCCGGAATTGAATTCCAAACATCAACGAGGCCGGTGTGAAACCCGTGGATCTATTCAGAGAATTATTGATTGCAAAAACTGCTGGTGCAACAAAATTATCCCATGAACGAAGTGGATTTCCTTGAACAAAAATTCTGATCTGTGTGCCGAGAGTTCCATTAACTCTTTCAACTATTCCTTGAGACTGAGGGTGATAAGGGGTGGAAACTGAATGCTGAATATGTTTCTCTTGGAAGTAAACTTGAAGTTCTTCGCTGATGAAATTTCTTCCCTGGTCTGTTTGGACCACTTCAGGGTAACCAAACTGGGTGAATGTTTCTTCAAGAAACTTTACGATGTTACGAGCACGCTGATTTCGAATTGGCTTCGCAAAAACGAATCGTGTTAACGAGTCAACCATAACGACTACGTATTGGTTCTGCTTGAAGGAGGCGGGGACTGGACCCATTACGTCCAGTTCGACGATTTGTAGAGGAAACTTTCCTATTGGCTTCATTTGACGAATAAAATCGGGGTGTGTGCTGGGCTTTCCAGTAATACACTTGACGCATGAAGATGTGAGATGCTTAAGATGACCTACAAGGTTCTGACAATCATATTTTCGACTAATGCTATGATATGTCTTATCGAATCCAAAGTGTCCACCGAGTGGATCACCATGTTCCGATTTGAAAATTTCTTTGAGCGTTTCATGATCAATCATGAGGCGATGACATGGACGTTTTCGAGTTGGTTTTCGGTAGAGAATACCTTCAATTAACACATACTTCTTGGAATACTGTTTGAGTAAACGAGGAGGATGCTGTTCTTCAAGAACTCTGATGATTACAGCGTATAACGGATTCTTTACTTGTTTCTGAGCGAACTTCTTGAACTCTTCATGATCGGCTGAGTCAAGATTAATGTTGGGACGAGAAGAAGATAACTTTCCAACTTCAAGTTGCTTGCTGACATCATTGTAATCAATACAGATATAACACTCAAAATATTCATCTTTCGAATCATTTTCGAGAACACCTTTCCTATGAGTCCATTCATTAGGATTTCGGCTGAGACAATCGGCAGGATGATATTTTCCTTCGAGGTATGTTACTGTGTAACGGAATGCTGATAACATTATTGCCCATCTTTCTATTCTTCCATTCTTAAATTTTGTTGATGGCAATTGACATAATGCATGATGGTCGGTAAGAATTTCGAATTCAATACCTTCAAGGTACTGGCGATACTTTTCTATTCCTACAATTATGGCTAAACATTCTTTTTCACTCACGGTATAGTTTATCTGATAAGGCTTAAGTTTCTGTCCGAAGAAACTAGCTGGTTTCCAACTATCTGATTCTTCATGATATTGGAGGAGGATTCCACCTACTGCGGAATGGGATGCATCCACTGCTAATCTTGTTTTCAGTGCTGGAGAGAAATGATACAACATGCAGTTGTTGGCTAATGCTTGTTTGAGAGTTTCCATGATTTCAATATCATTTTTTGTGATGCTAAACTTTCTTTCTTTTCGAACTAATCGGTACAACGGTTCTACTATCTTTGCATAATTCTCTATATATCGAGAGAAGTAATTAACTAACCCTAAAAAACTCTGTAATTCTTTTACGTTTCTGGGAGGAGGAATTGCTAACAATTGTTCTACTTTGCGTGGATTAGGCTTGATGCCTTGACCTGATGCTACATGACCAAGAAAATCAAATTCTTTCGATCCAAAATTTGTTTTACTGATTTTGATCTTAAAACCCCATTCTATTAGTTTGTCGAGAATGGTAGCTAAA
>QZCP01000829.1:143882-195980 GCA_003956705.1 Brevipalpus yothersi
GTTGCAAAATAATTTTTGTTCTGCAATGCTGTCAGAAAATCATCTGTTCTGGGCATTGGATATCGCTTTCGCTTGATGCGCTTGTTTAACTCACGATAGTCGACTACAAGTCTCCATGAACCATCGGGTTTGGACACAAGTAATGCAGGAGAACCTCCTGGTGAAGTTGTTTCTGTTATTATGCCTGAGGCTTCGAGCTCTGAACAAACTTGGGAGAATGCTAATCTCTTTACTGCTGAACAAGGATACGGTTTCTCGTATGGAACAATTTCATCTCCTATATCTATTCGAATGTTACATTTCTCGTGTGGAACGAATCCTAACTCTGAGGAATCTCGGGCAAAAGCTTGCTGTTTACTAAGGAGCAAATCTAGCATCTGAACTTTCTCTGATTCATTCAGATCTTTACTAATTTGTTTTTCGAAAAGCTCTCTCCATGAGAGTGAGGCTACTTCATCTATTTCGAGAACATTCTCAACTTCTTCTTCTGAGAGGAATTGAGTTAAAAGACATCGAATTGCTTTTCGATTACTACTGGAACTTGGAGGAATACTACGTTTTTCGGAACCTAAGGTTCGACTAACATCGATAACTTCTTCTTCGATGTCATAATCATGATTTGAACTGGGACCCATGAGGGTGAGTTGCTGAAGTTCATCTTCATCGCATAATCTCATTTCAATATCTAGTTGTCCTGGGTAAGGAAAATTGCAAAGGACTTGATGTCCAGTTGATCGCAGCTTAATATCGGTCTGATAAAGTGACAATAACTGACATCCTAGCAATAATTTCGTCGAGAAATTCTTAAGCACAAATAACTCTTGAGAGAATCCTTTCTTGGACTTCCCATTTCTTGTGAGAACAAAAACTGACCCTTCAGTGGCTATTCCACTGGACTCTATTCCAACTAATGGAAATGGTTCTCCTCTTATCGGCCAATTGAGGCTAAGAGCGAGATCATGATCTATGATGCTAATGTGGCTACAGGTATCACAACTTGCTTTCACCTTTTTGACAGTATTACCTGAGTATAACACTACTTCGCACTTCGGGAATACTCGAGGACTAACATAATGAATTTGACGAAACTTTCTGGACATTTCTCTTTCGTACTCTGTCTGAGTTTTATACTTATTCGGCTGAGCTATAAAACTTTCAAGATCGGTATCCTTGACGGATTCTTCTTTCACTTCTATATTCTTCTCTTCTTCTTTTTCACTAGAAGAATCTGATTCGCAATCAAACTTGAATTCACTCAGAACTTCAAAATGATCTGGGAGAGGAACTTTCTTTCTCTTTCCTCTTTTACGCACTTCTCTTGTGATGAGGGCAAGCTCTGTTGCTGACTCACTTGCTGACTGCTTCACGCAGGGAAACTTGGAAAATGGCGAATATGGATCACTGGTAATGATGAGAGATGGCTTATCCTTATTCCAATTTGTATTCGGTTGATTTGGATGATCACTATTCGGTTGATGATGAGAACGAGAATCTTGCTGATTCGACTGAACAGACTTACTTGTAGAGTTCTGAAGAGGACGAGGAGGATGAGTTGGACAACTGGTTCGATAATGACCTGATTTTCCACATCCATAACACACAATTGACGATTCTCTTCTTGGCAATGGTAAACGATTTGAGAACGCACGCGTATCTCGCTGATAACTTTGTTGAACTGGTTTTGGCTGACCATATCGTTGGTTTTGATGATGCATTCGTTGCTGAACTGGAGCAGCTCGATGCTGATGCTGATTAGACTGCTGATTGTGATGATGACTCTTCATCATTCTAACCTGATGATAATGTTGCTCTTCCTTATAATTATTATGAAAATGAACCATGACATTCTGCATAGTTTCAAGATCTAATCCTGCACCTTTCTTGGTGACTTTTCTAAGCAGATCTTTCGGAATTTTCGTTTTCAAATGAGTAAGAACTATTTCTGAGGATATCGAATCCACATTCGAACGTTGCTTAAGTTTTTCGGTCAACTGGTGCACAAACTCAATTGGATCATCTTTCGGATGATACCGAAGGTTCTGAATCTCATTCTCTAAGAGAAAAAACTTGGGCGATGAACAAATTATCGATCTAACTTTCGACAAATAATCTTCGAAATTTCTGATTCCTAAACTATCAACGCTAATGATAGCATTTCTGACATCACCATAGGCATTACGCTTTAACACTATGATTTTTTCTTCATCAGATAAAGGAGAACATGAGAGCTTCCAACGAGCTTCATTAATGAATGCAAACGGATCCTTAAGAGGTTTCAACTCCATGGAATAAACTAACTTGTTGTATTTCTGATTCGAATGGCTGTGGGAACTACCACTAGTTTCAACATGAATCCTATCATTTCTTTCACCTCTATCGGCCATCGCGGCCTGCGAATCTAACACATTATGATTCGACGGAACATTTCGAGAAACTAACCTATCATCTTCATGATGAGAAGGGACTGAGGAACTTTCACTAGATCCTGAATTACTTTGCTGTCGAGAATGAACTCTTCTGGACAAGGATGCCTTCATGGCAAAAAATTTATCTTTCGAACTAACTTTCAGATGTGAATTTTCAATTATCTGATCTGAGACTAATGACACATCTTCATCGGTATTCAAACCGATATCTTGAATCAAAATTACTAACTCATCTTCTGTAAGACCTTTCTGTCTTAAGTTTTTCACCCATCGTGGAGAGGAGAATACTCTCATTTCATCGATGGTGATTGTATCAAAATCTATCGGCAAATGAAATAGACTTCCTAGTGTGTCGACTACCTGCTGTAGCTTGACTAACGCTAAATTGTGAGGCAATGGAACATCGATTCCATGTTCTTTCAGAAGATTAACTACCACTTCATGTGGAGAATTTCTGAGCAAAAATGGAGACTGATCTTCAACAATCTCTTCATACCCTGGCTGAGAATTATCCTGATTCTGAGCGACTGGTACTTGAACTTCATGTTCATTCTGAACAACTGGAGGCTGATCTACCTGATCACCTACATTCTGATTGGCATCAAGCCCTACATTGACTTGATTATTGTCTACTCTTGCAGCTGCATTTCTGGCGGCTATCTCTGCATTGCTGGGCCTACCTCTACCTGAGCGTAGGGCTGGCATACTACTAGATTCAGATGGTAACACAAACTGAGAGAAGGGAAATTGCGGCAAACGAATGGGTAAATGGATGTTCAATCCAAATATACGCACACAAGGCCAGCAATGAATGCTGTCATGCTGTAGAAACATGATGATTCTATTCAATAAGATGTTAATGAATTAATTTGAAAAGAGAAACGGGCGTGGAGCCCAAGGCTTTCACACACGCTTTCAAAGACCAGCAATGAATGCTGTCACTTAAGCAAATTCACGTTCACTCAGGCGACAGTCCACTACTGGACCTCGACGGTCTCTCTTCGTGGTTGTGTCTTCTCTTACAACAAAAGTTTGGTTAATGGAATGAATCCAATTAGTATTAATTAAGTAATGAATGTATCCGTGGAGGATAAAATGTTTTCAATCAAAATCTTCTTGCTTAAAACAATTAAGCCAAGACAGATATGAAACGTGAAGTTTCTCGGTCAAGAACAGTGGAACAACTGCTCACTTCACTTTCAAAACTTACAACACAAACTGTGCTCACTTCAAGTGAGGAGCAACTCACTCGACTTGAAAATCAACTCCTTCACGGAGCTAAACCTACTGGAATGTGGCTCACTGGCTCACAAACAAGTTTTCTTTGTTCTCTTCTCTCCTCGGACAAGAGGGAGAAAGATGGCGGCATACAATGCCAAAAAATGCGGGAAAAATGTGCACAAAAAATGGCGTCAAGCCAAGCCAACTGCCTGCTTAACCCTTTAGCAATCAACTACCAGGTTACGCTGGATAGTTACCCCTGTCCTCGATGGACGACACGATACTCACTACTCTGCTGGCGTGGATCTCCCTACTTCTGCTCTTTCTGAGACAGAAAACAAGGCCTTGGCGGCTTCACTCACCTACCAAGTCTACCTTACACAAAAATGCTCACCTCTAATGAGCGAGAAACTGGGACTTATCACTGCCCAAACACAACAGGGAAACACTGGATCCAACCAATCTTCGCGAGATCACACTGTGTCTTCACGACACCAAACTAATGCCTACTCGGCATCTCCACCATTTTGTGGGAGAAACTCTTGAGACACGATAATTCTGAAGACTCTGGCCACAAGCCTAACAGAGCGTGAAGCTCAAAAACTTCAATTTATGGACCTATCAGGGCCACCGACGATCCAAAGGTTCACAGGACCTAAAAGGGACCGGTGTAGGCAAAAGAGTGTGTCGAACACGAGCTACTTACTAGCTAGGAAAAAGGTTTATTTTAAATATATGAAGAGGCACAGGGGGACGTTAGTCCAAATTATAATTGACAAACATGAGGGGACAAAAGTGTATGGAAAAACGTAAAGAGACAAAAGATGAGGGAGGTTTTATATGAGCCGTGGAGGCTGAGGGAGACGATCAGTGAGACCATACATTGGTCGAAGATGATTGACATCTATCGAGAGATGCTGTTCATGAGACAAAATGATGGTCGTCGAGACCAGAGAGGTTATAAACGGGGGGAAAAGATATATAAGTGGATAAATGAGTAAATAAATGAAAGAAGGGAAAAGGCCGTGGAGGCCGAAGCATGAACTTCATCGAGGAAGTCAGAATTCTGCTGACACTCTACATATATTTCTAACATATTCTTTTACTGAAAAAATGCCACTGACACAATATATAGGCCACTTTTTTTGAGTTGAATGATTTTTAGAAAAAAGAATATTAGATTGAGAGAATAGGAAAGAGAGAGAGAGAGAGAGAGAGAGAGAAAAGTAAGATACTTTTAACATCATTCAACTTCATGGTGACGGCAAAAGTTTTGCCTTCTCTTTTTCTCGATATCATATTATTCATGCTTCCGAAAACACTTTCACAATTATTCATTTATTCCTGAGAGATTTCAATAGAGTTTGAATTGACTATTTCAATTTTTTGTGTGTGTATGTTGCTCCTCATAGTCTGTCTAACTTACTGTTATCATAATACTAACATCAAGTAGCGTTTGTGGATGAGAGAGAAAGACAGAAATAGAATGGAAGAGATAAAAATTTTCTCTAAATTGGAATCGAGAAACGAAGAGGATGAAGAAGATGAAGCAGAGGTGGAAGTGAGAAAAAAAACGGAACAAAAACTAAACAATGGATTGGCAGGTTTTCCCGGTTTTATCCAAGAATTACAAAAGGAACTGGAAAAGAAGAAAAATGATGAGGATAACTGTGATGCTGGGGGTAGATATGTGTGATGTGTCTGTGTGTGTCTGTGTGGTGTGAAAAACGATGGATACAATTCGACTGATGGCTAAATGATTGTGTCATCCAAGTTTTTCTACTTTTACTGGAGAATCACATGAAGAAGATAATAGTTGAGAAGACGGAAAAATATAAACGGCAAAGTAATGAGAATAATGGTTGAATGTGGTTTCAGGAATAGAAGTATCAAGATAGAGAGAGAAAAGATCAAAGAAGGAGGAGATAAAAGAGAGAGAGAGAGAGAGAAAAGATAGAGGATCAGAATTGTTTGAAATGGGAGTGAAAATTGTTAAAAGAATGATCTGACCAGTAAGAGGAGAGAGATAAGTTTGAAATCACTCCAAATGAGGTTTCAACTAAAAGTGAGAAAGAAATAGAGAGAGAAAATTGATACTAGAGCTTTTGGGCAACTGTTAGAATAGATGTCCATGTCAAAATCATATGTCACATGTTTTACCATGGCTTTTCACATGAAATTTTGAGAAAATATCATATCGATAGAAAGAGTAGAGATAGATGAAAAAAAGAGGAAGAGAGAAAAATATTATAAAGGCCTAAAAGTTGAGCTGTCAATTCGTTAGAGTGGACTTTGTGACATTTTGTGATGAGGATCAATAAACTATGAAATGATCTGGTCGAGCGAATGATTCATACACGTTTGAAGTAGCCGATTTTCATTGTTGTGCATCAGACAATATCAAGAAGCTGATCGAATGGAAGAGAGGAAAGAGAGAGAAAGTGTCATCATCAACTGGAGAGGAACAATGTATAGAAAAGAGGAGAATATCATACAGAACTGGATGACATGGTGAAAAGAGAGGAAGAGAGAGAGGATGAAAGAGAGTGGAAAAGTAAGATGAAGATGGACATTCCGATTGGGGAATATGGAGGGGAAAGAAAAATTGTGAAGGAATACATGCAGTGCAAGAATCGTATTAGCACAAGGTATATGGATGAGTAGAGATGATAGGAAGCATAAAATTGGGACAAATACGGAGATCTTTCAACAATATCATCATAATATTCATCATATACTGGTAAATAAGTGGATGGGATTTGGAAATTTCAAAAATTAAAGAGGAAAAGTAGTAATGATTGGACAAGTTGAAGGGTTGACAAAATAGATTGATAGGAAAAGATGGAAAAAATATGTAAAAATTATATTCACCTTTGACTAACATATTTACAGTATGATTAGCGTAGGCAACATCGTTAGAAATTATGCAAGTATAATTTCCTGAATCTTTGAAAGTAAGCTCAGATATGAATAATGTGGATGAATATTCATTGAGGGATGAAATATTCATATTTTGATAGTGATAATGAGAATTGAGCATCGATTTGTCCATACTGATTGGTGAGCCATCTTTGTACCATGCAAAATTGAATGGTGGATCGCCTTCGAGAACATTACAAGTTAACATAGATCTCATTCCTTCACGCAAATTTGATGGTGAATCAATATTGATGAGTGGAGCAATTCGTATTCTCAAATACACTTCACCACTGGCTGAATCACCGGCATCACTGTGGACAACACACTTATATCGGTCTTGATCAGCTAAACGATCAGCTGATTTGATAATAAGAGTTCCATTTGGATAAATGAGTTGACGACGATTCTCGGGTAATCGATTTGAGCGTCTATACCATTCGATTGATTGAATTGGATGTCCTGAAAAAGGACACTGTAAGTAGACAGTTGTTCCCGATAAAATGGTTACATTGTCCATAGGCTTAACGTATGGTGTACCATATACCGTTATTCGTGCCGAATGATGTGCAATGTGTCGTCCATTGGATGCTGCACAAGAATAGAGGCCACCTTCACGAACAGTGATCGATGTGATGTTAACAAAACTGTTCACAAGACCTTCGTTTGACACAAAATCACCGACACGAACTCGATGATTCTCAGCAATCGGTCCACCATCAAGGGTCCATGTTATCTGGGGCAATGGATTGCCGGTGGCTATACATTTGAGTGATAGTCGAGATTTGGGCTCAACCATGGTATCATGGAAAGTTTCCAAGAATCGAGGTCTCTCATCGCTCAAAGCAGAGGAGGAGGAGGAAGAAGAAGATAATGATGAAGATGCTAGGGAAAGTAAATCACGAGATAATAAGAGAGATGCTGATTTAAAGGGTTGTGGTGGTGATATATGTGTCAACAATGATTTTGTCCGATACTTGTTGGGAAAATGTTTCAACACATCACGCTTTTGCCCTTCTTCTACATTATCATCCTCTTCGGCAGATGAATCGATTAAGACTGATATCTGTTTACTTGATGATAAGTGTGGGAAATTTTTTCCATTTGAAGATGCACTTTTTGGCAGATCATGAGAAAAGTAGAAAGATGAAGAGGAAGAAGAAGAAGAAGAAGAAGATTTCGAATAGTCTGGATGTTCAGGAATTGAGCAATTCAGGCGGATCACTTGATCATTGTGGATAGGTTTTGAAGACAGCTTGATTTCATTTGACACTGAATCAACCAATATTTGGATACAATCTAAATGTGAATCGCAGAGGAGAAGAGAGAAAGAGAGGAACAAAATCAAATTCTGTGGAAGCATTCATTCTGAGATAAAAAGATTTTCTTGTTCATCAGTTTCGGGAATGAAGTTCAGAGAGGAGAGAAGAGGAGAAAAAATTTGAATAAAACAATACTGAGAAACGATTTTACCAGGCTGTTTACGACAAATTTGATTTATGACACCAGAAGTTGTGAGTAAGATTCAAATATGAGCCTCTAAGAATGATGATGAAAGTGAGGGTGAATAGAGTGGAAGTGAAGCTAAGTGAAGAGCGATCTATTTCCTTTTGTAGAACAATAAGCTCAAAATGAACAACTTTTGAAAAATTGTAAAATCGAAAAGAATAAATCATTATGCTCACTATAAAGTTTGTGTGATCATGGGAGAAAAAAAGTTGAGAGAAAATAGTTGGCTAAAATTACCTGAAGGATTCATCTTGTCAATGGTTGATTGAGTTGCTGAGACATTGGATGAAAGGCACACTAAGGCAAAAAGATTAGTCACCAATAATGAGATGCAAAAGTCAAAAAACTTCCGGTGAGCATTGAGTGATGAACTGGAAGGCATTGATGATGAAGTATAATATTTGAAAGAACCGTTTTGATGAACATATTGGTTATCGTGAGATGTTGAGTTCTTGTAGGAATAATTGGCACAACTTTTCATAAGTTTTCTCGGAACACTATTCAGAGACACAGTAGTGGTTGAAATTTGATGAAAAGATATTGAACTCCCTTGGAAAGATTCAAAATTTACATTATGATTTGAATAATTACATTTTGAAAGAGCTTTCTGGGAGTTTTCATCCACTGAAGAATCAGTTTCACGAATATGTGAGTGAAGTATTTCCATTTCGATCATAAATTCAAGATTATATCGATAGATAATTCGTTCAATGCCTTTTTGAACATCGATTCTCGGCTAAAAACGTGCAATAAATTTACATCTTGATTTATCTCTTGTTGACCAGGCGATGCTCGAAGAAATTTTCAGAATTGATCAAAGGAATACATTAGCATTGATTAAGCCGATTGATGTTCGTTGACTTGACAGTCAAAAGTAGTTATAACGTTGTAAATGTTGTCAATGTTGTAAGTGAAGGAATAGAAACAGAAATTGGACATGGAATTATAAACACCAAGACAACGGGAAATGTTTTGCTTCACTATTTAAGCGGTATCATGGATACACACGAATTCAGAATTGATGTGGAAGTAGATGAAGTTGAATGATAACTGATCTTCGAAAGTGTTCGCGCTCTCAGAATCTCGAACTCCCGGAATAAGCTGACTCTGGATTCCTTCAAGTCATGGATGGAAGGTAACTGCTGCCATACTATGGAAACTAGATGAATCTGTTCATGAATGTGGAGAATTTGTTCAAGAATGCCTTGATGGAGCAACTTTGGTGAGATCTTGTTAGAATGTTCTAGGATTTTTGTAGTTTTTCAATTTTTTCATCACTCTTATGGTGTTGGAAACACCATTTTTTTGCAATTTTTCAACTCTCGAAGGAGTGATATGACTCAAATTGGTCATGAAAAAGGATTCCTGGTTGCCAGTATTTGAAGCTCCGAAAATTTGTTTCCTCATTTTTTACTTCTTCGCACTACCTAATTGAAAAAATTCTTGATAGCCCAAAGCATCAAATATCAGCGAACTAATCATGTTTAGCATTTTTTAAGCCTTCATGCCAATGCATGTTGCTGATTGAGATAGTTAATTTAGCTATGAAACTTCCAAAAATGGTTATTGAATTCACAAAGTCTGATCGTAATTGAACCCCGAAGCAGCTGATTCGCATAAAACTCGTTAGTCGAAATGACTTTTGAAGATTTCGATTAGGAGTCCAAATTGAAATGAAAACAGTCCTCTGAGAAACGATTGTTTCTCTTATTTCGTCCCAAAAATTCATATCCTTTTATAGTCTTATTTGAGTGAAGAGAACAAATATCGAGAAGAAAACAATGAGATCTACAATTAAATCACCCATGATTAATGAACGCAAAAAAAATTAAAGTTAGAACAAAAAAATCTGGTGGCTTCCACGATTTACCTGTTTGTGTGTATGATATATATACGTTGAGCTATAATAGCCAATCAATTAAAATATAGATAGAGAAAGAAAGAAAGAAGAAAAAAACACGAAGCAAAAGAGAAAAGACAAATCGTTGAAGAAGTTGTCTAGTTGAGACGTTGAGATGCTGATGTTACGTTGTGTGTGAGAATTTGAAAAAGAATATACACCCCCAATTATGTGTGTATTTGTATAAGAAAACCATGACGTTTAGCATTTGAGTAGAAATACGAAATCCGTGAATATGAAATGACTTGCTAATTGAGGAGATACATTCAAATTTTTGATTAACTAGATAAAAAGTGGTTGAGGTGTATATGAGTGATTCTCTCTGACAGCTACGAACCATTATTGGCCAATGGTGACGATATTTGTGGATTCATAAGTGATGTTGTGGTGGGGAAGGGAGAGAAAGAAAAAGAGAAAAGGAGACAATTGATTTTGCAATGGATCAAAAAAACAATGGATCGATTGATGAAGATAGATTTCGAAAATTGCATTTCCTATGATACATTGCAATTCGCCTTATAATATACATTTTCTGTGATAGGCTACAGGTGAGTGTGTTGATATAATGACAAAAGAACCATTACGGTCGAGATTGGGAAAATAGTTTGTTGTAGTTGAAAAGGAAAAAAACACTGACAGAGTAAATGAAGGAGAGAGAGAGAGAAAGAGAACGGAGGATGCGAAATTCGATAAGTTAGCCATAATTTGCATTCAAATTAATCTTCTTCTTTAGGCTGTGATTTGATTGAAGAAGGTCCATAGAAGCAAACTTTTCCAGTATCACAATTGAATCAGCATCACAGGATGGTTACACATGGTAGAGTTTTCCTCCTCGTCTGTATGTGTGTACTTATGTGTGTGTATGTGTTTGAATGTGTGTTTCGTCAGGAAGTGCAATTTACTTGACATCGATCTGATGATGATTTTTATCCCACATTCTTCAGATCCAAGTGATTGACTGAGAAGTCTCCCATTTACAAAACAATCAGCATGGGAGATGAAAGCTTTAAGTTTTAGTAATAGTAAGGAATTAGTATAGACTGCATGTGATGTTAAGGAAGAGGAATCATGACGAATAATGAAGACTTAGGAAAACTACCCCATAAGGTAATAAGATTTGGGTACTCTAGAGGCATAAGCTAGAGTTGAGAAAACAAATGAGGACAGCAATAACATGTGGTATTTTTGAAATCCATAACCTTTCATGCAAAGAGAGAGGATAGGCAAGAATAAGCAAACTATTTTCCGAAGAGAGATAAGGACTTATAAATATTCAGATGGACGTTCAGTTCGGAATAGACTTTGCAGTATAATAGAATATTTGAGACTGCCATTAATGACACTTCATTTTGATTCAGCTTGATTCTTGAGTGAATCATTATGACAGTAAAACTCTAGCCAATGCAGTAAATAACTAGTATGGTGGAAAAATATCATCGAAGATGATGAATTAGAAAGAAAGAAAAAGAGAAAGAGAGAGAGAGAAAGAGAGAGAGACAGCGAGAGAGGAAGAGGAAGAGAGGAGCAAGAGAGCATGCTTTTTTAGAGGGACGGGAGATGTTTACAGTAGTCTGAGCGACAAGAGCCTGCCAAGTTGATATTCTCTCAAATTAAGAAATCAAATATGTATACATAATTTTACATATTTATGAAACTATATGAAAAACCGGGCTGACTTGAATCTTCTGATGGCAAAAGATTGCTTCAGAAAAATGAAGCGAAAACCCAACACCCTCTGTCCGTCTGATGCCGTTGTAAGATTATGATGGCTCAGTTCTGTGCACATTCCCATCATCATAACTGATAACTATAAATATATATGTATATATACCTTCGAAAAAAGACAATCGTAAAATATGGATCATCTATGAGAGTATAGTAGGATTACTATGGAGGTAATCCTCGAAAAAAGGAGTTGAAAAATTAGAATCGGGAATCGTATAAGGAGAAAAGAAAGACAAAGCGTGAGAAACAGTTACCGGAGCTATTAACCTGATCAATCCATGTGAATAACAGAAGCAACAATGAGCAAGGGGAGAGTGAGAGAAGATGTATAGGATACAATTGATTAGCCCCACTCGATCAGTAATGCAGTGTTAGTAGTAGACACATATGTAAACCATGATAAACTCCTTGAGAATAGATGAGTTTGCTTGGCTTTGGTTCCGATGGTAGGTTGATGTTGTTCTGTGGAGTCATGTTGGCAGCTACTTTCGACTCTATCCCTTGGGCTACAGACAATTTGGATAGCCAAGTAATTATAGAGCCCAGTTCCAAAGTCTGGTCTCCTAATGGTAACAATTTGAGAAGGCGACACAGAGGAAGAGTGAGGAGAGGGGTTCAAAGTTCATTGAACATCCAGGTTAGATACGTATTGTTGAGCAGGCATGATCATAGTTTGATGGAGTGATCAAGAATATTGTTGAGATGGGCAAGGAGGATTTTCAAAAAAGTACATGAAGAAAGATCAGTCGCGTTCATTAGGCTCAGATCTTGTGAAAAATATGAAGAACTATTCGTTGTTGAATTCTATGCGAGAGTGCCAGCCAGTCGTAGTAACATACTGCACCACAGATGACACTTTATAAGCTCTGATCAACATGATGCAACAAATCAAGTTCGAAGGCAATCCCACAAACTTGAAACTTTAAAACTGTAATTCGTACCACTGAGCGAGACCTTTGTTGACCAATTCCTGGTTGATGAAAGTTGTCTACGAAAATAGAAGAACGAGGGGATAAAGACTAAAATTAGTGATGCTCATGAAATATCGGTAACATGTCATTCAGGAAAGGCAAGGAAACGGTATTCTTTGAGAGAGAGAGAAGAAAGAGTTTCATCAACTCTAAAATTAGCAAAAAGTTCGGACAGATCGATTAGGAGACGCTAAGGGAAAGATATGAGCCAGATGGGACAATTTTCTAGAGATCAATTGGATCAGAAAAACTTACCGTGCTACCGTCAACTTTATGAAGATGTATCATGGGAACACCATCGTCCGCATAAGCAACAATCTTCGCTTGCAACATTTGCCCTTGTGCGAGGTCATGAAAAACAGTATTGGCCTCCTCAGACCATCCTTGGTCCTCTGTTTGTGCAATTAAAATTCATGTAAAAAATAAGAGAGGTAAATGAGGCATTAAAATGGAGTGATTACAATACATTCCGAATTTTAACTCTTATGGCGAGCACGTGCTAGGGAAAGATAGAAAGAAAGAAAGAAAGAGGAAGAAAGAGAGAGAGAGAGAGAGAGAGAGAGAGAGAGAGAGAGAGAGAGAGAGACAGGGGATAATTGAGCTTCAAGCCTAGCTGACTGCACCGGTTTTGTAACACACACACAACTTGCGTGTGCGAAAGAGAGAAAAAAAGAGAGAAAGAAAGAGAGAGAGAGACATGGAGAGAGGTTATTTTTCTGAAAATCCTTTCCCTACACTTCTCTTTCAATCATTTTCTATGACTCTCCTGATTACTTCGGTTAGGGGCTCACAAAATGGGTTCGGCTTGACTCACCGTCTGTAGGCTTAATATTAGCAAGATAACATTCGGATGCTTGAAATGGCAGAGTCATGAAATCATATCGAATTTGCCGCAATGAAGAGATGGACACCTTTTCGTAGCCTCCATAGTCAACAAATTTTACTTCACATTCGTCTTCACCCAAAATGCTGACCACCATAGCTCGATACCATCCACCCATCATTGGAACGGAACAAATTACGCCAGCTGAGAAATTGACAAGAAAAGAGGTTATAATTTATAGCGAAGTTATAGAGTGATAAGAAGCGATGGTCGGCATGAGATTGAGATAATGAATTCAGTACTTACGGTCAGGATTAACAACCGGTGGAGTCTCGGTAGGAGCATATGTGGCGGTCATGAATTGGTCCAATCGACTAAGTGAAGGATAAGTAGGGTGGGTAGGCTGACGTAGAAAAATGTGTCCTGCATTGACCACACTTGATAGAATAACATCACATGAAACACCTTCAGGGAGTTGAAGCTGGAGGAAAAGAATGACAGAAAAGTTAGATCAAAAACGAAAAGGAAGTAAAGTTGAACGACATTATTGAGTATTGGGAAAAAATTCTCGAAAAAACTATGCTAGCTAACATAGAAACAATGGGTTAAGGAAAATCTTCATATCTATGAGTATATTGTGGGAATGAATGAGGTGAATATCATTCGATGACATAGATGAAACAGCACTAAAAACGAGAGAGAGAGAGAGAGAGGTAGAAAGCAAGGGAAAGAGTGAAAGTGAGGAGGGAGAGAAGAGAGCTATGATACTAGTGTAATTGCTTTTCCTTTTGAGCTCGATTAGATGAACATTCCATTCATTATGGATAATGTCTCTTACCTGATAAGATTGAGGGACTGGAAGTTGGCAAATAGGATTTATGACATTGACCTGGTGTAACGTCACCTCCGGAAATTCGTTTAAAGGGAATCGTGTCCGGATGATTCGGAGAGCTTTCTTTATCTCGGAGCATGTACCTAACAGGGAGAGAGAAAAAAAAGTGAATGAGAGGACATATGGAAGAAATTTAATCATATGCTGAATGAAATTCACTGTGAATTGAGTGTGGAAAAAAGTATGTAAATCATGAAAGAAAATAGAAAAATCAATAACAGATATTATCGGAATCGATTCAAATAGCTTTAAGCGAGAATCATTCAAAGAAAACGAGGATAGAAAGAAAATAAAAGAGGAGGTAGCAAGCTGATCAAGATATTTGCTCATCTTTTGATATGAATGGAAATCATGATAGTGGTGGATGATGGGGGATAAAGAGAGGTCTCGTATGTAATTCTTTTATCACTCAATCGAGGAATAAGGATATATTGGAGATGTATAGAAATTATACCAGCAATAAGGTAGTATAGAGAGAGACAGAGAGTGAAAACATAGACAAACAACATGACGACGTACCTTCGACACTGCATATCTTATGGAAAGGAGAGAATGGATGCCGGCCAACAATGACGCTTGCATTACTTTTCTCTTTGATTAGATTTACGAAATGGCCAAATTTACCAATCAATCGGCCACACAGCACTTGAGCCAATTCAAATTGGTACAAAATTACAGGATCTTCAACACTCGAATCCAGCTGATGGCTTCCTGAATACGTGTCCGAAGGGCCAACCTGTACATCGCTTCCACTGTCCGCCATGCTGACTGAACCAGAGTCAAACACACAATCCAGACGATCCGAGAGAGTAGCCTATCTACCAATAAATCGGTATCACCTCCAGCCTACGTCACTAGGTACACTGAATCAATTTTTTTTCCCACTAATTATCACACACAATCAAACACATACACACATACACAAAAATTAATTAATTGAATCCTGATTTTATTCCATCAAGCTTCAACTCTGCAACTCATCTCTCAACCTCACACACACACACACACACATACAACATCGCACATGGCTAAAATCCGGTAAAATACGCTCCAGATGGAGCCACCATCGACGATACTAACGAAATTTTGGACTTTTTAGATTCGAATTTTTTATGTTCGAACTTTCGTTACTTTCGTTACTTCGTTGCAACGAATTTTGGGATTTTAAATTAATTTGGGTTGAGAGAATTTTTGCTCTCTTATTGAAGCTTCCAAAAGGGTTTTGGAGTAGAAATTTTTTTTGTTGAGTATTTTTTTGACTCAATAGGGTTCTTGTTAGGCATTATTTAGGAGGATAAAAAGCATTTTTTGGATAAAATGGAATGAAAAAGAGTGTGAATCGGTTTTGGGCATAAAAAGTCAAAATTTTTAAATTTCATCTTTATTGCAAAAAACGGAAGTAACAGTGTAAGCTCATTGAACAGTGTGTTCTTCTTCACTTAAACTGCTGACCACCATGGCACGATACCATCCTCCCATCATTGGAACGGAACAAATAAGGTTCGCTAAGAGAAAGAAGGAAGAGAGTACAAAAAATGATTACAATGATGGATGGAATAGTGTGTGTTGCTCCTTAAATTAGAAACTCCATTTTCACTACATTTCATGTCATTTTCAGGAGTAAAAATTCAGATATATATCATAGAGAAACTTGGTACAAGGATGAAGGATAAGTGTGCTGAGAGCAATTGTGCGATACAAATGAGGGAAAATATGATGGAAAAATGATATCTTACGGTCAGGATTGATCATCGGTGGAGTTTCGGTGGGAGCATATGTGGCGGTCATTGTTTGATCCAACTGAGTTAGTTGAGGATAAGTAGGAAGTGGAGGTTGACCGAAAAAAATAGGTCCCGGGTTGACCACACTTGGTAAAACAACGTCACATGGGCCTCCTTCGGGAAGCTGAAGCTGTGAGAAAGAATCAAATCATGAGTGAATAAATGATTCAATGACACAAGCATCCTTGAAAATATTTCGCAATCGCACACATGGTTAGAGCAACAGAGAGAAAGAGAGTAACAGTTACAAGAAAATTTTTGTTTAAATGGGCATGCTGTGTGAGCATTGATGTCTATCTTTGGATTACATAATCAAAAGAGCATCATAAACTAGTGAAGAACAAAATTCAACTTCTCTTTCAAATCATATCAGAAAAACTCAAAACTCACAATGATATTTCTTCTTCGAATATATACTTCTTGTTATTCATTTTATTATCCGCTAATTGATCTTATTTCAATTTTCACACAAAATTCGATCTTTCTCTGGATCAAATATTTCAAGTCTTGATGTCATCTTGACATTTCTTATCTCATTGCCAATTAATTAGTCTAGTCAAATATCCCATCTAGTCATTTAAAATTTCTCACCATCACAATTTTTGAAGACTCAAATCCTGAGTGTATTTTTTTGTGATTCCTCAGAAATGAAAATTTTTTTCCTTTCACAAGAATGACTCTTGCTAGAGTTAAATAAAATTTTTTTCACTCAACACAAGATATTATTTGATGATGGTTCTCACCTGATAAGATTGAGGCATCGGAATTTGGTATATGGGATTTATGACATTGACCTGGTGTAACGTCACCTCCGGGAACTCGTTCAAGGGGAATCGTGTCCGGATGACTCCTAAAGCTTTCTCGATTTCAGAGAATGTACCTGGTGGGAAGTAGGGAAGAGGATTGATTATATGCTTATCGAATGAGATATACAATCATGTAGATGAACATTTTGGACATAAAGTTACATGGGTATAAGAAATTGTCAAAATCTTGTCTATTATCTACTAGAGGAACATGTTTTATGATTCAAAAATCGTTCGTTAAAATAGGTGGAGATGAGTGACGAGAGAGACAGAGAAAGAAAGAAAGAAAGAAAGAGAGAGAGAGAGAGACAGAGAGAAAGAGAGAGAGAGTGATTGATAATGCTCGAAGATGATAGTGTGTGGATGTGTGTAGATGAATGTCAACCATGTTGCAAGCGAGATGTAGAAAGGTCTCATAATATTATCTATCTTCCATAACTTCATAGATAGAGAGAGGAAGAGTGAAAAAAAAGGAAAAAGAAGAGTAAACACAACATGATGACATACCTTCGACAGTACATATCTTATGATAAGGAGAGAATGGATGCCGGCCAACAATGACATTTGCATTACTCCTTTTTTTAATATTGGCCAGAAAATGATGTGATTTACCAATTAAACGTCCACACAACCCTTGAGCCAATTCAAATTGATACAAAATTACCGGATCTTCAACGCTACTATCCAATTGATTATTGCCAGTAAAAGTGATCGAAGGGCAAAGCGATAATGAATCACTTCGTTCGCTTAAGCTTTGCTGTAGCTGTTGCTGTTGATACTGTTGCTGCGACTGTTGTTGGTGGTGGTGGGACACATGATGATGATGATTATTTGATCTTCTAAATCGACGCCTATTACCATAATTATGATGATATTCTTCACTATGGTATTTCTTATCGCTACCAAAATTTGACATTGAAACAAATTGACAATAACAATAAATATATTTTTGACGAAAAAAAAAGAAAAGACACAGACAACACAAAAAAGTCGAAACTACTACTTTTACAGCTACTTTTGTGTGAGTCAAAAGAAGAAACTTTTTTCGAGTCAAAAAAAAAGCTTCTCTTTTTCTTCGTCACGTGATAGGTAGCTTATTTTGCACAAAAAATTATGCCATCTAGTGGTGATTGGGATGTATTATGAGTGTAAACAAAATTAAATGTTCAATGTTGATGATCAAAAGTTGGGACATTTAAAAAGTGAACTTTGTTTTGATTGTTTTGTTTATCTGTGAGAAAGTTTTAATTTTTTTTTTCGTGATCAGAGGAGAGGATTAAGTGGCTTGATTATACATCATTTGTAATGTCTTTTGCAACTATGGAAAGTAAGTAGATAGTTGATTGAGTATAGTTGCTCTTTGAGGGGACAATGAAGAGTAATTTTGATCATTTTTTTTGTCTACCTTCTTTCTTTCTTTACCCACTTTTCCATGTAGAGCATCTTTTTAATCTTAAATTTGCGTCCAAAGATTTGATGAGAAATTCAAAGAGATGTGAAAAAGAGGAGAAAAAAGAGAAAGAAAAGTGTAAACAGGCTATAACGAAGAATAATTTGGAGACAGCTAAAATTCATGCTGAAAATGCTATTAGACAAAAAAATCAGGCCCTTAACTATCTTCGTATGAGTGCTCGGGTGGATGCTGTTGCAAGTCGAGTACAAACAGCTTTGACAACTAAACGAGTTACCCAATCAATGACTGGTGTGGTGAAAGCAATGGATGCAGCCATGAAAAGTATGAATCTTGAGAAAATATCATCTGTTATGGATAAATTTGAGAAACAATTCGAGGATCTTGATGTTCAATCATCAGTCATGGAAGACACAATGACATCCACTAGCACATTATCAGTTCCTCAAAATGATGTGGATCACCTCATGAAACGTGTTGCCGAAGAAGCTGGGTATGTATAAGAGAGATGAAGCATCGAATAATTTCTTGTTTGATTGTTAATTTTTTTCCTTTTTTTTTCTTTTCATTGCAGAATCGAATTGAAGTACGAGCTTCCTACCCAAGTAACGGGAAGCATTGGAGAGCCTGCTGTTTCTGAACAAGATGATCTCAGTCAACGACTTGCCAAGCTACGTCAGCTTTAGTATGATCTTTTTTTGATATTGCTAAAAAAATTAAACTGTAACTTGAAAATGAGATCCATAGTTTTTAATCAGTGATCGTACTATTTTTGTTTCAACGCGAGATTTTCCATTTCTCACTTCAACTTGATCACATTGATGTCAACTCAACTTCACAAGATTTTCATTTATTAAAGAGTTTATCTCGATGCTTTTCCATTCTCCATCCCGACTGATTGTTTTCACCACTTTCTCTCTGCTAAGGATTTTATCTGTTAACAATACTGCATCAATTTTTCAACACTTAATTGATGTAAGCTAAACGACAATTCTTGCAAGAATATTTCTCATGATGACCGCTCTGGAATCGAATCAATTCACCGACGTTGACTTTAATTCATCCTCTACTGACTGTTCTACATCAGCAGCTGAACATCTCACACCGAGAGGTGATTCAAGAGATGAATACAATTCAGAGGAAGAAAAGCCTACACCACCAATGGAAAAGCCTCAACCTAGTCGACATGCTAGTGAATGGCGATTGGAGGTCACCAAAAAGACAACCAATCAATCAGGTAAGTTTATTCACTTTCACTCTAGGGCCTGAAGTGTACTATCCTCTGCTTATTCAAGTATCACAACTATTCACTTCTTATTCTCTTTCTCTTCCACCCCTACCACAGTTGTCATTGGATCCGATGAAGAATCAGTCCCAATAACAAATGTTGATACTCAACCACACGTTCAATGTCCAATCGATGATCGTCACATTGAAAGTAAACGTTCACCCCATAGCATTCTTGATCTTTTTGGCTTACGATCTCTCTACACTCAAATTTGTCGCAAGTTTACTCTCCCCGTACTATACGCCTATCCTAAATATACTGTCGATTCATCTGATTCCGAAGAAGAAGAAGAAGAAGAAGAAGAGCAGGAATCAGAATCAGAATCGGATGTTGATCAATTATAATCGAGTGAATACAAATGAATATATTCATCTAAGCATATGTAATTTGTCAATTATTCAAATTTTATGGAATCTTTCTGTCTCTCAAATCGCTTTTGTCGAAATCAGATTCGCTGACTTTGAGATTCAAAGTTTGAATGTGAATGCATTATTTTTGCTCTTCAAATTTGGCGCTCATATAGGTGTATAGAGGTCAGCACAATCGTTTGATCTGAATTCAAAGGGACGCCATCTTGATTCTTGCCCCCTTCACACAGAGAGAAGCTCTTTTGAGTCCATTTTTGCAAGAGTCCCCTTTCACATCTTCACACTATCTTCCGGTTCCAATTTTTCCACTATTTAATTGATTTTTGATCATATTAGTAACGTAATTAACTTATACTTGGGTGAAAGTGTCTTCACTAGTGATTGGTAGACATGTCGGAATCAAATGAGGTATGTTATAGTGGCCGGCTTTTTGGCTCTTACAATTTGAACACTTTTTTTTGTTCGGTCCTCCCTGTCAGCTTACTCTCTTTGCCTTTCTCTCTCTTTCTCTCTCTCTCTCTCTCTCTCTCTTTTCTGCCTTTGAGTGCATTCCTTGATTGGCTTATGTATTATCTATTCTGGAGCCCTTCTCTTTCTCTCTGTTTGAGCTTTTTTTTCGGTAATTTTGCATTATCATTTGATGGCAATATATTTTTCTCCATTTGCACCAGAATCAGGCCATGGCTCAAGTGAAAATGGAAAATAATGAGCAAAATAATTCAGTGACCAACATGGATCACGAAGATGAGAAACCTAATGACAATTGTGATGGCAGTCAAGACCAGCAGAATCATGATAATGTCAATAATGGAGATGAGTCCAGTGAAGAACCTGAGCAATTTAGGAAGCTTTTTATTGGTGGCTTAGATTATAAGACCACTGAAGAAACATTAAGGAGCCATTTTGAAACATGGGGTGAAATAGTAGATTGTGTAGTGATGAGAGATCCACAAACTAAGCGATCGCGCGGGTTTGGTTTTATAACCTATAGTAAGGCAACTATGGTTGATGAAGCTCAAAAAGCTCGACCACACAAAGTTGATGGTCGTGAAGTGGAGCCAAAGCGAGCTGTCCCAAGAGAGGTTTGTTATCATTTCATCAAAATATTTAAACATTTATCTAAATTAGATGAGTGAGAAAATTCTGATATCAAATATTCGGTCTATGAATAGGATTCTGGAAAGCCAGAAGCCCAGGCAACCGTGAAGAAAGTCTTCCTAGGCGGTCTCAAGGAAGACGTTGAAGAGAATGATCTCCGAGATTATTTTAAAGACTTTGGCAATATTGTCAATATTAATATCGTCACTGAGAAAGACACAGGCAAAAAGAGAGGTTTCGCCTTCGTTGAATTTGATGACTATGATCCAGTCGACAAGATAATCCGTAAGTTATCCCCCACCTTGCTTCCAAATTCGTTTTTCATCTCTTTTATACTTTTCTGCAGTTCGACGACACCATGTCATTAAAGGCAAAAGAACAGAAGTGAAGAAAGCACTCTCCAAACAAGAAATGGGTAATCTCAAGAGAAAGCAAGACGGCAGAATCAATAATTCTCGTGGCGGCGGTGGACCACGAAATCCACCAGTTTGGCAATCAGGTCTAGGCGGGTATGGAAGTGGTTTTGGTGGTGTTGGCTATGGTAATCAAGGAGGATGTAAGTATAAATTTTGACAGTTCCTATAGTTCAAAAAAATAGACTAAGTTTTTTCTGCTGAACCTATTGCAACTTGCTTTACTTGTCTTCTCTCGATGAGTTCTCTAATCTCAACATGTGAACTATTGTCTCAGATAAACTCATTTATCCAAATCTTTTCTCTCATTGAGACACTCTTTTTTCACATGCGTAACCAACTTTTATTCAACTCCGGTGTCATGATAAGTTCTTAAAATGTCCAGATCATGATCCCACTCCCTTCACTATTAAACTTTTACCTTCATGAAACACCCTACCTTAACGAAAATTTTTCTACTTCGTAGACGGCGGATCTTTCGGTGGCGGCTATGGATCTGGCTATGGTGCTCAAGGAGGTAATTGGAATCAGGGAGGAGGCTATGGTTAGTACCATTTTCAGTCTTCCTCTTCTTCTCTTCTTCTCTATCTCTTTCATTTCTTTCTACGTGTGCTGGTGTTTTGCTGTGTCCTCTTGCTAAGCCTTGTTGATTCATTATAGTGCCAGTTTGTTAGGTAGTTGTCGAGGTTCCCAATCATATTGTGTGTGTGAATGCATTAGGAATTAGAGTATCAGATATTTTAGAATGACTTTATCTCTTAAATTAGGCGGCGGCGGTGGCTGGGCCAGTGATTACTCTGGAGGTTATGGAAGTGGTTACAACAGCGGCAGTAGTGGTGGCCCAGTGAGAGGAGGTGGTTATTCGCATCGAGGAAGTGGCCCATATGGAGGTATGATTGAACTCGTAACTATGAAAAAAAATTACTTTAACCCTAAAAAGAAGGAGAAAACCAAGATTTCCTTGTAATTACCACAATCCCTTTATCAAATCTATTTAGCTTCTTAGCTGGTTTGGTAACTCATCTCTCACCACCCTCACTTATTCATAAGCGCACAATCATTTATTATTTTTAATTTGTGGCCCATCGTCCACCACCATAACTTGATGTTCTAATCTATTTTATCTGACAATCTCCGAGATTCTTTCCCATAGTCTAGATTTTGATGAATTATCAAGCGAGAGGAGGTGATTTCACAAGCACATCGAAACTCGATATTCTCTTTCTCTCTAGTTTAGACCAAACATCATTCATCTATTTATCAAGTATCAGCTTAATTAAAATCTATGTTACTCATTACGCAGGAGGATATGGTAGCAGCAGTGGAGGAAACTATGGAGGAGGAGGCTACGGCAGGAGATAATTGTAAAATGAGAAATATTAATTTAGACATCTCTCTGGGTAGGCTACGTTTAATGTCCTTTCTTATTATTCATTCTATATATCATACACAATCAATATATCTTTGTATTTAATGCTTTTGAATCGAATGATTTTGATAATTAGGTTATAGCGAGGAAAAATCTTGCTTGCCATGTCTCTGGGTAGAATTGACATCATCCAATCAATGGTGCGATCTTGAATGAGAAAAGATTTTCTTTCAGCTTCCTAATTTCCCAAAATCTTCGAGTCGACTTTGTATAAACATTTTTGAGTCTTGGAGGAAGGTACTTCAATAGGAAAATGGTACGCGGATTAGGAGGCAAAAATTTTCGAGGCCTCTTGGGTTTCCAAGTGTCTTGGCGAAATTCTCTCTCCTCATTCTCTTCTATTTTCTTCAATTTCTTTTCCTCCCATCTTTTTACCCAACCCTTTTGGCTCACCACCTTGATGAGTATCACGTACCCGTCCCATCATCATCGCTCTATGTCCCCCTATCATTTTGAGTGAAGAGCACAATCGTGATCTACAACGCTTATCGGAAATGGCCCCTATCAAAGCCTTTTCTTAACGTTTGCGACTGAGCGAGTGCTACACTGACCATAAAAATTTCATCGATAACTCGCTTTAAATTTAAGTTTAGCCTCAATTATTTATCCTAATCTCAAAGTTACCTTAGAAGCAATACCTTTCCTTTCCAAATGACATCAAAAATTTGTTTGAACAAACTGAAATATATTTCTTGTGTTGAAATGATCGATATTCGTCATTAAGCGAAACATACATGTAAGCAAACAATATATTATAATGTATTTACCATTGATTTGCTCTTTCAGGAATCAACAGAAACAAACAAAACAAAAAACAATTTCCCACTCAAAGGAAAGGTCAGATGAGGTTCAGACAGGAGCAGACATTATGAAACACTGAAGAGACCTAAGAGAATAAGGGAAGAAAGGAGGTGGAGAAGGTCATCTTCATACTCACATACTCATTATGAAAGTCCCAATATTTCCTCTATATATCTACTCATATCAAGTTAAGCCCTCCTCACCGATCAGCACTATGGTCAGCAGCCGCAGATATCCGCAAACACATTCGCACGCACCTACCACAAAAATCCGCTCATCAGAGTTATTGATCAAATCGCTTGGTTCTTGATAACTTAATTCGTTCTTATGCTCGAGAGAAAATGACCAACATTTGAAAATCCCATTATATCGTTAGGAGCATATTCGCTTATGAGAAAATACATTGTCGAATCAGTTACCGCATTAGATAATAATAATCATGGCGGAAACAGGTCTCATGTGTTGATCACTTAGGCCACGAATGATCCATTGATAGAAAAATTTCATCTCAGATATGTGTATTTCAAAAATATGTACGAAAATCATGAATCTATTTCAGCAAGCGAAAGATTGATACATTGAATCATGAAGCAAAAAATAATCGATAAGCTGTCAATTGTTTTTAGATGTTGCTTGTGTTAGAATTAACTCATTCTTGATAAGTTATGAGCTTCTTCTCCATAGCCCAAAATTCATTACCTTGACCATCCACCTACCCCTCTCTTATCTTCCTTCCCCTTCCCTTCTCTCTCCACTAGAGCCTCATCAGTATCTTTCTCTTTCTCTTTCTCTCTCTCTTTCACACAAACATTATTTCCCATCGTCTCAATAAAAATCACTAAAACTTTACATTACCTTATCAATCGATCTAAAACAAACTCTCCCAATTTGCCTTCCAATCGAAGGAGTATCAGTATACGTTCCGTTGAACGATCAATTTATTTTCCTCTGTCATATGTTTGTTTCATCGTATCAGCTCTTTTTTCCTTTTCTATTTTTTCTCAACCTCGTGAAATTTTCCTTGAAGAACCTATTCTCACTGACTTGACTCGATTTATTAGTATCAAAATCTTCCCTCTTCCTCTTTTATCCTTACAAATTTTCTCCCTTTTACCGGCTCGAAGAAAATATTTTCTCTCTCCAAACCAAAAGCGCATTCTTTCAGCTTGACCGCTTCTATGCTGAGGAGAGACATGAGCCCAGTCAATTAAACCGGTTGAGTTTTGAGGTGCTCCAGTTTTCATGCATTGTCTTTTGAAAACAATGCATTACTACTGAGGTGCCATTGAAACATTTGAATTAAAATTATTATTAGAATAAGAATAAGAAACAAGTAGTTGAGAAGATTTTTCCACTCTAAACCATTTTTGTCTTTGAATCTTTGAATTTTTCTTCTCTTTCTCCAATCGAGAGAGAACAGTTTTTATTTCGTTTGTTTTCTTCTTTCTGTGATTATCTTCCAGAATGGACAATGGATCCAATCCATTTGATCCCACCAAAAGTCCATACTCCTTCTCTCTTCACACACCTTAATATTCGTATCGCTCTTCATACCCACAGACTCATCCAAGCCATGAATCATTTTTGTATCGGTTCCGTTTTTAGTAAAACTATTGATATCATTGATGGTAAAAAACATCTTCACTCTGAATACTTTACAAGTAAAAACCTGTCATTTCATCCATCAGCCTCTGCAACATCAACATCTCAGCAATTGTATTTAAATGTATTAATTAACCTTAACTCATTAAAACATGGGTGTTTTTTGCATCCTTTTCAAATCATCATCGAACAAAGGAAAAGTTTTCTTAACCTCAAGTCATACTTAATTTTATCTTGCAAAGAAAAAGAATCTCTATGTAACATTTTGTGTGCAATCACATTCCCCTGGAAATCTTGTAACTTACTACCACCGAGTTCAATTCCCATGAAAACCTACGCCAAAATCATCCAACAGGAGCAACATCTCTGGAAAATATTTGGCCACGAACATGGAATTTTTTCGTCTCTCTTTCCAGATCCTAGAAAATCTTGGAATCAAGGACCTCCAACGCAATATATTTGCTACAAGATTGAAACATTCACGGTCATTTGTCACTTTCTTTCTCTCTTACATCTCTCTCTCTCCTCTACAGCCCATCAAATTTTATCCTCAAAAATGATGTATTTAATTTTCCATACGTGCTTGCAATTGATTTGGGATGAAAAAATGCCTGTCTCTATTTCAAATTAACGATGAAAAAACCATCAACTTTGTCACCTACAAGACGAATCTTCTATTCGAACTTTCTTCATCTTCATCTTCATCTTCATCCAAAAAATCTTAATAGCAACTAAATCACTTTCGTTCTCTCTCTCTCTCTCTCCACCTCTAATCCTGTTCTCCCTCTTCCAAGCGCACTTGATGTTGTCGCTCCTACTTTTTCTCTCTCTCTCTCACTCAATCTATTCCTTCACGAATATTCCATGAACTGTCACCATGAGTCATATCATCATGAGAGCAGTAAACTGATTTTATTTTATCGAAGGCGGTTACAAGAACGCGCTATTCACTGGCTTCACTTCAGATGTAATGATGATGAAACAAGCTGCTTGTAAGGTGCTGCCTCTGGTGTATGTTTGGTCGGTATACAAGGAAAATTGAGTCCAATGTTGTTATGAGAATAAGTTTAGGTGCATGACTTGACGAGAATCGAGAATCGAGAGAATAACATAACATACATAATATACTTACATGTTCGAACTTTATTCGCTACTTTTTTGAACAACTTTCGTGTGTATCTCTCTGTTTCTCTCTGTATTTTTGTGTTCGGTCGCAAAAGTGTCATTTTGGCAAAACATTTGTTTGACAGTGGTTGAAAATATTTCAGTGTATACACACGTATCATTATTATTATTATCATTATTATTGCAAAATTTTTGACATATCCAATATATCCAATATAATATACTCACCCCACACAATCACGCCATACCATATCCTTGTGAGTGAACGTTTACATGTGGAATTGAATTGTGTGTGTTTGTGTGTGTGCATGTGTTATGTATTGGATGTCCATGCGAATCAATTCAATTCATCCCTACAATTGATTGACTGATTGACTGAAACAAAAACGTGTCCCCCATTCATATTCTCACTCTCTCTTCTCTTCTACAATTGGCTTTCCCCATCAACATAAACCAATCAGCTTTCAGATTATCCCTTCAACGGATCTTCATCATTAGAAGCGGTGGTGTGATTAAAGCGGACATTTTTGTTTTTTTTGTATCACTTTTTTCCACTGAAAATTGTAACACCACCACTAATTACACCTACTAGTACCTACACCTTAGTGTGTGTTGACACTGTTGTTCATTCTCTCTCTGTGTGAGTGTGAGTGTGTTTAGGTGTGTGTGTGTGTGGGTCAGTGGATCATTGAGTACACTTGGTCATCATCATGACTGGTCAACGAAATTTTTCTGGTAATAACGTCATACTTAACTTGTCATCAAAGTATCCGAGTATAACTCCTTTCAATGATAGTGATCGGGAAGAGAAGAAGAAGAAAAACAATCGAAAAAAGCTTGGATGGATACAATTCATAACATGTACTTTTGTATTCTATCACACGTTTTCTCCACAACCACCGCCGATAACAACACACCAAAGTTTGTTGCACCAGGACTTGAACGATAGTCTAATAGATGAAATCATTAATCTACCATCGCCAAGTCTGGACCCGTTGCTGTCTTCCATTGCGGAATCGACTGAAGATGATGATTCATTATTCGGCGATCTTGAGCGAATAATTTTGACATCAGATGAAAGTACCTTCTCGCCACCAAGTGTGAGTATGAGATTTCTCTCCTCTTTTCTCTTTTTTTCATCTCTAATGTGCTCTGATATTTTCCTCCTCACGTTCTCTCTCTCTCTCTCTCTCTCTCTCTCTCTCTCTTTCTCTCTCTCTCTCTCTCTTTCTCTTTTGCCTGTTACTCACTTGATAGTTTTGAATGATTTCATGCAGTAGAAACATATTTGGTTACTATATACTTTAGCAATTGCCGTACTTACGTGCCCTCTCTCTCTTTCTCTCTCTCTCTTTTTCTCTCTCTCTCTTGGCTATAGGTAGGAGAGAGAGAGAGAGAGAGAGAGAGAGAGAGAGAGAGAGAGAGAGAGAGAGAGAGAAGGCAATGGCTTTGCTAGGGATTGCCAATCGAGAGTATTGAGAGTATTGAAGATTGAGAAAACGCTAGAAACAAAAGTGGGAATGTGGGAGGGAGAGAGAAGGTGAGAGAATGTTGTTTCAAATTAAAGCTTACTTAGTTAGCAGAAATTTGTAAATAGGCGGGCATAAAATGAAGTGACTTCCTGTACTTGCTAAGTGTAAAGAATTGGTAATTCATAAGGATGAACATGCTTCCATTCAAGTACACCAGAGCGTGAAAGAAAAATGTCCAAAAAGCTAATAGGCCTCCCTGTCTACATAAGTTGAACCTCTTGAATTCAAATATTGGCTCAAATCAATACCACTAATAATATAAAGGTTCTTACGGCACGTTCCCTTCGCAAGAAATAAATGCACGCGTTCCCAACGAACCAAACGAATTTCTTTTTACACAAGTAAAATCAATATTCCCCTTTAATTTTTACCTTCCTCTTTTTTCGTGGTTTCCTTTTGCCTTCCTCTCTACTCATACACACTCACACATAGTATTTGGGGTGGCCTGAGTGATATCGTCCGCTCGACGGCTGCCAATAGTGCAATACACTACTACTACTACTACTACTACGACCACTGCTACCATTAGCTACCGTTGATGAAGCCACCAGAAGAGAGTATTATTCTCGACCTGTAGTCTCTTTTTCGCCCCATGGCTACCTGAGAATAGTAGTAGTGTATCCTCCTCCGATCAGGATCGTGTTATTGAATTAAATCATGGAATCGTTGTTTCGGCTCCCTATTGGGGCAAAAAATAACTATGCCCGTCAACAAATAGGAAGGCTGGGGAAGAGAGAGAGAAACAGAAAGAGAATAGAGTGAAATTGAGTGGGGGATAAAACCAATGAATTCATTATCCTTCTTTCTCTTTCCATCATTTCTATACCTTATAGCACCTACCAATATTTTCTATCCCCATTCGACTGCTAGCATTTTTGTTCTCTCTCTCTCTCTCTCTCTCTCTCTCTCTCTCTCTCTCTCTCTCTCTCTCTCTCTCTCTCTTCACTACTCCCAGCTCTCAGGTCCATCGTCGCTGTTAGTTCGATCATTGTGAGAGCAAATTGGCTTCTATTTCATTTTTTGCCACATTGCTTAACGTGTATCTTATGATTACTTCCTTGCATCCCATGTTTGTATTGGTATTGATGTTCATTTGCTAATCTATCATTCCATAATGTCCAGCGATGCTTGGTTAAATGTGTTCTCATCAAACACGTGTTGATGAGCGTCATTTGTCATCAGATTTATCTCATCATCACCTCTTGTTGAAGAATTTTGGGACATTCCGTTCTAAAGAAACTTTCCATACATACAATCCGTTTGCCTGTCTTTTGAGAAGATTTTTTTTACTCTCTCATTATTTCATCGCCCACCTTCTACACTTCTCCTCAAACTTATCTCACACACTCAGCCTCTCTCAGTCAAATAACCCCAATCGATTCCAAACACCTTATGAAAATTTCCACGGATTACAACGCTTCTCATTTATTGAACAGTATTCTCACGCTCATCATGTCAATTTTGTGGTTGGTTTACTACTTGTTGAACCCTTTTACTCTAAGAAAATCCCAGGCCCTTCTTCTTCTTAAACGAGGTGAACGATGAGAAGAAATGGATGATAATCGATCCAGCATGTTGTCCCACTACGCTTGTCATTAAGAAATGACCAGCACCTCTACTTGCTGTCCAGTTCTGATCATCAGAAGAGGCCTATCTGTTTCTTCCTCTCTACCTTTCCCTCTCTCTCTTTTACCTTCTCATTTGCCCTCTGTTTTTCCTATTCCATCGTTTTTCTTCCTCAAAAAATTTTGACTCCCTCCTCTGGCTCCGTCTTTAGATCAAATACTACGCTAACCAAAAGTGAGGTCATTTTCGTTCAATTCCTCATATTCATTGATACCTGACTAAGTGTTGGTTAGACTGTACCGTGATTACTGCTACTCATTCTCTTTTGCGATTCATCTTGCATTTCCATATCGTTCACCTCTACACCATCACACATTGCCTGGATTATCTCTTCCTCTGTTTTTCTAATGATTATCGATTAATGTGTTGTTTTTTGCGCTTATTAATCTGGATTATAGACAAACTTATCAACTGCTCTCTTGCGAGAGAATCGGAACGTTATCGTGTAAAGAATGCATCAGACTGCGTCGTCCTATATTTCCCTCCAAGAATACGCTTGTTTAGAGCGTGTACCCCCTGTAAGTTTCACATATTTGATGAGTTAGGATCATTAATCATACTTTTTGTAAGATTGTTGGATCAATCCTATAAAAACTTTTTTTTCTGAGGTTATCCACAAAACTTAACATACTCTTTTTTCTATATTCTTTCCGCCACCATAATCGGCTTTCTACTTACCCTTTTCATTACGTGAGAGCCTCTATTGTTATAACTGCTCTGCTTCTCACTCCATTCTATAGAACTAGTCAGTACGGGATATCTTACATCTGCCCTATTCCATACTTACTCTCAAGGCTTGTAATCACATCCTATCAACAGTTCCAATTTTCGTTATGAATCACCAGCCTTCCATTCTCTCTGCCCAAAAATTCTACCAATAAATGATTTTATCTCGATTCTCTTCCCTTTGTATTTCAAACAAGATGTCTGAATCTTTCCAGAGATCATGTTACATAACGGAATATTTCGTCGATCATCTTGTCATCATTATTTCTGTTCATCATCTCTCTCTCTCTTTCTCTCTTTCTCTCTCCTTGATCTTTGTGTGTTTCTTTGAGGTCAAAGATCTCTACGATCTAGAAGAAGATCATTGCACTTGCTCAGGCCTTGCTCCTATGAGATTGCATATTAGAGGAACGGAGATCATAGCACATGGTCAATCGAATCTATTCAATAAAAAAGAATATCTTTCTCTGTATTAATCATGAATCTATTTTGATCATACATATAGGATACTACTGATTCGCCCTATGATGATGCATGGAGCTGTAATCTAAATCATGTTGCCTTGTTACCAGCTACACCAGTGTCTCAAAGTGGTGCCTCTTCTTTTGACTCTTCGTTCTCAAATTACTACTCTTTGTCTGGTCCAAATCATTGTTATTTAAACACTACCCTACCTAACGAATTGAACGGAGCTGAATTCAATCTACAAAACCCTTCTGTTGGGCCAGCCTCGCTCGTTTCTGCCACCTCTTCTTGTTCGCCTGGCGAATCATCTGCGGCAATTCCTGGAGCTGCGGCCAATATTTATGGATACAATCAATACTGTGGGCCTAACTCCGTCAATGGAAACGGCTACTACCTTCCAGAAAATAATCTTGGTACCGATATTGCTTGCGATCAAGACCAGTGTCAAAGTGCCTTCGTTGAGCAATCTGCATCAGGTGAGCTTTCAATTCTATCTATAGGACAGATTTCTCCGTGTATGGGTCAGGGTTGCTCTGGAATGATGAAACACTCGAACGAAAATTACTCCCAACGATGTTAATTTTTCCCCTCTTGACTCGATTGATGTACCCTACTGAATTCAGATTTTTTTTCGTCCTATTTTCTGCTTGATTTCTCTACGCTTATGATTCATTTCCAGAGAGACTGTTATGTTTCTCATTATTTTGAATTATAGGTTGGAGCATGATTAAATGATCTCTTTATTTTTCTAATTTTCTCAACCAATCTTCCATCCATTGTAAAATATTTCTCTTTCGAAGATTTTCCTCGTTCATTTTCTCCATCTTCCTCTCCTTTTCTCTCTCCCTGTAATAATGTCCCTGACTGGTCTATGATTAATTCATGAAGTCTCATCGGAATAATGAGTTGCTGACATAATTTTCGTTACCCTCATCATGTCATCTCGATTACGATTATGAAAGAAGTGAACAATCTTTGCCGCAAATCGAGCGGCAATTCAGTATTTGGTTTTAATTTCATAAATAATCGATTCCAGTCTCTAGTTGTAAAAAAAGGAAAACTCCGAAAATACTTGATGAACATTAATTTAACATTCTTACCACAGATCTTAATGGAGCTATCTGGAGCAATTGTAGCAATGGCCCCGAGTATATTAACGGTTCTGCAGCTGCAATCGGTGGAAGTGTTGCATATAGTGGTGAAAGCTTCACAGTTAGTGATAGTGTGGACAGTTACTCTAGCAATGTATCTATAAATCAGCCACCCAACTCAGTGGTTCAACATAATCACACCTACTCTCAGTTGGAAGGACCATCCAATGGTAATCTTGACGGTATCAGCTTGACGAATAATGGGCCTGGCCTTCATCATCATCGGCTTTTAGCAAGTTTATCTTCGGCATCATCTCACCGATTGCACCACCTTCATCATCATTATCCATCCTCATCGCGAGGCTCTAAATCGAGTGATCACAAAAGCAGCTTCAGTGATACATCCGATGATGATCACGCTAGTTCCAGAGATGAAAAACGAGCTAAAGCTTTGAACATCCCGATTTCTCCGGAAGATATAATCAATTTACCGATCGATGAGTTCAATGAGCGATTAGCCAAGTACGAACTTAGTGAAGCACAATTGTCCTTGATCAGAGATATCCGACGACGAGGTAAGAACAAAGTTGCCGCTCAAAACTGTCGTCGTCGTAAGATGGATCAGATTCTTGATCTTCAAACCGAAGTCGATCGTCTTTACTCTCAAAAGAAAGCTTATGAACTTCAGCAAGAACAATTATTGGCTTTAAGACATTTGGCTCAAGAAAAGTACACAAAATTATATCATTTCATATTTGGCCCCTCTGGTAATGCTCCAGTTGCAACATACGAAGGTCTTGATGAATATTCTCAACCCCAAATAATGGTCTCACAAAATTCATCAACTACCGACTAGATCATTGAGTTATTAGTGCAAATGCAACACACGAAAATTTTCTCGAACATTTTAGAGGAATAGAATATTTTCTCAAGCTCGAACTTTCCATCAGTGACACTGAACCAGCTTAACCTGTGGTTAACATGTTTCTCACCTAGTTGTTTTTCGTGCCGACTCCATTCATCTATATTTTTGAAGAAGTTTATATTTTTGCTTCATTCATCAATTTTTTGATCTTCGAAAGTTTGGATTTCAAAGTCAGCACTTGTAGTACTCTCAGTATTCAATATATCTAGGGCGGTTCCATCTCACCCCTCTGACACACATCAGTGCTGATGGAGTTTCCAATCTGGTCTTCAAAAACCTCTCACAGACTTAGCATACCTCACGATAGAGTTTCATTGTTTAATCAATAAATTTCATTACGTGCTCGTGGGAAAAATTGGCTTGATGATTGCTACGCTTACATGTTAGCCATGAAGCATCCCAGCCCAATGTACCCATGGCACTAATTGCTGGCATGGAAGAATAATTAGTGAATCCAGAGAATCTGGAATAACCACTTTGTGTATCACTTTCAAGATCTTGATCTACCTTCTTGTCACTTCTTTCAACATTCTTCAATAGCGCAAAAGCTTGTTTATTTTTCTTCTAAATCACTCTCTCTTTCTCTTCTCATCACTTATGGTTGAATTTTCAATAAGGACTAATCCTAGAGAATCTATTTTCTTTCTGACATTTTGAGCTCAGGCAAGAAATTCCCACTCAGACTTTCCTTATTTTCCCCATCTTTCTCTCTTTCTGACCTTTCTCTCTGCTCAAGACTGATTTCTCCCCTCCACTTTTTCCTTCTTCTGATAGCTCTATCACAACTCATTGAATCTGTCTTTATTTTAATCTATTTTCTAGTCCCAATTTGTGTAATATTTTCTACCAAACCTCACAAAAACTGTTCCCTACGATAAAAAAATGCCTATCCTTTCGTCTACCTTTCCCTCGAGGCAAAAGAAAATTGTGTGTGTGTTGCACAATTGGCTTTCATGGTGATCCCACTCGATTACGAATTCACCATCATTGTGACAAGATTAGACGACGAATCAAACTCATTGATTCCTGATGTTGCTTGGCAAGAATATCAAGGTTAAAAAAATGCCAACCAGTGATGCTGACTTTCCTCCATGCAAACCGGACAAAGCCGCTCCAAGAGAACGAGAGAGAAAAAGAAAGAGAAAGAGTAGTGGCACATGAAAACTTGTATGCTGATATGGTATGAAATTCGTTGAGTTTCTGAACAATACCAACGAACCCATCAGCTGTCAGTATCGTGCTCTGATACTGGTTTCAACGAGTTCAGCTGATTTGAAGAGGCACTTTAATGACCTTTAAGTGTCAGTGAGAATCGATACCTGGATTATGGATCAAAGCTAATGATCAGTGAATCGTAATCGAATGAATCATCGTTCTATTGTTTGGTGTTGTTCAGTTCTCTGATTTTCATGGAACTCTATGTATCCATTGTATCTTCTGAGACTGCTCTCTTCGTAATAAGATTGAAATATCACTCTCCGATCCCTCTCGATTCTGGAAAAATTTGCGGTTTTTCTTCTGACCTAGAAAAAAAACATTCAAGAAACTACCAGCTCAACAAACAAAAAGAGAGCGGAAAACATGGAAATCTTTTTTCACCTCTACACAACTTGAAACACCGGTGTACAACAGCAAATCCTTTTGCCGACTTCAAACTTCCTTTCGTTCTACTTTGAACAACTAGAATACCTTACCTCATTAACTTGGTTTATGTATATCTAGAAAATTAGAATAATAATTTGTCCATCATCACTATTCGCAGAACGTGTTCATGGTGATTTGGTAAAGATGTTTTTTTCATAAATAAAAACAAAATTTCAATGAACAAAATAAACTGGAACATCAAAATTCTTTACGTGATCATCAAGCTATTGTCCATCCAAAAGTGAGTCGATACTCACCCGATTCTTCACCCATCTTTTTCATCTCTCTCCCTCTGCATTTTCACCTCATCTAATTACCGTTCGAAAAATTCTATCAATGATCTGTTCGAATAAGCGACCCCCTGTGGGTGGAAGATTGTGGAGAGATTACTTTACGAAGCCATTGTTATGTTATTCTAAGTTTGACGAGTTAAATATTAGGTTTTACGTAAGAGTGAATCAGGTAATCCTTAGATACTCTATTTTGTAAAACATTCCGAAATGTGTGTGCATATCTTTCAAGAAAGGTTTATCTCAACAATAAACTGAACTTTCTCACCTCAATTCTTTGAACGATCGATTTCTTCTCTATCAATCCATTAACTTATTAACTTATTAATTGGAATTGGAATATTTTCATTAGAAAAATGCAAAATTTCTACAAATTTTTCTAAGAGGCTCAACGTGATGTGAAAAGAAAAGTTCTCAGAGGATTTGGACTACCCATTAGGATGCATAAGATATTAAAATAGAGAGGTAAGACAAGATTGTCGATTGACCCAAGAGTTGCCTCCAAAATAGAGCTTGCCACCGATAAAATGATCAGTGAGTAGTAATCGAATGGGATGCTCAGATATTTTGCCATAAAAATTGTGCAGATAAATTGTGATATCACAGCTGCCATGGTTCCCTCTAGGGATTTCTTCGAGTTGGGCCACTTGTGTTTGCCGATATAAGTACCAATCACAGCTGCCATCGTATCTCCAATACCAATACTAACGATACCAGAGATCGTACATAGATGCATCGAGTGAAATGATGGAGCCATCCATAGACTTGCTGAAAAACCAGTGAGTAGATAAATATGAGTCCGAACGATTAAGCCTTGGTCGAATTCATTTCGCAAAGATTCGAATAGATAATCAATTAAAGGTCCAAGGAAGGATGGATCTTTCAATCGGATGAGCTGGAAGAAAATTATACAAACAGTTATCGGATGGACCACATTATAGTTTGAAAGGTAAAACTTACTTCCAGAACAATGAACACCCATAAACAACAGGCAGAGAGAAAGAAAAGGAATTCAGGATCGTTCTTGAGACCACTCAGAAAGACAGGAATTGCAATCAGATGAAAAAACTTTCTAGCTACTGATTGCGGTAGTGAAATAATTCTAATAGAACTCAAGTAACAGAAACAAAGTCCCAAGATGAACAAGCTGGCCCAGAATTCTAATAAGAACACCTTAAAATGTGGAGAAGAGGATAATCAATAAATTAAACAGCCCGAATAAGAAAAATCTCTTACCCTGGTCTCATTTTTTATCAGGAATTTGAGTAGCCATTTGATTGGTTCATTATTAATTTGAACAAATATGCGAATATACACCGAAATTATCCCCGCGCTGAGAGTTGTATACAATACTTTCGAGTTTCCACTAGGACGAAGAAAGACTGAGCCACAGACTAAAGGAAGACCAGTGAAGAGTATCTGTGAAAGATATTTGATCAAAATGATATTCAAGAGAATGTTATATTAGCTCACCTGTAAAATTCTCACTGATATGTTACTAGGACATGAAGTATTGGCTTTGTGTGAATCAAACTCACACAGTAAAGAACTATAAAATATTGCAAAAATTATTTGACAGAAAATTTTTATCTCACAAGGAGTGAGAGCATCTTCGAGGTCCTTCGAAATTCTGATTGTCACTCTTCGAGCGACAATCAGTCCGATTGAAAGGGTACTGATTAGAGTAGCCAAGGAAACTGCTGTAAGATCGAGAAATAAGTTTAATAAGTTTAATTTTCAACTCATCGAAAAAAAGATTCGCAAACTTACAATTGAAATCATTAAAATTGAAAAATAATCCTAGGCACGGAAAAGTTATCAAAATGCTACCGATTTCAAAAATATTCAATTTATTGGATCGATCATTTCGGAATGTAGCCAAAGTGGCACACATCAGAACTGCTACAAATTTGGTGTAAGTTTCTGGGCGAGAAAAAAAACAAATGAATCAATGTCCAGCCGCATTCCTTTAAACTGACAGTCAAAATCTCATCACTTAATGATGTAAAAAAGTTTACCAAAACTAATCACAACAGCCTACCTGTGTGTGGAAATATGAGCCAGTACAGAAAAATGTTACAAATGAGTAGAAAAGGACATAAACAATAGCAACAACAGCCCATCCTGGCAGTCCTTTCACTATAATACTCTCCAAACACACCCACAATAATCACATAACATATTCTAGTAACTATTTACATCAATTTAAATTAATCCAAATTACAACCCAAAGTTTAAAAAATATCCATGGCAGCATGCCGTGTTACACAGTTTAAAAAGCTCATCTCATCAGCTGAGCGAAGACCGGTGACTCAGAATGTAAACAAACACAGCAGCAACATTATTATTTTTCTCTCTCTTTTTTTTGTGCTCTCTGTGCATGTGTGCTATGTGTGTGAGTTTAATTTTTCTTGCCTGTAATTCGAGAATTGATATTCGAAAAATTCGATGAGTTCTGTTGATTTGGGAAGATGTTAGATGTTAGATGTTAGAGTGGCTTTTTTTCTGATCACTTAATTGTGGATGGAAAATTGTGAGTGCTGTAGTGATATATACGCATACTTCCAATGTATCACAAAGTATTCAGAATGCTGGAAAAATTTATCTTCTTCATCTTCCTGAGCTCCGAAAAATATGTTCACAAATGTATATAAACAGCAAGCGTTGAGTTCAATCATCATCACTGTTTAAACTTGAATCTTGTTCCTCTTCGGGCTTCATTGATCCGGATGTAGATTAACGCTCGTTTCACTCATCATCAAAAGATTCATCATCAGTAGGGCATTATTCAATCAACATACTGATGATGTGGTATGCTGAGTGATGGTGTTTTGTGTGTGTGTGTATATGTGTGTGTTTAACAAATTTTTTGTGTTCATGATGCAAAAAAATTTTTCCCAACGATTGGTGTGTTACACTGTTTGGCCAACGTTCAATCAATGATCTTGATCTCAGCTAACCATTTTCATCTCATGTGCTCATGAGGGAGAATGATTCATTTTTTTATGCCATTCATCCACCTTCACTCAGATTATACTGATTTACTTCACGAAAAAGGATTTAAATTACAAGCTTATTATCAGTTGAGCTGAGTGACTGTTCGCGTTTTGATTGGAAACAAGTGAATGAATTAGAGTATTATTTAAGAAATCATCAGTACCTTTGATTGTTAATATATCAAAATTTTCATCATTCCTCTAATCAGTACCGCCTTCCGTTTGTTTTTCGTTTTTGTAATCGATTTAAAGTTCTATTTACATCTATATTTTTTACAACTCATCAAAATTGAGTGATTATTTTTCTCTCCCAAATTCAAGTTCATCTTGATTGATTACCACCTAAATTTTGTCTGTAAATTCAGTTGAAAAAATCAATTCACATCATGTCAGCTTACAAATCACCGCTGAAAAATGTTACCTTATGGTTCACAGGTGAGTTATGTTGAATATCTTCAAAAAAAGCTACTTTACTTCATTTCTGCTGAGAAAAATATTTTTCTCATCACTGGAAACTTCCCAACCAATTCATCGATTCGATCCTCATATTTCATCCATAAAATATCCAGGTATTTCTGGTGCAGGTAAAACTACCATCGCCACTGGGGTGGTTGAGAAATTAGAGGCCATGGGATATAGAGCAAGAAATTTGGACGGTGATGATTTTCGAGATCGATTGAACAAAGATTTGGGATTCAGTGTTCGTGATCGACAGGAAAATATTAGGCGCGTTTCTGAGGTTGCAACAATTGTGGCAGAATTGGGTGTGATAACGGTTGTGAGTTTGATCAGTCCACTTCGAGATGCTCGAAGTCAAGCGCGAAAAATTCACGATAAGAGGGGTCTAATTTTCCTAGAATGTTATATTGATACTCCTCTCGAAGAATGTGAGCGACGAGATGTGAAAGGACTGTACAAAAAATGTCGTCAAGGAGAGCTGAAAAATTTCACCGGAATCGATTCACCGTACGAAGTGCCAGAGAACCCTGAACTGATAATTCGAACTTTAGATCTCAAGGTTGACGAATCTATCAACAAAGTTATATCATTACTTGAAAAGCGAGAATGTATAGAGTCATCAACATGGCCCAAATTGATTAAGTGTAACGATTATGCATCAGCCTCAAATGATAATCATAATCATAAAACTGAGAATGGACTGAATCATCAGAATGGATTTCTCAAAAATGGACACAGCAAGGCACCCAGATTGATCGAGGAGAATTTCAGTCAAATTTCTGTCCTCAGATCAAGTCAGGACTTGGAAATATCGACAAAACGAGACTGTTCACCGAAAATGCCTGAATCAATTGATCGACCAATGAAACCATATATAAAGGAGCTTTTCGTTTCCGAAGTTGAGAAAAAAAGTCTCATCCCAAGGTTGAGTAGTATACCAAGACTTAATATCACCAAAATTGACTTACAATGGATCCAAGTTCTCAGTGAAGGCTGGGCTACTCCGTTGGAAGGTTTTATGAGAGAAAAAGAGTATATGGAATGTGTATTCACCGGTTCTTTAGATGGTGAGCAGTCTGAATTAATTTTCATTCGTTATCTGTTCTTTCTGATTAATTATCATGCCTTTTTCAGGTGGCAAAATAAATCAAACGATCCCGATCGTTTTAGCAGTTGAAAATGAGGATAAAATTGGATTAGAAAAAGCTCGAGAGATTGGACTTTGGTATGAGGGTGAATGTTATGCTGTCCTTAAAGATCCTGAGTTTTATCGTCATCGAAAAGAAGAACGATGTGCTCGCACATTCTGTACCACTCATTCAGGTCATCCAATGATCGAAATGATTTATAAAAGTGGTGACTACCTTGTAGGTGGTCGATTACGAGTATTAGATAGAATCAAGTGGAATGACGGGTTAGATGAATACAGGTTGACTCCAATTGAGCTGCAGAAAAGATTCGAGGCAATCCAGGTAATTCATTATCTCTCATTTTCTCTTTCTCCTCCAAAACTTATTAATTCAGTGTATTCCATGCTATGATTCATTGATTACTGATTATCTTCCCTTACATTGCATCACATTCTGATTCATCACCTTGTTTTATACTGTTTTCGGGTTTTTTCTATCACCATTATAGGCAGACGCAGTTTATGCTTTCCAAACTCGTAATCCTATCCATAATGGGCACGCTCTTCTGATGCAAGAAACTAGAAAGCGTCTTCTCGAAAAAGGTTACCAAAAGCCGACCTTACTTTTGCACCCATTGGGCGGCTGGACCAAAGGAGATGATGTTCCTCTCAAAGTTCGAATTGAACAACACAAAGCGGTGTTGAGTGAAGGTATACTTGACGCTGATAACACTGTTTTGGCCATCTTTCCTTCGCCAATGAATTACGCGGGACCAATCGAAGTTCAATGGCATTGTAAAGCTCGCCTTGTGACTGGAGCAAATTTTTATATCGTTGGACGTGATCCAGCTGGTATTCCTCATCCCGATGGCTCAGGAGATTTGTATCAGCCTGAGTATGGTAGTGAGATATTGAAAAAGGCCAGAGGTCTTGATCGTTTGCAAGTGATACCTTTTCTACCGGCTGCTTACGATAAGAAGAAAGGATGTATGGACTTTTATGATCCAACAAGAGAGAAAGAGTATGAATTCATTTCGGGCACAAAAATGCGAACATTGGCACGCCTCGGTCAGAATCCACCAAAAGGATTCATGTCTAACAAAGGATGGGAAGTTCTGGCTAACTTTTATCGACGCGAATCGACAGAGGAGAACAAAGATGCCTCTTCAAGTAAACCATGAACAGTTGAATTCATAGAATTTATGTGATAGCTAATAGTGATCACAACACTGTTATTCAATATTCACTTGGAAGAAGCTGTTGTCATCTTTTTCCTTGACGTTGTCTTATTTTATTATTCATTGCAAAATGAATGTGTAACCTTACAATTTTTTGTCATCTTCCACTGATTTTGAAAGTTTAGTGAAGATGTGATAAGATGTCTACATGCAAGGCTGAATCGGAGAATATTGGAAAATAAGGTGAGGAAAGGAGAAAAAAACTATACTAGGAGAAATGCTTTATACATAGAAAAAAGCAATGAATACCAATACAAATGACTAATCTCAATCATCATCAGGGAATCTACCTGCACCCTGAGCCTTTCGCCGTTGTGGCTGTCGGTCGTCGGAATCTTCAAAGTTATCTCGACTACGGCGATCATTGAAACCTTCCTCACCAAAATAGTTTCTACTTCTTTGATTAGAGTAACCTCCGCTGAACTGATTCATTCGACGATTCCCATAGCGAGACTCATTATTTTGGAATCGATCATCATAGCGAGAGAATCTTTCAACATTGTCGGACCGCTGAGGTCTGTACCTATTATATCTTTGAGCACCATAGCCGCGGTCACCACGAGGCTCTTGATTTTGACCGAATGCAAACTTACGGTCAGAAGTACGTAGGATCATTCTTGACTCGATTTCTTTACAAAGTCGGGAGTCAACAGTATCGGTAGATATCATATTATTGTCACGCAAAGCTTGGCCTAGTCTGTTCCACTCTTCTTTGGTTTCTGGATTAGCTGATGCATCCATTGCTCGATCCACAGCATCAATCTATGGACAAAAAAAGAGCAATTTGAACACTGAATAGGAATGAGTGATGTCCACAACTTACAGCTTCAGCCAATACGAAAGCTTTTGCAGGTAATATCTCAGCATTCATAACATTCTTAATCGAATAGATGACATCGTCAAGACGCTTAAGCGATGCTAAACACATGAGTTTCAGAGTTTGATGGAGAGCTGATCGTGTTCGGGGCATAGTTGACAAACACTCCAGAGCAACATCAGGCTCATTTTGATTCAATGCAAGTGCAGCGAAAAAGCAGGTTGATCTGGCACCGAGAATCTCCTCTTTAGCTCTTCGAGCCAGTACCTTTTCAGTAGCGATTTTGTATGATTCCGGGGTGTTCTAGGAAAAGAACAGAGTGAGAAGAAGTAAATGAATTTCAGCTCGAGTGAAAGGAAACACGTGGACATACCATTTTGTAGCAAGCTCCAGTGGTCAAAACGAATAAATCAGTGTACCAGGTACGTTTATCAGTACTAATCTGGGATTCAAAACGTTCGTACAATTTAATTATTTCCTCATATTTTTCATTATTCCAGCACAAGTCCATTCCAACTAGAAATGCTCTTTCACGTCTGAAAAAATCACCATATTTCTGTAAAAGATTGAAAATGAAAATAATATTATAAGAGAAACTTCAAAAAAGATGTGAGAGTTCATCGTAGTGCGGGAGGTAAGCAATGCTGGGACCACGTGCTCTCGAGTGCATTAGTCGAAATCAAACAAGGAAAGGAAGAAATTTTCAATACTTACGTCGTCCATCAACAATTCGAAGGCTAATTCGGGCTTATTGAAGACATGTAATAGTCTCATAACCACAGGTCCAAATTGATAGGGTGAAAACTTGATATCATTAGACTGGTCTGAATATCTGAGTGGACACGGAACAGAGAAGATTAGATAATCGTATGATGCTGAGGAATAGATAACTAGTATTCTACCCAATCAAATCGTAAGGAATGTAAATTTAACTAACTTGGCGATAACATCTTTAAGGATATCTAGATCAGCTTGATCATCGGAGGCAAGAAAGATGGCATTCTTAAGATCTTCCGAGAAAATCATGCGACTTCTACCCTCGACCGAAGATTTGAGACGTTCCAACAGATTATCTTTAAGATGACCAAATTGTGATGTTATCTTTGACCGTTGATCGGCAAATGAAACCAAGCCAAGATGTTCTCGTGAATATAAGAATCTTTTGTTACAATAATACATGTTGGGCAAAAGTATGGATTCCAAATTGAGACCATACCGTATACCGGAGGCAAGTGATGCACTCTTAAATGATGAAAATAATGAACGATGATTGAATATTTTTGACATGTCAACTGTCAAATTCTCGATCCCACTGATCTCAACTGCAAACAAAAATCAAATCCAATATAACCACTGTCAATCAAATTACACAATCTGATCACACAATTAATCTTAATCACAATCAACAACCCTCGAAGCTCTTTCTCACCAAAAAAAATGCTCGATCAAAATGAAAGATTTTGTGTTCAAACTCACGTGTTCATCAAAAGCCGCCTAGTTAATCTTTTGGCCACAAGATGGCATAAAATTTCGATAATATTTTTCCAGCCTTTTTAAGCGTAAAAATGATCAAACTTCGCTGATTTTTGGTGAAAACGTCATCTGTTGGATAGAAAAAGTATCTTGAATGTCGGTCTTTTTTCTTGGTGAATCTTTGATGTGCGATGTGTTTTATTTAATTCAAAGTAATTAAATTAATTATTGTTACGAATATTTATTGAAATCATTTGTATCCACTGTTTGTGTACACTTGTATCGGTTCCGTTGAGCTTGTATAAGCTCTGTTGTGAAAGAGGAGAAGATATCTTTCTAAATACACCTACACAAAGACATACACTGTATATACTGTCACCAATAATGGCTACAACAACAACTGTGACAGATAGTAAACCTTTGGATTGTCCATCGGTAACATCAACTATAAGGCTAATTATGCAATGTAAAGAAGTTGGTAGTATTATTGGTAAGAAGGGTGTTAATATTAAAAAGTATCGTGAAGAGAGTGGTGCCAAAATAAATATATCCGATGGTTCGGGTCCAGAACGAATAGTTACTGTCACCGGTACAACTGAAGCCATTTCGAAGGCATTCAACTTGATTGCGAAAAAATTTGAAGAGCTCCAAGAACCTTGGAAAGATGTACAGAGTGGCTCAAGTCCAGCTACATTAAGACTCATTGTACCTGCCAGTCAATGTGGCTCATTGATCGGTAAAGGTGGAGCTAAAATAAAAGAAATTCGTGAATTAAGTGGAGCCACAATTCAGGTAGCCAGTGAGATGTTGCCCAATTCAACTGAGAGAGCTGTAACGATATCTGGAAACTCTGACTCAATTAGCAAATGTGTTTATCAGATTTGCTGTGTGATGATTAAATCTCCACCTAAAGGAGCAACCATACCGTACCGTCCTGAACCCGCGATGCCACCAGTTATGTTTGCCGGCGATCAGGCATATACTCTACCAGGTCAATATGGTATGCCTCATCCGGATTTGTCAGAATTACCCATCCAAATGGCTCTTCAACACGCTCCACTACTACCTGGACACAATGTCGGATCTCTCAATCCACAAGCAGCACTCGCAACACTAACCGCCTCCAACTCTATATCCGCTGCCACTCATCAAATTGCACCAACCGGTTACGGTATCTCGTCACAAGGACCAGCGACCACCGAGATTGCCATACCGAATGATCTTATAGGCTGCATAATCGGTAAAGGAGGAGCCAAGATTAATGAAATCAGACAACGATCAGGGGCTACAATTAAAATATATAGTTCAAAAGAGGGTTCTAAGGATAGGACTGTAAGCATATCAGGAACACCGGAATCTATCAATTTGGCTCAGTATCTTATAAATACCAGGTAAGCTAGTGATTTTTATTCTTTTTCTCTCTCTCTCTTACTTTCCTATTCTCTCAGCATTGCATTGAAGAGAATCTCTGTCAACATTTTCATCTCCTCTTTTTCCATTAAAACTATACCCTTACGTCATCACTGCTTCAATATTACGCACATTTAGCCCCTAAAATGATCGTAATTGTTTTCCATATTTCCAAATCTTCATGATGGGTCCGCTTTGTATCCCGGCAGATCCCGCTTTTTTTTGCTGCCGCTTTTTACCATTCCTAATATCCAACCGTCCATTTCTTACTCACTCACAATTTCTTCCTCTTTTTCCCTCCTTTCCCGATTCAAACACAAACCGAAACACCACCAACCACCATCACACTCATACCACCAACTATGTATATACTCTTCTCTGTCGCCCTCATCTCAAATGATATCAAAAACAAACACCACCAACCACTCCACAAACAAACTCTTTGACCTCAGCGATTTTTCAAGACAAACTCGCATGAAACCCATGAAAATCAAGTCTGGGACCCAAGGGATGACAGCAACGCCTGGTATTGAAACCAAAGCTGATCGAAAGTTTGCTCCATACTAGTGGTAGAGTTTGGTGGCCTCGATTTTGTTCTCTCATCTTTCTTCTTGTCCTCTTCTTCGTCACTCTTCTTCTCATCTTTTCTTCCTCTCTTCCTTTTCCCCTTTTTTCGTTTTATCCTCCGCGAGAGATTTTTCAGAAATGTATTCCTTTCTTACTTCATCATTAGAATATTTGAATACGATACTATGATTGCACGAATCTTCCCCCTTGTGCTTTTTCTTTCTCTGCGTTGACGAGCATACACAAACAGAAATACAGACTTCCTCACTTCATCTTCATCTTCGTTGCTTTTTTGTCCTGTCGCTCTCAATCTCACCACCTCTGTGTATATATTTACTGCTTCAAGCACGCACTAGAATAGTAACTTTCACGGTTAAAGAGGAGGTGTTAGTATATAAATTAATTCCTCGGAATTGCTCGGAACTCCACTTACCAAATGCTAGAACTCATCATCTTTTCAGTCGCAAATCAAATACCTCGTTCTCGTGTCTGTCTTCTCAACGAGATCTTTTCCATTCCCTATTCTCTCAACATTATTTCCTTGAGATTTAAAATCATTTCTTTTTCCATTCTCTCATGTTGTTATTAATGCTTCGCTAACACACACATTTTCGGCTTCTAATATGTTCATGATTGCTCCCACATCTCTAACTTCTGAAGCCTTCATCATGGGTTCTTCATATCCTAGCAGATCCCGCTATGAGCTACCGCTTTTTACTATTCCCAAAAATCAACCGTCCGTTTCTTACTCACTCACAATTTCCAAGATGTTCTCGTGATTTACGTTAGAGGAATTATTTGCTATTTTAATAAATATCGGGCAAAAGTGTGGCTTCCCTATCAAATCCTTACCAAATACTGGACCCAAAAGATGCACTTTTGATTGATGAGAATATTGAACGATGAAGTGAACCCTCTTTACATGTTATTTGTCAACACTATCAATCCCACTAATCATCCAACAGACAAACTTCAATCAATCGTGTTTACTGTGATTCAAATTACACCTCCCCTAATGACAATCAATCCTAACCACACATATACTGAGAAACTTTCGATGTTCCTGCTGCTAGTAAAATGTTACTCGGTCAAGATGATGCTCAACTTACGTGCCCAATCTGATATATTATTCATCAAAGCCGCACACTAGCTGAATTCTTGAGACATTTTGCTGACATGTGACTGGATGATTACGGCGGCGTTGATGAGTCACGTGAGGAAATTTCTATGGATTAATTGATAGCTTATGATACTTGATTAATAATCAATGATTATTGATCATAACCTCAAACTAGTTGAGATCTGGGACACGCCAGGCATTTCCTTGTGGATGAATTACCTCCCAATACTCATCTGTTGAACGATCGGAGCCCCACTACGATCTCTTTCTTCCTTTGTCTCACCTCCTCTTTCTCGAGGATCTCGGAAAATTAATTTTTTTTGTATTCCAGGACAACGGATGGTACTTGAGCGAGTCAGATGGTTTGACTCGATTCGGGCATGAACTGTCCTGATCTACCATCCATTGGGTTTTTGAACTCCATTGGGCTTGGGTTTGATAGTGAACTATTTGGTGAAGCTACCAAAGGTCCACCGTTGATAAAATCTTCGGGTGCCTTGATGGTGAGTTGAATTCTTTTCATCCAGTGTGAGTTCTCACTTCTCTCTCTCTCCTCCAAGATTCTTCAAGCGATCAAGCAACCGTGGAGCACTGTGTAGGCCACAATTATAGGTGCATAGAGATTGTCTAGTGCTTTCAACCGGCAGTATAAGTCACCTTGTCTGAAGAATATTGAAGATAAAACTCAAGCAGCAACTAATTGTCACAAGGTCAGCCCTTGAGTAGAACATCAGTCCAAGAAAGAATGTTTCAATTTTATAGTTTTTGAACGGAAATACTCGAACTAGTAATGGTTTATAATGCTCAAATTGTGATTTTCTAGCTGATCTCTCTCAATACATCTATACTCGAAGCCATTTGAATACCTGTTAATTATTTTTACTCTGAAGAAAAACTCGCATTTCATTCTCTGTGATTCTCTCCTTCATCGTAATCATGACTGTATACTCTGCTCGTTAGTGTAAGATTAAGAAACCCAGAAGAAGTTTTAGTTGTCAATTATCATATGATGCGCATTTTCTGCACCCCTATCGAGGTCATATCTCTCTCCCTCCCTCTCTCTACGAAAATACCGTAAAATATTCGTTTCACTCCTCTCTTACAAACGAACAATCATCCTTCTCCGATACCAATGAGACTCGCTGGTAACTACAGAAAATATTTCATCGAAAAAACAACTTAGCATCTCAAAATAAGAAGAATCTAACTTTGAACTTGAACTTGATCCGGCAGAATTCCAGTGAGTGATGACATTTGATTCGATATCAAGTGTTTAACTTTATTGAACAAAAAAGATTAATAGTCTGAATTTTGAATAATGCGCTGATTTTTCAAACTTTAAAGTGCCGCAGAAGTTTCACTTATCTATCTCACCAGATGGCGTTTGATGTTCGTAGCCTAACTTCAGGCTTGAGTAAGGCTAAAAATGTGGAAACTTCGCTGAATATTGAGAAGAGCGTCATCTGTTGAACTGTTAAAGTTGGAAAAGTGAGAGCATTTTTTTGCACATTAATGTTTGTTAGTGTGTTAAAGTCGGTAAAAAATTTTTGTCTGTTTGGTGTGTGTGTGCATGGTGATGTGCGAATGATGGTGTTTAATTAAAGTGATTAAATAAAATTTTGTGTTGTTGAAATTGTTACCGACTATATATATATTGAACACCATTTGTACATCTGTCCGTGCTTACCTGCTATTGCTTTCGGTGAGCTTGGATAAGCTCAATTTCTTCTAGTGAAGGAGAATATATAAATATATAACCCACACACATATACACACACACACACAATATTCAAGGATGGCTACAACTGTGACAGATAGTAAACCTTTGGATGGTCCATCGGTAACATTAACCATTAGGCTAATTATGCAAGGTAAAGAAGTGGGTAGTATTATTGGTAAAAAGGGTGATAATATTAAAAAATTTCGTGAGGAAAGTGGTGCCAAAATAAATATATCCGATGGTTCGTGTCCAGAACGAATAGTTACTGTCACCGGTTCAACTGAGGCGATTTTAAAAGCATTCAGTTTGATTGCACGAAAATTTGAAGAGCTTCTAGAGCCTTGGAAAGATGTACAGAGTGGTTCAAGTCCGGTTACATTAAGACTTATAGTCCCTGCTAGTCAATGTGGCTCCTTAATTGGTAAAGGTGGAGCCAAAATAAAGGAAATTCGGGAAATTACTGGAGCCACAATTCAGGTAGCCAGTGAGATGTTGCCCAATTCAACTGAGAGAGCTGTAACGATATCGGGAAACTCTGACTCAATAACCAAGTGTATCTATCAGATTTGCTGTGTGATGATGGAATCTCCACCCAAAGGAGCAACCATACCCTACCGTCCTAAGCCGGCTATGCCACCAGTTATATTTGCCGGTGGTCAAGCATACACTCTACAGGGTCAATACGCCATACCTCACCCAGATTTGACAAAATTACACCAATTGGCCCTTCAACATGCTCCACTACTACCTGGACACAATGTCGGATCTCTCAATCCACAAGCAGCACTCGCAACACTCACCGCCACCAATTCAATAACTGCTGCTACTCGCCCGGTTGCGGCAACCGCTATTTCTTCACAAGGGGCAGCCACCACAGAGATGGCCATACCAAATGATCTTATAGGCTGTATAATTGGTAAAGGAGGGGCCAAAATTAATGAAATCAGACAACTATCAGGGGCAACAATTAAAATATCAAGTTCAGAAGAAGGTTCTAAGGATAGGACTGTAAGCATATCAGGGACACCGGAATCTATCAACTTGGCTCAGTACCTTATCAATACCAGGTGAGCCCATGGTTTTGATTTTCTCTTCTCTTCTCTTCTCTTTTTTCCATCTCCCATATATCTTTGTCTTAATCTTCATTGCTTCGTCTGGCAGTCTTTTGTCTTCTCACTCTCAAAATAGTCTCTCTTTCTTTTTTTCTCTCTCTCTCCATCTATCTCTTTCGTTTCTTTCGTTTATTCGCATTTTATGTGTAACTCTTCTTCTTCTTCTTCTCTCTCTCTCTCTACCCTTTGCAATCCTTGTCTGTTTCTTTTCATTTTTGAATCTTCCATCTCTTCTTTCTCCTCCCCACTCCGGATATTTAACACGTTCTTCGTCTCCCTATCTATATCCTCATATTCTTGCCAAGATTTACTTTCTCTCTCTCTCTCTCTTGCTTTGTTAGTCCTTGCTTGTTACTTACCTCTCTCTCTCTCTATCTATCTCTCCCATACATACTCTTCATGTGGCCCTTCATTTGCTAATCTCTGCTCTCATTCTATTAACTGCTCATATTCTTCCACATCTATTACTACTATCTTTAGTGTTAATAATAAGGATCCACCGAATATTGTAGTTGATATTTTATTCCATTTTCAGACACTCTTCCTCAATCCCTATCCGCTGACCATGCGTTTTCTTGTTCAAACCCCCCTAATCATCATACCGATCAAGAACCTCGCTTTCCATGAATTCTCTTTCTTATTTCGCCAATTCTTGTACCATTCACTGTCTTTCTCTTTCTTCTTTTGGCCTCAGTCGGTTCGCTGGCATTAGATCAAAGATGATTCTGTAATGAGGTGTGTAAGCATGTGACGAATAGACGAGATCTGGAAGAAAGAAAACTGCGAGCTAGGCTAGAAAAACACATAGAGATACATTCTCTCGCTCTCTTTCCACCCCCTCTTCTCTCTTTCTCTCTCATTCTAGCCTTTCCATCACCTACATCATTTCCTCAAATCTCGATCCTCTTTCCCACTTCTTGACAATTGCCTACTTTCTAATTACTGTTTCCTCATTTTTCGAATTACTTTCCATCTCTTTCACTCTCTCTCCCATCGAACTATGGGAGCTAATATCAATTTGAATACTCATTTCTGACTGATTTATTCCCCATTTCCAGTGTGATTCATTTTTTCATACATGTTTATCCTCCTATTTTTCTGCGCACATTTCCAGCATATTGTCAATTCTCGTTCTTCCTGACTTCAATCCTTCCACGTTCTACCTTGACAGTTTTGATTTGCAGAGGAAATCGATCTAACAGAAAACATTCCATTTATCTTCACCCTTCTCTCTCTCTCGAAATGATGCTAGCTTCACTCTTATTCCTCTCTCGGACACTCCAATATCCGCCGATCATTGTTCTATTGCTGTCTATATCGTAACCATGGTAGTGAATTTTTTTTCAACTCTTTTTTCAAATCAGCCAATACCATTACTGATGACTTCCGTCGTTTATTTTACCCATTCTTCCATCTTGAAGATAACAATGTTCATCTCTTGTGATTATATCAATGAGATACCGCATCATTTCATACGGTAGTTCAAGTTGAATCTATGGCGTAGTTAAATTCGATATAGTTCTAGGAAATAAATTTTATGTTTTTTTCAAGACACGTATTCTTATGGAAAATTTCGAATTTCACTCCTGATAGAGGCTCTAGGTTTTCGATCATTACGGTGCAAACTTAATTCACGCGGCGAGCTACCGTTATCTGACTGTAAAGAATTCAACAGCTGTTCACTAAATCAATCGTATCGATCATCCTACAAGTGCTTGTATCCATATAGTTCTTAGCTTTCTGTCTCACGTTCGTTCGAAAATTTAATTCCTCTATTGCTCACCTTGAATCCTTGAAGAATTTTTAGTCTGTAATCTCAACTCATTCACCATATTCTCTCATGCATGATGAGGCCACCAGAAAATATCTCCATCCGTCTTCTCAAGAGCAATGCGATCGGGATGAGCACAACGAAAGTTGCTTGCCTTGCAGTGAAGCGAGCTGGCAAACAGAATTCTGCTAACACTCCAATCGATTTTGTTCATCAACTGTATCAGGTTGCATGAATCTTTCCCCTTGTGCTTTTTCTTTCTCTGCGTTGACGAGCATACACATACACACAGATATACAGACTTCCTTACTTCATCTTCTTTCGTTGCTCTTATATCTTGTCGCTTTCAATCTCACCACCTCTGTGTATATATTTACTGCTTCAAGCACGCACTAGAATAGTAACTTTCACGATTAAAGAGGAGGTGCTAGTATATAAATTAATTCCTCGGAAATGCTCGGAAATCCACATACCAGATGCAAGAGCTTACCATCTGATCAGTCGCAAATCAAATACCTCGTTCTGGTCTCTCGAATGCGCACTGTCTTTTCGAGGATCTTCATCTTCCTTTCACTCTTCATCTCTCACTTTCTTCCTATTTCTCTCTCAGCATTGCATACTAGAGATTCTTTGTTTACATTCACTTCTTTTACCATTTAAACTTTGCTCTTGTGTTATTATTGCTTCACTGACACTCACACTCATGCACACTCTTTTCGGCTTCTAATATGTTCGTAATTGTTTCTCCATATTTCTAACTTCTCAAACCTCTCTTCATGATGGGTTCGTTTTGTATCCCGGCAGATCCCGCTTTTTTTGCTGCCGCTTTTTACCATTCCTAATATCCAACCGTCCATTTCTTACTCACTCACAATTTCTTCCTCTTTTTCCCTCCTTTCCCGATTCAAACACAAACCGATACACCACCAACCACCATCACACTCATACCACCAACTATGTATATACTCTTCTCTGTCGCCCTCATCTCAAATGATATCAAAAACAAACACCAACCACCAACCACTCCTGATATATATACACACACAAAATACAGTGTTGAGCTTCATCGGAGTTCCGATCCAAACAATCCGAACCCATCATCAAACGTCACCGCTACCTTAACCTCCCCCACCATGGCGATTCCCATTACCCAATTGGTAAAGCCCTCTCCGTTGGCTTTGGCTGTGAATCCTACAAACACTGCCAATCTCTTTGACCTCAACAATTTTTCAAGCCAAACTCGCATGAAACCATTAAAAATCAAGGCTGGAACTCAAGGGATGACAGCAACGCCTGGTATTGAAACCAAAGCTGATCGAAAGTTTGCTCCATACTAGCGATAGAGAGTTTGGTGGCTTCGATTTTGTTTTCTCATCTTTTTCTTGTCCTCTTGTTCGTCTCTCTTCTCCTCATCTTTCACTTCTCTCCTCTCTCTCTCTCTCTCTCTCTCTCTCTCTCTCTCTCTCTCTCTCTCTCTCTCTC
>QZCP01000830.1:0-158695 GCA_003956705.1 Brevipalpus yothersi
GAGAGAGAGAGAGAGAGAGAGAGAGAGAGAGAAAAGTACCGTTAAGCGGTAAAGGTTTTGATTGAGTCTTTGGGAGAGATCGTGATTCTCATCACGCAATCAATGGTCATGGATTGTGACGAGGCTACTTAATTAAAGAGATCATGTCGAAATCCTGTGAATATACATGATAATGAAAAGTGATGAGACGCCATTCGAGGTGGAGCATAACCGTTTTGGTTATGATACGATATGCTTTGTTTCTACTATCTTTGTCGTCATTTTTGTTTGAAAAATATGAAAAATTGATTATAATACTCACATTAGGAGTTCAAGAGAAGCTTATATTCTTCTCATGAGTAAACTGTAGTGCCCAGTATAATCAGGATAGCTTGAGTTTAGATTCCGGATTTCGTTCTAACTTAATAAAATATCTTGCATTTCATATGGTGAAGATTCAGTCTCATCATTAGTAAACGTTGGTACTTTTGACCAGAGCAACTGGACTTTCCATGAACATTACCTGACCATGAAATGGATTTAAACTTTCTCTTCTTTACTCTACTCTGTACTCTGATGTGGGTAATAATTCCCTGTGCAAATAATTCCATTCTAACAATTCCTGAATCCAGGCTTGAGCTGTCATAATGTTGGGAAATAACTGTATAAGATACACCAGTGAAATGAGATATGATTTTGATAAAGAAAAAATTTGATAGTCTGCCTTGCCTTCATTCTATCATCTCTAGCTGGGGATAAAAGTTATATTCTCTTTTCATAGGGTATCATGTTATGAAGTCTGATCAGTATCGAATGATTAGGATTTCTCAGCTAGATCATGATGTCTAGCCGGATGAAGGAAATCCTCAGAAGAATTGCAATGAGTAACTCATCAATAGCCACATTCTTTCTTTATTCGAGGCTTTCCTCTTCTTTTCTCTCTGTTTAAGCTCTTTTCATTTTCAAAAGGTTTTGCCACAATCAAGATCATCTATAAGTCATCATAGACCTCCAGACCTAGGAAATGATGATGAAGTGGCCATGAACTTTGTCTGATCTAAGAAATAGTGGAAGAGAGAGACTTTAAAAGAAAAGAAGAGAAAGAAATCTTGAGGATTTAGTGGTTCATACAAGGGGCTTTCATTTCATCATACCAGATCATCAAAACATGTTGTTTAATCATCGGTAAAATCGTATCGAGATAAAAGATTCTCTTTCTCTCTTTTTATCTCTCTTTCTCTGTTTCTCTACCGTTATTTTTCGTCAAGAGAATTCAATAGGAGCACTATCTTTCCCGCCATTGCCTTCCGGCTATCACTTCCCACACTATCTGAACTTTTTTTGTTCTCTCCTCCTATGTGCTCACGATTCCTAGGGAATAGATAAAAACAAGATTCCATTCCAATGAACATGATATATACCACTCCATGTTCTTTTTGATGAGCATTAATTCGATTGAAGAATTTTCAGACTACCTCTGAAGGGAAGGAGAAAATATCTACCCAAAATAAACAAGCATCTTGTTCAATCAACCTCTAATATCAAGGAGCATCTTGATGATTGTGATGTTGAAAAGGTTTGGTGAATAGAGAATGATTGAATTGGTTGATCATCGAGGATGATTTGAGGATTGAGCTCGAATAAAATCATGATCAAAACTATCGAAAATACGAATTTTTTTCCACCAAAATTATCGTCATGATACCAACAGATACTGATAAACTTTCTCCTCTTTTCTTTCTTTCTCACCATTTCAGAATCATCAGATCATCATGCAGGCTCTGCTTCATCTTCATTCAGTCGTAAACATCAATACGTCCAAATATCGGAGCGATCCTCACAATTTGGTGATCAAAGTGGAAAATATAATCCAGATACAAGTGTCCATGCACAGGGAGAAGGTTTAAAGTCAAATTGTCCCAATATAATAACCGATATTATTTTCGATGGGCCTTCGTGTGCAATTTTTCTAGTCCTTTTGAGTCTTTTTCTTTGACCTTTAACCTTTGAGAGAAAATATGAGCCATTTTTATTTGTACATGCATATAACGGTGAGATAACTAATCCAATAACAATCCTCTCGAAGTGGCCAACCAAACAAGATATCTGTGATATATACATCATCAAACATTCATCTTCATCTGTTCATCATCATATTTTTTTTTCTTCTCTCTAATACACTTGTGCACCTTGGAGAGGTTTTCATACTTGATGACCACTTCAAGAATGGCTCTTTTCTTTGGTGATGATGCAAATTATCATCAGAAAAAGAAAGAAAAAATTTCAAATGCATGCCATAATAATGAAAGAAGAAAAAATTCAAATTAATTGTAATCAAAATTTAGTGAGCTCATAATCAGCCAAAATTGTTTCTTCCTCTTATCTGAAAGTCCAATTCATTCAATAAATTTTTTTAGTATACAAAATGCTTGTAATTAAAATTTCTTCAGGATAATAGTCATCATTCGTGGATATCAGCTTGTTTTGAGAATATTTTGCTAACCGTTAGTTAAATTAATCAATTAGAAGATACATTCTTTGAGTCTGTGGTGGCTACAGAGTAAGGTTAATCTCTCCACTTTTAATTCCGAGATATCAATTCCTCGATAAAGCTGAACTGAAACTTGTTCAACAATCTGTTTGATTCAGCAAAGTTGATAGGTTCATATCAATAATTGCAATGAGCTCCAACGATGACAAGAAAGTCAGACACTGATAAATTGCTAGTCATATCCTCAATTCATACATTCTTGAGGCACAATATCCATAGGAAGAGATTCTGATTCCAATTCTTCAGATGATGTCACACCACTATCATTTGATGAACTTTTTTGATGATTGGACTTCAATTTTTTGGAAGGTGGCTCATCAGTTACCAGCTCTATTAAAACTTTTCCATCCTTTTCGGTCACAAAAATCCTTGGCAGTGTAGAATATATGGCATCACAAGAATTTTCATCGTTATCACTGAATTCTTCGGATTCATAATCTCCGTCACCAGGAGCGGAAGTTGATAGAGAAGAAACGGTGTTGTCAATGGAATTTTTTTCCCCAATAGGCTCAATTACAATTTGATTCGCTGTTTGAATGGCCAGAGATGATGAAATAGTGGAGGAAGATTGCGTTGGACTTGCCATTGGCTGTAAGGTTTGTACTTGAACTGTATCTGGTTTGACACCATTATCATCACGATTCTTTGTTGAATTATCCTCAGCCTCTATGGTGATGATCTCAAACTCGATCACAACATCATTACAATCAGTCATACTGAGAAAGAGTTATTTGATTGAATCAGGCTATAAAAGGAAAAAATATGGATATGAAACAGGATACAATTGTAAAAGATACTGAAAACTGAATTCTTACTATCACTAATTGGCAGACTAGAGAGCTGGCTTCAGGGTGATGATGCCTGACCATAGGTCAAGAAAGGCTACAGTTCAAGTATGTAGATAAGTAGAGCTCCAAATAGCAATACTTTGACACTCAAACCTACTCATAATATTGTCATCAGCAACAGTAACATGGCCATAGTGTTGATGGTCAAGTATTGAAAAAATAATAGTTGACAATTGCCTTTGACACACACACATGCAAGCAGTTTGATCCACTTCAATGTTATCAGAAAAAGACAGGATATTGACAAAAGTTGGAAATTTTAGATATTTTTTATCATATATTGAGTATTAATCTAAGTGTACTTGGAAGAGTAAGGGGAGTTCTTATGGTAATTTTTTGCTTCAATTAAATGATGGAAAATTTAGTTTTGGAGACTCATTTGAACGAAATGGGAAATTTATTTATGAGAAAGTGTTCAAAGATAGTAACAATGATTTACATAGTTGAAAAAATCGAGGTTGTTCATGCTGCTATTCATGCAGGTGGAATACATTTCGATTTATCTCGTCCATTTGTTTTGAGTAAGAGTTTGAAACTCATTTGGTGGTCATCATTGAACAAGTGGTTGTCGAAACATCAAAGTCCAACAGATACTGATTTGACTTTCAAATGAGTGTTAACGTTACATTCGAGAAAAAAAAGTTATTGTATTGACAAATGCATTTATCTGAATTGCTTTCACGTTGAGAAAGAAGAGAAAAAATTCATTTTTCTCACTCAAATAATCTTGAAAAAGCCTAATAGGCCTTATAAATATCTTGAATATTGGGAAATATAATTTAAAATTTAAAATTCAATCGATTTTCTGTCTCTCACTTTCTCCCTCCTTTGATATGAAGCATGATGGAGGAGATTTGTTCTAAATTGGTCAATAAATAATTTTCCCTAAATCGATTGATGATGATTAGGGGTGATGAAGAAGAGGGATCATAAATTAGCTCAACAGGCTCGATTCAGTTCTAAATTTCTTGTTTACTTTTTGATTTGTCGTTCAACTTGAGAATTCAGTCGATTCCAACTGAATGCCACCAATATATACCACACATATACACACAAATCGTGTATTACAATCAGCATTACATTCATTTGAGTGCAATAAACTCTGAATGAAGTTGATCACACATTATTTTTGATGTTGATTTTAATGATGGTGCTGAAGGATGGATAGAATTAAATTTTCTTTCGTCTAAATCAGTGAGAAATGTACTCTGTTAGGTCATCTTTAACGAGTAGTGATCCACTCGGATGAAATGATCCGCTCATTGGTGTCCAAAATGTTAATCATCATCAATTGCGATTGCTACTCATTTCGATCTCAGTATCAATGTCTTGGTATCGTATCAAATAATCGGTAAGCCTTCCTCACCGGTTGGTTGATTCTTTTGTGGCTCATTTACTTTCGTAACGATCATAATACTCTTGATTCATGATTTAATTTTAACTAAATCATTTGATTGCCAATGATCTCGCCTCTCGACACCCTCATGAGTATTCCCAGTAGGAAAGAGGTATTGTCACTGAAAATGTATCCACTATCATCATTCCCTGGAATGCTCATTTGATATCATTTGATGCTATTTTATTCCAAAATCTGAAGGTAAAAGTATTTTAAGTGATAAAACTGTATTCCACTCACTTGGACTGGATCTTTTATTGATACTAATCGATGGTAAAAAGGGACAGAAAATTTTCCTGAATTACGTTTGTATAAAACCTTTCAACTCACTTTGAATCGGTTCATTTTGTTTTTGTTCCATCACGAAAGTGTTTGAATTGGTAATATAACTTAAAATATGATACTTTGAGGATTTTTTTCCGTAATTTTTATTGTACTGGATTTTTTTCCGTGAAAAATTTTTTTCTTCTCTCTCCTCCAACAAGTAATAACCATAGATTTGTGCGATGCATCAGCTACATGTGTTATTACTCGTTTTGTCAGTATTTTTCATCATCTTGATCGAATATTCCGATGCTGGTGGCAAGAAAGGTCAACAAATCATCATGAGTGGTGGAGGTTTGGTGTTCAAGGATGAAAAGAAGAAAAAAGGAGATACCATTATCATCAAAGGTCAATATTGAAGCATTTCAGTTATTTTATTGTCAACTATATAATATATTCAATATTCTATCACTAAAGTGGAGGAATACTATCTCCCATGTAGCTTAGTTTTTTTCTTTCTTGACTTTTTCACTTTTTCTCTCCAAATTTCAAATGGTCTTTCTGTTAACTTATATTTTTGAACTCAAGAATTTTCTTCTGTAGGTTGAAAGTCATCCTACCGATTCCACTGAATTGAGAAGCATTTTTCGACTCCAAATCTTTTTCATTATGATGTTCCGAATCATGGTGGAAAAAATTACTCCTCAAAAATCTCATACTTTTGAATTCATAAACTTTTCCAGATTCTTGTCCATCATGCTCGTGTGGTGGAAAAAAAATTAAACACATGCCAATACCAATCATGATGGCTGCTCCAGCACCTCAGAAAGAGGTGAGAATATTCTCGAATTCTTAACTTGAATTAATTTAATATTTTGTTTATCTTTATCAACAATGAACAGATAAAAGTTGTCCATGTTCCTCAGAAAGAGGTAAGAGATTAAAGTCCACACAACTGGACAATTTTACACAGGTGTCAACTGTTAGATGTGGATACTTAATTGACCATTTATAGAGTAAAATTATTCATAACTATGTTTTCACGTTAGGTCAAGGTGATACATGTGCCAGTTCATCACCATGATAGCTGGGGTCATGGATATGGAGATATGCATGAAGCATCCTTCCATGGTGGATGGGCAGCTCGAGCTGATGAACACGAACAAATGTTTGAAGATGCTGCTCCAAGAAGTCTAGGAATTGGTGAAAAACCTATGCCAAGCCCTGATAATGTTGGATACGATTTTGAAGATGATCCTACTCAATATAGTGGTGTGCCAATGACCGGTGGAATGGTACAAAATGATTTTATGCCAGATTATTCAGATTAGAGCGTCTCATCGGTTGAATTCTGATGATTTGTTATTTTTTCTATTTTTTTGTGCCTCACATATCATACTATCAATAAACTTCCACGATGCTTCATCCCACATCTTATTAGACTGAAACTCTTTCCCAACAGTCCACATGATTTTAGAGTCAGCTAAAAAGTAATCAGAATTTCCACGATTCTGGTATAATGGTTCTTCGAACTAACCACCTAAGTTTAGCTAATTTAAATCACGATCAGCCCGTCACGGTGATCGACCAGTAATGAATAAGGATTTCCATCAATCGTCATCCTTCAACTCCCTAAATATATGTTCGAATACTTAACGCAAAAATATTTACCGAGTACCGAAATGCATGATATTTGAAATTCGACTCATCAATCATTATTTTCAACCAAAAACCTTCTTCACTAACTCTTCACATTAGCCTATTAATTTTATCGTTAAAATGAATAAAAAGTTTTCTTCTCCAAAACCGGAAATGATACTTTTTCACGATGGGCAGTTGAAAAGGGTCATAAAAATTCACTTCATCACCATCAAATCTTGGATGCATTCTAAGTCAATGTCAAACATCTCAATCAACCATTATTTAACTCTTTAATTCAATGCAACACCCAAAAATCAAATCAAATTGAATCAGATTAATTAAGAATCAAATTGAGAGACGATAACACAGGCGCCCTCTTTTTTACATACATTTTTGATGATGTTTTTCAATGCAAACAGAAGCACATGTTTCCACGTTGTTTTGCAACTTCTCTTTCATGATGTGATTGATTTAGTTGTTGGTGGTAATTTAATTATTTAATGGTGATCAATACTTTTCCACGATCATCGGTTATAATGGCCGAATTTGGTGATATTTCCACGATTCGTGTTGTGATAGAACAATTTTTCCATGTTACACCATGTGCTACGGTTATGGATGGAAATGAGCTGATTCTCAGTGAAAGTAGACATCTATCTGTTGTATACAATGTTGCCTCTTGCGCTCCTAAACAATCGTGGACATTTGAGGAACAGGATCCACTGATTGCACCATTTGTATATGATCCGATGATCAAGAAATATGTGGCCCTACGAAAAGTCAAACTGTGTCTTTATGATCGTTACAATCTCAAAGATTTTGAATCACTCAAATTAACCGAGAAAGTTCATTGTTTGGTTGGTGGAGGAGATGATCCATGCTGGACTGTTTTCACTTCTGGACGAATTGAAACTTTCTCCTCTGTACTGGAACATGGTTTGGAATCAAATGAGAATCTCATCAAATCGGATGAAAAAATTTATCAAGTTATTTATACACCCTTTTGCGATCGAAAAGCTGGCCTCATGGTGATCACAGGTGATGAAAAGAGGCCAAAATATTTATATCATTTTGATCTTTGCAATAAGAATTATACTTGTGAGCTTCAGCACAAGTTGACTTTAAGACAAGATTTTCAATCTTTTTGTTTTGGTTCTGATCGTAAACCGCTGGGAATCACTGTTGATGGTGTAATTTATGTTCTCGATTCCAATGAAACCAGACTACTCGTAAGTTAATCAATAATCAATAATTCCCAAGTTTGACAGAGAATAAAGAGAAAAACTTTTTCATCTCTTTTTCAGATGTCTTTGGGTAGTATTAAAGTACTTTCTGCCACATCTTTGCCCGATAGAAGAACACTATTCATTGTGTCATCAAATGCCAACAACACTCATCAATTGAGAGCTATCAATTTGGAATATCTAGTGCAAACCACCGAACTGCCTCTAGATTTAACTCCTTTTCCAAATTATATTGGAATTAATGAAGATTATGTTTTCATCGGATGTGACAAAGGTTTGCTCACGATACCATATGTGATCAAATCGATATCATTGGCAAGTGTTATGGGTAAAAATGCTCAAACCAATAAGACTGGTTCGTTTGTCCCTTCGATCAGTAGTGATGGTTGTCATTTTGAAACGTATGAAGAGGTTGAAAAATGGTCCAAAAGTTCATCAGATTTTTGGTCTGAGCAAACCATTTTCAATGCTCTTAAATTAATTTTAACATCTCATGATCGTGATACTCTTGACTCGAAGCGAATGGACACATTGGAACACATTCTTTCCCGTCCATTTAATCACAGTATAATGCTTCAAGTGATGAGAAAAGCGAATCTTAATATCGATCAAGTTGCTAAAATATTAAGCATCTTAGCTTATCTAGTCGATATAGACCGGGGATACATAATCGAATGGATAAGCCTCTCTGTTGATGCCTACTTTAAGATGATACTATTTTCCAAAAATGAATCTGTGATCAATTCTTTCAAAGAGGTCAAAGAAGCAATTAACACCATGACCACCTCTATCGATTCTCTGTTCGACATTAAATCATGTATAGAAGCACTATTACCACCTCCCCAAGGACCTGGAATGGGTATACAAATGAGCTCAAGCCATAAAACTTATCCAAATTATTGTATAGAAATATTAAAATTATGACATAATTCATTATAATCATGAGCATTCACCGACCACTAATTTATACTCATAATTTTTTCCTACTAATTTTTCAACACAATTAACCATCCGCCACCCACTCTCGAAGGGGGGTGGTAGGTGTAGGGGGCCTTACTAGTGGTGAAGCATTGAGGGGAAGAGAGAGAGAGAGAAGAGAGAGAAGAGAGAGAAGAGAGAGAAGAGAGAGAAGAGAGAGAAGAGAGAGAAGAGATAGAGAGGGGGGAGAGAGCAGTTTGAGGTTTAACTTTTAAAAGTCCGCCAAAAGCGGGACAAAGCATTTTGCTTCCTCTTCTCTCTGTTGTCCTTTGTTGTCGATGTGCATCTGTCGGTGTGTTTGTGTGTCCATGTTTGCTTGTTGATTTTAATTTTGTGTTGATACTTTTAATCCATTTTATCTGACTTTTAATCATGCCTGTACTACGATCATCGAAAAGGAAACAGATGAAAGAATTTTATCCTGTGACCAAGAGAACCAAATGTGATTCGGAAAAATTGGACGCTTGTAAGGGAATTTCTCCAGCACTTTTGAAGAAGGTATGTGTAATTAATGGTCTATTAATGTCATTAGCTATATTTTGAGAAAATATTAAGTGATTAATGATTCTTATCCCATCTTGTTACTTCTCTCAGATTAAGCCTCGTAATACTCAAGAAAAGGAAAGGATTGAAAGAGAGAGGCAGTTTAGACGATTGTTGAATCTACTGAAAATTGTTCATTGTCACTTTGTGATGAGTCCAAGACCAATCCAGTTGTCCATTCTTACCCGACGATGTTCAGATAGTTATTTTAGCACTTTCCAAATGTCCCTTGCTGCCACAGAAATTGAAAAACTGATTGGTACTATGGTACAACTTTTACCTGATTGGATCAACTGTTGTCAAGTGCGTGATGTTAAGTTTATCAAGATTGTTAATCCCGGCAAATCATTGATACAACTACAAAATCAAGTATCTGATGGACACAAATTTTAAATAACTGACTTCATTCCTTGATTCAATCGTTTTATTTACTCTTTTAGCCATTCATTGCTCATAGAATTGTAACCAGACTGATGTAACAGAACGATCATTCAGATAGAGAGATAATTTTTTTTATATGTTTCATGTGTATAGATTAATTGACAGTGGTGGAAAGAGAAATAAGTTCGAATAATTCTGGATCGTGTAATATATCCATCTCAATTGATTGTATAGATGAAGATGATCTGACTCGATCAATATCAATGTAACCATAATTTGTATGCCCCCAATCATTATTATATAGCATTTCCGATACCGATAGCAATATATGGGCGCCCAATTTGTTTACTCATCTTCTTCCTCTTCTTCTTCTTCCTCCTCCTCTTCTTCTTCCTCTTCTTCTTGCTGAGATTGTTGAGATTGCTGTTGTTGATAGCTTGGTTTGCGTTGTGGAGTTGGTTCCGGAGCAGAGTAAGGTTTGAATGTATCCTATGGGAAAGAGAGAGCAGTGTATATGCATCATGTTATTATCATCTTCGATTGACAAGCAATCTGTGGATAAGTTACACTACATACCATCACATCGAGATCATCTTGATCATCATAGGTTCGGGCACCAGGTTCATAGGTTTCCTTGTTCTTGGGGTTGGTTGGATCCCATTTCATGAGTTTAGGTCCTCCTCGTTCTTTGTATTCCTTAATTCGCTCTTCCCATGATTTCTCGAGCTGCTGTTTGTACAACTCTTCCCAGCCCTATTGAAAATTCAAAATTGATTTGATATCATTATGATTAGTTTCTTGTGGTTCCATGTTAACGTTAGAATTTGGTAAACTTACGCCTTCGAAAAGTTGCTTCTTGTCTTGGAAGTTTCGACGATCTACACGCCTTTCATACTTGCTAGCAACATTGATCTTGGGTGGGTATTTTCCGGTGAAAGCCCTGAATTCACAATGATGATTAGGGAAAAAACAATCAGACTCCTCAGATAGAATGTCACACTCAAACTTACTCAGGGTCCAATCCTTTTTTCAAGGCCTTATTTCTGTTTATTTGACGTTGTCTTTCATTCAGCTCTTTCAACTACCAAAATAGAGAGAAATAATCATATCAATTGCATTACTCTCAATTCAATTCTATCCAGCAAGAAACTCACGTCATAGTCTTGTCTCTTTTGGCGTTCCTCAAGATCGTATTTTTCACTCTCAAGTGTGACAATTTGATCCCACAACTCGCCAGCCTTCTTTCTCAAATCATCAACAGCCAATCCTTCAATGTTGAGAGCCTTAATTCGAAGACCAAGAGCTATCCTCTTCTCCTCGGCCAATTGTTCCTTAGTTTTGCTCAGCTCGGCACGAGCATACAAAACGCTTGAGTACTGTAAGAAAAAGTATGATTGCAATGCATGAATTCAGTCAACTCCATTCATTTCCAAATGCAAATCAGAATCCAATCCATGGAATGTTCACTCACTTGCTGATTGGTGCTAACAGTTGAGCCATCCTTTTTGGTGATGACATAGTTGGGCTTGACAGATTCTTTTTGCTTCTGCATAGCCTGCATCATAGCTTGACGCTTGCGTTCGGCTTCCTCCAAACGCTTTCTCTTGGCCTCAGCTTCGCGATTCCTCTTATCTTCCTATAAATTGATTACACAGATCAGAGGATGTCCACTGAGATGATCAAATCATCATCATAGGAACTTACGATCTCGCGTTGTTTCTGCTCTTCCTGCTTTCGCTTCATTTCGAGCATCATTTTCTCTTGCTCAGCTCGTTGAGCCTTTCGTTTGGCCTGGAAAGTATTGTGAATAGAAAAAAATCGGAATAAGTCAAATTCTCATAGCTTTCCATAGCAATCAAATGACTAGAAAGTTCTGATTCCAGTTCAATTTCTTGCATACCTGACGCTCTTTGAGTTTTCGAAGCTCCTCTTCTTCTTTTGCTCGCTGCTTTTTACGCTGTTCGATGTATTCAGCCCACATGGCTTCTTCTTCCTCCTTCTTTTTTCGGAGTTTCTCCTCCATGGCTGCTTCGGCTTCGGTCATTCTGTTAGGATCGGCAGTTTCACTCCTAGGAAAAGAAGGCAATTCAAATATCCGATTTAGTGTTATCCAATCATTTTGAGAGAGTAAACGAAAATATTTTCGTTATGTTTGGAAAGATCAATTCGAAAAATTTTGACTAGATTCCAGAAAATTGTACGAATTCTTCTGGTTCTTGTAGTAGAGACCTTGAAGAACATTTCGTAAACTAACTGAATTAACTTTGTCCCAAGCAATCGAACCCTGAACTACTTACTTTCTCTTGGTCCTAGAAGAATGATGTGGTGATGATTTGAGTGATTGAAAGAAAGAGAGAACAAAAAATTGTAAAATTAAAATATTTTTCGCAACAATCCTAACATCATGAGGCGCTCATGATCCCAAAATATCTCCATGTGAACTTATTGGAATTTTGGGTAAGATTTGAGCCTCCATATTCTCTGGGAGCTTAGTCAGAGAAAAATTGATACTAATAATAACCAAATTCATGATAGAATTTTACATACTGAGCTGGTTTTCTGTAAAAAGAGAAGAAATACATTAGTAATGAGATGCCTTTCCAATCATTCAATCTATCTCCTGTAAAATGAATATTATAATTAAAAATATCAAACTACCTCTCAACCTCCTCCTCCTCTTCGCTACTGAACCGAAGGAGATGATGATCCGATACATGGTGGTGAATCGGAAATAAAAGAGAATTATCTTTGATTAGCGCCTTGATTATGATTCAATGTGTATTTTTCATAGTAAATATTTTATGGTCACAGTGTTGGGATGAGGAATACAATGGGCATATGTATATGTGGTAGGAAAATTAGGCAGACAGAGGAACGAAAATTTTTGGGACAATATACATACATATATATGTATCATCATGCATACATACAAGCATACATAAACATGGAGCTAATCACAGATAAAGCGTATTCGCATCAGCACGTAAAGCACCTCCTTCGATTTCAGAATAGTCAAAATCGGAAGGAAGAGAAAGCATAAGCAACACACAGAACATATATATGGCAGAATATTTTTCGTTGGCAGCAAATTTTCATTTTTTAATCCACTCTGCAACAATCATGATCAATTGTGATCACACTTGTTGCAAAGAGAATTGATGCAGCATCGAGTAGAATAGAAGTTCCATTCGAATATTTAACTGATTGGAAAAGAAGCGTCTGTCTCGAATTATTATCATGGAATTTGAAAAATATTCCTCTTTTCTTTGGATTTTTCTTGGAACCAGACTAATTCACATGACCTGTATCATGTTTCTCTGTGAACTAATTTTTATGTTCAAATTGTGATCATGGCTTCATGAAATGGTTTCAAGAATCAGCTTGTGTGCTCTGATTTTTTCTTCTCTCACTCTCAATCTGATAGTGTTGAACAGCCACCAAAAAATGACTCGCAGTGAGGTGAAGTGATGATGAGACTAACTTTTGGACACATTCCAAGCTAATGATACTTGGGGAACTAAGCTTAACTGTTTGCCTTATTAGTGATGGAATAGAATTGCTTTTCGAGAATGTCTGAGTGAGCAATATGAAAAAAACAAAACATCGACACTTAGTCATTTGCTATGGGAAAAAAATATTATCTATCAATGCTCTCGGAAACATTCACTCCATATAGTTTGATCTAGAGAAAGGATAGAAGAATTTTCTTTGGGGAGTATTCTCCTTCATGTGACTTTTTGCTCTAATTTCTACAATCTAACAGATAATCTACTTGAAAAAACGCAATTTCACATTCAAAATAACACAAAAATTTCTAACAGAGAAGCACATATATTTTCACTAGTAAAAATTTCTATATCTTAGAGAGAATTTGGAAAGTTGGTTCATCCACACAAGCATTTGAAAGTTTATAAAATTGAAACAATCTCCACTGATTGCTCCAACTCACAATACCCTGAAGGACACTTAATTCGAACACCAAACTATTGGACGATAAGCGATAAGCGACACAGATAATCTTTGTTGATGTATCACCATTCACATTTGGCACGAAGCAGCAAACATTTATGAATATATATACCCAAAACTGGGTTAGGAATAACAGTGTGACACTGGTAATTAATTGATCATATTGGTTGATACCTACCTATAGTCCCTTTCCTCGTCACTCATCTTGGTTTCTGATTTGATTCAATTGTGTGTGTGTGTGTGTGTGTGTGTGTATGATACAGAGCGGTTTGGATTTAGAACATGCAAATGATAATATTTGTAGGTGTCCAGTGTAAATGGTTGTAGTGATTGTGATTGTGGTGGTGGTGGTGGTGGTGGTTGTGAGATGGATGTGTTCAGCCAGCGATCACCGGCATGCAAAAGAATTTGGAATTTAAAAAAATGAGCAATTAGTTGTGTCCAGTGGAAAGGATATTCACTATGATAGAGAGAGTATTATTTTTGAAGGAAATTTTTCTATTTCCAAAGATACGTGTGAAGGAAATAAAAAGTTCAAATAGCTTACCTTAAGATTTTCCGTACGAATCTCACTAACAAAAACTAGTAAGAATTAAAAGAGACACGAAACAATTCCGTATGGAGATGGCAGTGGATGGATGGATATCGATTTGGTGTAAGTATATGTTTCCTCCTGTGTCACCAGCAATAGAAAGAGAGAGAGAGAAGAAAATTTTAACTCACAAAAATTATTTTTAACCACCTAACGAAGGCTCTTTTTCACTTTTTCACTTTCTCACTTCTCTTTCTTCCATCATGGGCTGAGCTTACCGTTACTAGTTCGTATTTGTAATCGTCAAATTCTTATTCCTGCGACTGTCCCAACGATTCTATCATCAAGAAAAGAGGCAACTGTACATACACACACAGAACGTTTATAACGTTCAAATTCGAACGTGGAGGCTGGATTGGGACGGGCTAAGAAAGTTCTCAAAGAGAGAGAGAGAGAGAGAGAGAGAGAGAGAGAGAGAGAGAGAGAGAAAGAAAGATGAGCAAATCAGTCGACTGAGTATACTTTCCTCATTCAATGGAAACTAATAGTACAAGCCGGTAGAATATTTCAAAGGGAAGATGAGCAAAGAAGAAGCGTTATGAAAGATGAAGATGGAGAGAGGAAGAAAGAAAGAGATAGAGAGAGAGAGAGAGAGAGAGAGAGAGAGAGAGAGAGAGAGAGAGAGAGAGAGAGAGGTTGCTTACAATCAGTATTCTCTCTCTTCCAAACTTTCGCCTCACTGACTTACAATTCATGATTCATCTCCCAAGTTGGTCTCATGCAAGTATCATATGAACATTGGAAAAAGCCAGCCTACTTCCATATATTTCCAACAGATAATCCACTCTAGGACCTCCTTCGACTTCGTTTCGAAGGGAGAGGAGAAAGAGAGAGTGAAAGAAAGACCGAGAGAGAGAGAGGATGAGAGAAAGAACTCCTATTAGCAGAAATCGAGATCCTCAGGACCTGAGGCCGAATAGTTGCTGTAAACAATCGGCAACCGAAATTCGAATGAGCAAGCTCCCCATCCTCATCACTTTGAGGAACATCACTTTTCTCACTTTATCATCAGCCACCAGCATCCCTATTCCATCCAAATAAGGCTACCTAAATTTAAGAATTTTCTCCTCTTCTCACTTCACCACTCTTCTTTTTCGGAATCCACAGCTCTATGGGAATACACCATGAAAGTTTTCATTCTCTTGCTCTTTTTCACTGCTCTCTGAGATTCAAAAATAGATCAACTAACATGTTTAGGATGCAAAATGAGCAAACAATATAGGCTTTAAGGTCTCTCCTGGATTTGACTATGTTCACTTACACATCCAATAAACTAATTCCACCAACTTAACCATCCCCCTTGACACCCTCTCACTCTCTTCTGGCTCTCTGTTCCCCACAATATCATTGGTACCTACTTTTTTCGACTCGGATCGGTCTCTTAACCGTTGCTGATCTGATTTCATATCATCAAAGTGTGTTAACGCCAGCATCCAACATTTCTTCGATTCCATCCCGGTAAGTGACCACTCTAGTGGCCTTTTCATTAATTTTTTTTCCTGTCTCGACCCTAACGATTGTGGATCATAATTCCATCCACAGCCTATGTTCCTTCATCAATAGTTACAATCCATCAAAATTTGAATCTATTCCCTCTTGAACGCTGATTCTCTAATTCCGTGAAAAACTTCTAGGAGAATCCTCTCAGAGTTGAGCTAATTTTCACTTAATCTAAGATTGTGTCTTTCTTTCTGTACCTGTCCCATAAAATTGTCCTGCAAGCAGGCAAGTCGTACAAGGACAAGTGTGAAAATAATTCAAAATGGCCGAAGATCTAACCAAAGAGCAAGTACAAATGCTTCGTAAAGCATTTGATATGTTCGATCGAGAGAAGAAAGGCTATATTGCCTGTAATATGGTGTCCACTATTCTAAGAACATTGGGACAAACTTTTGAGGAAAGTGATCTACAGCAGCTGATCGAAGAGATCGATGCTGATGGTTAGTTTTTCCTTCTTTAGTTTGTCATCATTAAGATGATAATTATTTTGCTTTCTTTACGAAATTAGATGATCATGTGAGTGATGAAAAATTTTGAATCTTAGCTCATTTTGATACAAAATTTTTTGAACATCACAACATCACTATCATGATCATTTAATTCAGTTTGCATGCTCGCTTTTCTAACACCTCTTCTTCTTCTTCAATTAATCTACTTTACTTTTTCTACTTCTCTACCTATTTCCTCTACTTTCTATCATCAATCAATCAATACATCGAAATCCATAGGCAGTGGACAATTGGAATTCGATGAATTTCTTACTCTATGTGCTCGATTCTTGATCGAAGAGGATGCTGAAGCTATGCAAGAAGAGCTTCGAGAAGCTTTCCGTCTATATGACAAGGAAGGTAACGGTTACATCAAAACTTCTGATCTGAGAGAGATTTTGAGAGCTCTTGATGATAAGCTGACCGAAGATGAATTAGACGAAATGATTGCTGAAATTGATACTGATGGATCGGGAACCGTCGATTTCGATGGTAAGCAATTTTTGATTTTAATTTTTTTCTCTAGGAACTCAATTTGATCCCTGCATTTTTTTCTCATAATCAAACAGAATTCATGGAAATGATGACTGGAGACTAGATTCGCAATTGGAAAGCAAATTTAACAACAGATACAGCAGCAAATAAGATACAAAAATAAGATCATCAACTGAACAAATTGAACCAGCGTTAACCCACGATGATGAACATTTTTCTCCTCAATCAATACAATCGATTTAAATTTCATCAAGATCACAACAACAACAACAACAACAACAACAACATACACAATAGAAGAAAAAAACAAATATTTTCATCAAATATGAAAATTTTAATTGATAATGATCTTCCTTACATACAATCTGAGATCATAATCAAAAGTAACTCTCTTTAAATAAAGTGCCAAACATTCAAACAACAATTGAAAATTTGAATATCTCTTGATCATAAAATTCAGCGGCTTCTGAAATTCAATTATCGAAATTGATCCTAAATGAGAAAAAACTTCGAAAAATTCCCCGCCATATATTAATCATTTAATTCATTGCAATCCATTGTAATTATCTAAGTTGAGTCCTCGATTGGATTGAAGAAAGAATTATCAAACTTCCGTTTGCTAAGCTTTTTGCTGACTGATATGAGTTTTGAGAATAGGATAAAATGTTCCATCTCTTGCTGACTATTTCCTGGAAACTCTGATCCCTAGATAATGTGGTAAAGATTATACACAATCACTTGCAGAGTTGTTGTCACAGCCATTCAAGGCTACAGACAGAAACATAATGTACAGACATTGATAGTAGCCTGACGACATGGGTTATTTGTTCCCATTGAGTGCCATTGACAATTAGTTAACAACAGTTTGATCAAATTCCAATCGTATCGAACACCTGTTTGTTAGTTGAAGGATCTCAAGCTTTTTCTTGGGAAAAATAACTAATCCGATAATGTTCCATATCGCGCTCGTGTAAAAGTTTTACGATTTTTTTAGGGTAGTTGGCATTTTGCTACCCTTATCAGCCTGTCGATTGATGGACAATGTTTCATCGGATACTTGCAATCCGATTTATCGATTCATGATAAACTCTCATCGAGAGGCGAACAGAGTCTACTTAAACATTCTCTCATAACAAATGAATGTAGAGAGAGGATAAAATCAAATTGAATTCTCTTCTCCACTCAATCGGAAGCTTCCAATATCGTCACAATCAAAATGATTTGTTTAAGTGCTTCATTTTTGTTGACCATTGTGAGCCTTTTGAGATTTTCAGAAGCTCTCAAGTATAATTTGAATTCTCAAGAGTGGACACTTTGTGATTCTCAAAGATGTAAGCTTATCGTTGACGAAATTTCTTCAAATTGTGGTGTTTAATTAATTTGAAACTTTTCCTTTCATGGTCAGTATGCATCAATGGACAAGTTCCAGGAGGAATATATACTTCTCTACAGAAAGCAGGCAAAATTCAGGATCCATTGATCGCAGGAAATGATGTACAATATCGAAAGTTTGGCAAGAATGATTGGACATACACCACAACGGTGGAAGGTAATAGTAATCTATAATTCAAATTATGTTTGAGATTCTTACGTATACATTTCAGTTGATAGTTCTGTGATAACCAAATCAAGTCAAATATATCTCATATTCAATGGAATTGATACATTGGCTGATATCTCCCTGAATGGCCGTCAATTGGGCTATGTGGATAATATGTTCCTACGATATCGTTTCAACGTGAAGAACATACTGCAACCTGGTAATAATCAACTGGAAATCAGAATATATTCACCAATTGCTGGAGCCAATAATCAATCAGACCTTTTTGAACGCAAATATGGCTACAATTTGCCTCCAAAATGCAATCCACCTGAATATGATGGTGAATGTCATGTGAACATGCTACGTAAAATGCAAGCATCATTTGGATGGGATTGGGGACCAGCATTTCCCTCCATGGGAATATGGAAGCCTGTTGAAATCGAAACTGTTGATTCTGATCCAATCTTACGAGATTTCACAGCCATTCCTTTCCAATCGAACGGCAAACAGTGGGCAGTTCGAGTTAAATTGGATGTGGCCAAGCCAGATGCCAATCCGTACTCTGGTCGATTGGCTATCAAGTTGGGAGAAAAGACATTGTTCGATGATTCTATCAAAATCACTGGACCGTTGGAGACTTCTGTTCAGATTCAAGATTTGAAAATTAATCCACAGCCAAAATTGTGGTGGCCAAATGGAGTAGAACGAACCACCAGTGAAGTTCCTCGAGCTTTGTATGATCTGTCCGTAGAATGGACACCGAAAGGTGGATCAAAAACATCACTCAAAAAGAGAATAGGATTTCGAACTGTTGAAATTGTTCAAGAGCCCATAGGAAACAAAGGTCTATCGTTCAAAGTTCAAGTGAACGGCTATCAAATGTTCATCAGAGGAACAAATGTGATACCAATTTCAATATTTCCCGAAGTACAGCCAGAAAATTATATCAAACATTTGCTACGATCTGTCCAAAAAGGCCACATGAATATGATTCGAATTTGGGGTGGTGGAGTGTATGAATCTGATTATCTGTACAATTTGGCAGACGAATTGGGCATCATGGTATGGCAAGATTTTATGTTCGCTTGTGCAACATATCCAGCCACAGATTCATTTCTGAAAAATATTCAATCCGAAGTTGTCCAACAAATGGAACGTCTCCAACATCATCCAAGTGTAGCCATATGGGCTGGTAATAACGAAAATGAATTGGCTATTGCATCACCATGGTGGGCCGAAATTTTGACCCGGAAACCAACCTACAAGCGCGATTATGTGGCTCTATACTTTGATACGATCGGCAAAACTCTAGCTCAAGTGAATCCAATGGCCGTATATGTGCCCTCGAGTCCATCAAATGGAAAGGAGACAATCAAAGAAGGTGGAATAGCTGTCAATCCAGGAGATGTGCGTTATGGGGACATCCATTTTTATGAATACAATCATGATCCATGGAATTACTATTACTATTCTAGTGCTAAATTTGTATCTGAATATGGTCTCCAATCATATCCATCACTTTCAACACTTGCCAAAGTTATACCACAATCTCAACTTGTATATCCTCCCTCACAATCATTACTACGACGTCAGCATCAACCAAAAGGAAATGATTACTTATCATCACTGATTAGATATCACTTCAATCTTCCACGATCTGGAGACCAGAAACAATTGGCTAAATATATTTATCAATCCCAAGTATTGCAAGCGGTGGCAATCAAAAGTCAAACTGAATTTTACATTCGCAATCGTCAACCAGATTCTCGTACTGGCACAGGAATGACTTATGGAGCCATGTATTGGCAATTGAATGATGTGTGGCAAGCTCCGACATGGTCTTCAATCGAATATGGTGGCAAGTGGAAATTGTTACACTATTACATGGTGAAAACGTTCAGTCCAGCCAATGCCATCGCTTTCGTTGATGCGTCAAGTGGTAATTTGACCATAGCATTGGTTAATGATTATCTAAATTTGATATCAATGAAAGTGACCGGAGAAGTTCAGCGTTTCAAAGATCTACTTCCGGTAACATTTATGGAACAAAATTTTAAAAATGCACCACGAGGAGTGAACATCATTTTCTCGGAGCAGCTCAATGATGTTCTGAATACAGGCTGGTGTGTAACCAAAGAACATTGTATGATCAAGCTGAACATCGAACACTCCATAGCTGGTCAGTCTGGTTCGACAGAGCTTTTGGAAAACTTCCTTCTCATATCATCACCGAAAAATTTCGTTGGTCTACAATCAACACAAGTAAGAGTGACAAAAGTGAGCAAAGTATCTACCAAAACGGGCTATAAATATCAGATTGATATGGAAACCGATCATGTAGCCTTATTTGTATTCCTCGATTTGGATCCCTCACTGAAAGTTAACGCAATTTTCTCTGACAATGGATTCATGATGACAAGTAAAAAGAGGAGCATTTTGGTGGAGACCAATATTGAGGTGTCTACGAAAGACCTCACTTCTGGTTTGCGAATAACTCATCTTTTAGATAATTTGAGCTGAACTTCGGTCTGAATTAATGGCTCATGTCTTGATACTTAAATTTTTTGTAATGTAAAGAGGATAGAACTATACCTAACAAATTCAGTCGATATTTGTTAGAACAAATGTTCTCTTGTCTATGAGATATTATCAAGAAGTTGAGTTTTGATAACATTCAGTTGAGATTATTTTGCCACTCAATTTTGTTTAATAAAATTGTACCATACAATACTTGAGGCTTGATCCAAAATGATTCGATTTATGGATTGGGGAAAGTTGATGAAAATAAATGAATGGATAACGTAAATCGTGATTTTGTTTACCATGCTAGATGAGGTGATTGATTTAAATTAAATCTGCAACATTCATCGGCATCTCATCGATTTGAGTACTGTAATATTGCTCGATATCTCGTAAGATTCTGATATCATCATTCTTAACGAAATTGATGGCAACTCCTTTGCGACCAAATCGTCCTGATCTACCAATACGATGAATGTAAAGTTCTCTGTTGTTGGGTAAATCGTAATTGATTACCAAGGAAACTTGCTGTACATCGATACCACGAGCCCACACATCGGTGGTTATCAAAACTCTACTCTGTCCAGAGCGGAATTCTTTCATGATGGCATCACGTTCTTTTTGGGGCATATCACCATGCATTGATGAAACTGTGAAATTAGCCTCACGCATTTTCTCTGTGAGCCAATCGACTTTCCTTTTGGTATTACAAAATATCACAGCCTGTGTGATAGTCAAAGTATCGTACAAGTCACAGAGAGTGTCAAATTTCCATTCTTCTCGTTCAACAGCCACAAAGAACTGCTTGATTCCTTCCAGAGTCAATTCATCTCGCTTCACCAAGATCCTAATAGGATCAGTCATGAATTTACTGGTCATTTCCAATATTTCATGAGGAAGAGTGGCTGAGATGAGAAGAACTTGAGTGAATGGCGGCAAATATCTGTATACATCATATATTTGCTCTTTGAATCCTTTGTTAAGCATCTCATCAGCTTCATCCAGAACCAACATTTTGATTGATCGTGTTCGCAAATTTTTCCTACGAATCATATCGAACACTCGACCAGGTGTACCAGAGACTATGTGTTGACCGTAATCCAATTTTCGTATATCTTCACCAAGATTGGTACCACCAATACAAGCATGACATTGAACATTCATATAATCACCCAGAGCAAGAATCACTTTCTGTATTTGTACAGCCAATTCTCGGGTTGGACTGAGTATCAACACTTGCGGCTCTCTGATCTCCTTATCGATGGTTTGCAGTATACCAATCGAATATGTGGCCGTTTTACCAGTACCCGATTGAGATTGACTGATCACATCACGTCCCTTGATAATCGGTTTAATGGCTCTCTGCTGTATGGCCGATGGTTTCTCGAAACCATAAGCATAAATACCACGCAACAGCTCTTCTCGCAAATTCATCGCATCAAATGTTGGTATCACCTCAACATCCTCACTGGTCTCGAATTCCACATTCGATAAATCTTCTGGTAGCTCACGTCTAGATGATGAAGCCATACTGCTCCTAAATTGACCAATCAAACCACAATTCAATCAAATTAATCACTAATCACCACCAAAATAACAAACACAAAACACAACACACGCTGTTCAATCGATTAAGTTCAACAATTTAAATCAATACGTCGGCGCGGGAAAATCGAAAAAATGCACTTTCTCAGGTTGATGATCAAAGTCGAAGTATGATTGCGAAAAGAATGATAATCGCAATTCTAGAGATTGAAAATGATTGATTTAATTTTTCATCGACTCGAGAAGATGTAATAATTACGCTGGAAAGTTGGAGGATGGGAGGAATAATGGATTGAGCCTTTTTCCAGAGTTCATCTTCTTAAAAAGTCAGGCTAAGGCACGAAAGAGGCTTATTAGGTACCGGTAGGTGAAGATCTTGTTGTGCAGTCGAGAGAGAGAGAGAACGTAAGAACGACTTGAACTTTTGGGCAGATTTTTTTGGGTCTTGATTGAATTTGATCAATTTGTGAATTGAAACTAATCAAAATTTTGATGTGATTAAGTGCAAAAAGTTCCGTGTGACAGCGGTGGGATTCGAACCCACGCCCTTTCGGACTGGTGCCTAAAACCAGCGCCTTAGACCGCTCGGCCACACTGTCGATGCTCAAAGAGGCAATAATTTTCAAATTGTATCGATTAGGCAAGCAATTAGTTGAATGGACGAATTGTTTAATCATTAGTAACTAAATGTTCTCGTTCCTATTGAGTGTAGACTGAATAGGAATGAGGAAAAATTATCGTCAAGAGGTACCAGTGTATTCTCTGACAGTAGAATACAGTTTCAACGTCGTAGGTGAGCTCAATTTGTGACACTATTTACAAAAAAAAATTGATGTATGTATCTCTCTTACCTCATAAATTTATATATATATATATTAATTTATCTCCGGTCATTAGAATAAGTTAGAAAAATAAATTGATAGACTATGCTAAATAGATGAAAACGTTCATATTTTCATCATCTCTCTTCATATACTTCCTTTCTATCAGCCATTCAATCTGCTCTTTTATCAGTCTTTTGGATGGCAGAAACATGTTCTTCAACATCTCCACCAATTCTGCATGTAACTGAGCACTTGTGAGTTTCTTTCTCATTTTCATTATTTTCACTATCGCTTCTTGGGTTCGTAAAATTCGAAGTTGAACGATACTTTCATTGTCATCTTCACGGCTCTTTTCAGTTGATAACTGCAGCCTACCGATGAGATTCAGCTTTCCTCGTCTTTGAGGCTTGCCGTTTTTCCTGCAGAGTAAAAAGAGTATGTAAGAAAGGTCGTGTGTTTTAGTCCGATCAATAAAAGAAGCTATCATGTACTTACACCATGGAGAATTCTTGATTAATCCAGAAAAGAGTGCTATCAGTGAAGTCTTTGAACGACTCAAAAGGTATATCACAGAGAAGAATCTGATTCTTGAGCTTCGGGAAAGCAATTAAAGACTAGGAGAGAGAAGAGAAAAAGTTCACATCAGATGAATGAGATTTTTTCTAGTGGAATTACATACCCAGAGTGTTCGTCGTAGTTCCGCATCGGGCAATTCGGTCGCGAGTTTGAGATTCTCAAATGATATTTTATCGTTGGGTCGCTCGTTCCAACTGAATAGAACTACCATCTGAAAAGTTGTGACATCGAGATCGTATTTTCCATGACGACTGTTGAAAGTTATCTGAAAATATGGAAATAGTTAGAGGAGAGATCCATGAGTACTATTTTGACGCATACCGTTCCATTTGACATATGGTGATACCATTTCAATTTTCGACCGCTATGCTTCTTCTTGTAGAATTCTTCCACTTCGGGAATGAAATCTTCCAGTTCAAGAGGCAAAGAAACTTGAACTCTCTCACTACCTCTTGCCCAGGCACCGACATTGAGAATTTTGATGTTGATTGTGTCTGAGTAGGGTCCATCTGACAATCTTTGAGAATTTTTGAATTGCTGATTAAGATCTTCGCTAACTTTAATGTCTTGAAACATTCGTGCTAATTTGTTCACATAATCAGCGGGCATTCCAACCTCTCTCAACCATTCCACCATATTTTCCTCTTTCTCATTGTCAGCAGAGGTGTCCAATATCAAACGACGCGTCAAATGAGCCTTATGATATCTCATAAAAACATCCTTGTTCTGTACATACTTCAAAACTAAGAGCTGTAAAAAAAATTATGTGGAAGAAGAAAGATTGATGAAAATCGTTCGTTTTGCAAGATTTGATCATGATTGAGGAGAGCAAAAGAACAGATCAATGGATAGAAAGGAAAAAAGAGAGAGAGAGAGAGAAAAAGAGGGCTAATCGGTCTACCCACACAATCGCTTACACACAGGAAATAAAGCAAGAATTAGTGCATTCACCTCATACTACAGAGGAGATCGAGGAGCTCTCATCACAAAAACTTTTCAGGTACATGAAAAAATTCGTTTGAGTGCGGAATGAAGTTCTTTGAAAATATACTGATGCTGGGTAGTAAAGGGAAAATTGAGTGGGCTAGGAGCAATATGCTTGGTGATAAGAGAGGAGGTGATAAAAAGGAAAGTTAGTGAGCTGAATAGAATAGTGAGAGAGAGAGAGAGAGAGAGAGAGAGAGAGAGAGAGAGAGAGAGAGAGAGAGAGAGAGAGAGAGAGAGAGAGAGAGATGATAGGATTTGGGTTCGATGAAACGTTGCCGCACGAGAGTTGACCAACTACTTTAACATTTTCCTCATCTTCCTCCTTTGCATGCAATAGAGGTATATCCATGGAGAAATCATTACGTGAAACATTCTAAGTGAGTAGAAAATGAAGTGAATGGAGATGAAAGTACACTTACCACTTCTTTGAGTTTTGTTTCAATCTCTTCTGATGTCAATCGCCTACTCAAGGCAGTTTTTCTTAGCAGCATATCACAATAGTTAGCCAGTAACTCGGGACATCGAGATTCAGGGGGCAATTTAACCAAAGGTGTATTAAAACTGGAGATAAGAAGGAGAATAGTCTTGTATTCTAATGATCATGCGGAAAGTATTTCATACCTTCTGGTCTTAGATGCTAGTTCCAATTTGAAAACAGATATATCATTCACAACTTGTTTGAATGCCTACAAGAATGAGAAAAATTTTTCCAGTTATGAAAAGTTGTAAATCAAAGATATCAGCAACTAAACAGCAGTGTAGGCTCCTCGTGGGTATACAACATTACCTTATCACGTGCAGTCAAGAACCTGGGGTCATCATTGAAAGCATCTTTGACTAGAGTACTAAAACGAATGAAAAGATTCAACAATTGCTCAACATATTTCTCAGAGTCTTGGGTGATAATATCTGCTGCAGCAATCATATCCGCTAATCCTTGATTCACAATATGATTTTCCAAGTACTTCAACATCGGTTCTACACCATCTTGAACTCTATCGATCAGTTGGAACATGAGATGCAATTCTATAAAGGATTATAGAGAAAAAAAGTAAGCTTGTACAACACAGATAGATAGTCTATGTTAGGTGAAGGGCAATGAGTAATGAGCAATAAGTTTAGAGAATGATATCAATCAGATCGGATTGTACTCAACAAAAGAAAGAGGTATTAACTTCCTATTGTTTACAATGCTTACTTTCTGTTTCATTGCTACTGATCATACTGGGACATTCTGCTAGAATTAAATCTTTGTGATTCGTAACCAACACTCGAACACAAGTTTCTTTGAGCGCTGGTAAAGAAGAAGCTTCAAGATACTTGGAACCACGATGTTCTTCCTCTCTGAGCTTCGAATCAGCCCAAATCATGTAGCTTTGAACACCGTTGGCTGCAAGGTATTCCGCTGATTTTGAGTAGTAGAAAGTTTCCGTTGCCTCAAGATATGCTCTTTCGAAATTGTTCTTATAATTTCGTTCCTCATCAGAATTGGTACAAAGAACGGCATAAGATTCTCTAACTCCAATCACAAGCTGCGAGTCGAACGATTCACCGTTTCGCTGGGCCAATAACAATTTCATGGCACTATTCTGTAGGCGCTTTTCAATATTTGAAAAGATCGCTCTATTCCATGTGCTGTGCATGAACTGAAAGAGTGAGCAGTAAAAAAGAGATGAGCTAAGAATGATCATGTCAATGATCCAAGTGGAAGCAATTGGCGTCAAATCAACATTGAACTTTTGTACACAGAGAACAACAGTATCCTCTTACCTTACGAACGCAATTTTCTTCTCGTTGATTCTTTGCGTTGCTAGACTTTTCATTTGGCTCCAGCGGGTAAAATGGCAATGGCAAATATTCACACTGTACATAAAATCTACTCCATGCCTCTACGTATGCTTTAAGTAGCGCATAATCTTCATGATGAGCCATTACCTCCTGAACGAGGGGATAGTGCAGAAAGAAATTGAAAATATGATAATTGAGTCCTAGGCAACAGAAAATTTTACAACTTACGTCTCGAGCTCGATCTATGAAATCGATTATGTCCTTCTGTAGAGCTGCCTGTAATTTTAGGGGTCCTTTGATATCCCAGCGGATTACATTGTGAGCCGCCCTGAAATAGGAGAAAATGAGCAAAGTGTCATGAAACTTTAGCAGAGAAAAAAATTGGATAGACATCGATCATCGATGATCCCTGGAAAATGTCAAGAAATTGCATTGACAGGTGAAAATATTGCAACTTACCAAAATAGTTCTTGCCATTCGGGCTTGGGGACGTTTTCTTGATGCAAAAGTTTAAGTATAATAGGTCTCATTGAGGGCCAATTATCTTCAAAAGTCAAATTTTCCTACGAAAGATGATGAGTATGGTGATAGAATCAAGGGAAAAATACTATCAGATTGTAAGAATACAAGATAGAGACTCACTTTGATCATGGTAGAATTAACAGTGCTTTGAGAGCAAGTTTTGGCCATCGTTGATGATGATTATTTTTATTTATTGTAGATTAAGGCTCAAAATTCGTTGATAAGATGATTAAATTATATATATATTTCTTTTTTTCTTCCACTGATGAAAGAATCACTTCGAAGACACAAGAGGTAGATGCAAAAAAAGAGGAGATGATCTTCAGGACGAAGAAATGAAGAATTCAATAATAGACAATAAATAAGAGGTAAAGTTTCTCTCTTTTCTACAATTTCACACAATCATTCAACTCTTGAGGGAACACAGAAAAAAACTTATTCTTTATCACTTGTGATATCTTCATATATATACACACACACATAAATGAAATAATGAAACATCAATTGAACATGGTAATGATGATGTTCTCTTTCTTTCTGATACTCTTTCTCTCTCTCTATTGCCTATGAATTCACTACTACTATACAACAACTTCGTTCAATAACCTCTATCTCGATGAAGAGAGAGAGAGAAAGAAAGCAAATGACGATGACAGTGTCGAAGTGTGAGAGAAATACACACACACACACAAGAAAAATGATAATCAAAGGAGTTATCTCTATACACACACACAGACAATATCACTGCAGCAAATGATAATATTAACCACAGATCATCACAAAAGATTTACATTAATCAACATCATTAACTACTCCGTGTACTACTGTATTTTGATTTTTCTGACTACATCATCTCTCTCTATATTTCACTTGTACAAATTGAGCTCTCAACAGAAAAAAAAAACTTGATCAAAAACAACTCCAGCTGGTTATGATGATGATGATGATGATGAAAATTTTTAGTTGATATTCTAGTCAATAGATTACGCTACTTAAGATGACATGAGGGCGCTAGTGAAAATTTTTGTGGAAATGGCGAGGAAATCATTTTGAAAATGACATTTTCATACATTTTCTCAACCTTCGTTTTTCTCTATACAATAATTTTTTTTTTGATGCTACTGCTGTCGGGAAGTTTGTGATTGCAATTAGTTAATTCAATTGATTTCAATATCAATTTATTTGTCACAATTGCCATCGATTGTAATAAGTTTTTCTTCTTCCCCTGTGTGGATGTGTGTTTTTGTTCATACGTGATCGGGACCCATTCAATGTGGTCCTTTATAGTCAATGGTAATCGCCCATAGCGTTGGTCAACAACAACAACATTCACTCTCGCTTCTCTGTTCTTCTCTTCGTTTTTTTCACCACACACATAATTCATTCATTGGCAGAGGGAAGACTTGAGTATTGGCTGTTACTTTTTGTTCTTATTGTTTCTTAAATTGGTAAACACCAGCAACGAATGGATTCTGGTGTGGAAGCTGTAGTCGTATCGGCTCTTGAATGCATCCGTTTGGATCACAATTATTCCTGTTTTATACAATCACCACAATTTGGTAAACGAGTCGATTCGGCAACCGATACCACCACAAGCGGGAATGAAAGTACCTGTAATGATGTTGTCAAAAGTGAAAGTGACAATGATCAAGATGAAAGTACTGTCGAAATACCGACAGATAATACCAAAACAATCATTCCTAAACAGCCAACCAGAGGGAGATCTACAAGAAGTCGCTCTTTGTCTACATCTAAAGTAACTGTCAAAGAGGAATCAGATGAATCAGTATCATCAAGAACAGCTAATGATGCTACATCTGTTTCCCAACAGCAACAGAATGTTAATCAGAGATCACAAAGACGTCGTCGGAAGCCTAAAAGATGGGATGATGACAGTGATGATAATACTGATACCACCTCCGATCGGAACAATGCTTCACTCAATAAGGAGAACGAAAAGCAATCCGAAGAAGAGGAAGAAGAAGAAGATCCTGATAAATTGTGGTGTATATGTCGACGGCCACACAATAATCGTTTCATGATCTGTTGTGATATATGTGAAGAATGGTTTCATGGTAAATGTGTCGGGGTATCAGTTAGACAAAACAAATCGTTCGAAAAGCAAGGTATCAAATGGCTATGTCCTGGTTGCAAGCAGGAAAATGAATCGGGCGCATCTGCCACCACAACCACAACCACCACCACCACAGCCATCACAAATGATAAAAGTCCAATCAAGACGGAACCAATTCCATTTGAAAATACACCAATCAAGGAGGAATCAGATGATGAAGCAATGGATGATCTTTCTAAGGATTCTCCAACCAACGATTCTTCTGGCCCTCTTCAGTCACCTCTCAAATCAGATGCTGATAATTTGACATCTCCTCCCTCTATTTCTATTGCTTCTCCCAAGAAATCATCAATTAAATCCAAACAAACCTCTAATGAATATAGTAGTAATCGGAAAATTTTGAGTAAAAAAGTTAATCGTGATGAAAGGGATATGAAAATAGGTGATGTATTGAGGCAGAGAAAATTAAAAGAAGCCGGTAGTAAAGCTGCTGCTATCGAGCGTAAGGAAGCAAATCGATTGAGAAAGCTAATTAAATCATCTAAAACTAGCTTAAAGTTAAAAATTGATAAATCAAATAAATCACATAAACACTCAGAAACTCCTCAAACGCCTGACGCGGAGAAGCAAGAAAATAAGTGGGAACCAATCAGCAAGGTTGTACCGTTGACCAAAAAGGTGGAAGAAAAAAAGAAAAAGCCCAAGAACACTCCCATGGACTTCAGCTTCAACGATCTTTTCAAAGCAGATGCACCCGTCATGATGACCAAGAAAATCACACCAACATCTTATGCATCACCCACAACTCCCAACACCCCAAACACTCCATCTTCAAAGCGCCCAATTCTTCCTGGTAATACTCAGCAAAAGAAGCCCATTGTAGAACAAAACTGTGTCAACTGTGGAAAGATAGTTCCTAAAAATTCTATTCGTGGCAAGGAAACTAGTGTATACTGTTCCGAACCGTGTCTAGAAAAGCATGTGAAAGCATCGTTTGATTTCGTTAAGCAAGCCAAGAGTTCATCATCATCGTCATCATCTTCTGTGTCACCTGCTTCCAGTGGTCTCAAAACAAGCAAAAGCCGAATTAATCTATATGATAGAATAACCGGCCGACTTTTGTCTGAAATGGTTGAATTCAATGAAGATAAAATCTTGGAATATATTAAGAACAATCCAACTTACGATATCATGAAGCCGAAAGTCGTGCGTCGCCAAAGTAGTTCGAGTCAGCCGTCTGAGTCAGAGTCAAAAAAGAAAGATCCTTCAAAGGTTACTTCAAGTCAATCAAAAGGATCATCATCTGTAAAGCGTAATAAAGAAGAAAGTTCTCTCTCGAGGCAAAAATCATCCGAATCGAATTCATCTAAGCCTGTTGACAAAAAAGAAGAGCCCAGTGGAGAAATGGTTAGAACGAAGGTTCGATTGGAATTGAAACAGATTCTATTACAAAGAAGTAAAGAAGCTAATCTAAAAATAGTGACAGAGGAGGTAGCTAAAATTGCTGAAAAGATAGAGGAAGAGTTATTCAACTATTTCAATAAGGATCCCGGACAAAAGTATCGTACAAGATTCCGAAGTTTAAGATACAATTTGAGTGATACCAAAAATCAAGGTCTCTTCAGAAAAGTTTTGAACTCAACCATCAATCCAGTGCGACTGGTAAGAATGTCTCCAGAAGAATTGGCCCATTCCGAATTAGCTAAATGGCGTGAACGTGAAGCCAAGCACTCGTTGGAAATGATCAAGAGAGATGCAGAGGCGGCAGCTCAGCAAGTTATTGTTAAAAAGACCCACAAGGGAGAAGAGGTAATCGAAAAGAAAGCATCACTGGAAACTTTGGATCCAGCATCTGATGAGGAGCTCGCCAAAAGTAATGCTAAGTCCAATTCTACTCCTCCTACCACTGCTCCAGTTTCCAAGGAGAAACCATTTCTCGCAGGTCTTGAGTTACTTGGAGATGGATCTCTCGGTGATGCTGAGGATAACACCGATAAGCATGGCCAGCATCTTTTTGATCTTCATTGTAAGAAATGTACAAATCAAAACACAAACGATTCTTCTACCAGCCTCTCCCACAAGAACAAGACACCTCCAAGTTCTAGCAGTGATTCCAAGCCACCTCAACCGAAGCGAGTACGAGTAGAATTCGATGAACCAACCACCAAAATTTATGAGGAAGCTCTGAAGCTATCGAAAACGAAAAAATCGAGGGAAAAGTTACGAATGAAAGTTGATGACCATAAAGCTTCAGCCTCTGATTCTTCAACGAGTACAAATCAAGTCAAAAAACAGCCTCTCGAATCGTGTTGGAAAGGTTTCATTCATATGCCAGAAGTTGCAAAATTTGTTGCTAATGCTCACACAGTTCATGGACTACCCGATAATAAGTTGAAGGTTTGTTTCACTTTCTAAATGAAGATTATTTTCCTTTTTCACTAACACTGAATACATTTCTCTTTATCCAGGATGTGCCAGATTCTATAAATGTTGTTGGAAGGATTGCACCGGAGCAAGCTCTTGATTATTTGAGAAAAAAATCACCTCAAGACATTACTGTGGTCAAATTTGTTCCGGTTAATCTAGAAGAGAGATCAGGTTATGAGGAATTTTTCCGTTATCTTTTTCAAAGAAAAAGATATGGTGTCGTGGATTCTGCTAATAGTAAAAATATAAAAGATTTTTACATTCTCCCATTGCCTAAAGATCAAGAGCCTCCCGAGGCTATAACTCCATTCAATGGTCCTGGTCTCGGTGGAAATAGACGAAATCTTTTGATTGGCGTTCTTGTAAGAAATAGAAAGCCCTCCATTAAAACTCCTGCTAAAGAGAAGCCACCATCAAATGGGACTAAAGTCAAATTTGAAGTACAAGAATCATCACCATCAGAGAAACCTGAAAGATCCTACACGCCTCCACCACCTGGTAAGTTCATCTGATGAAGATGAGGATGATGATGATGATAAGCTGTTTATTATCGATCAAAGACTGTACAATTATTCTTTTCTATCCACCAGAGATGAGTGTTCAAAATGAAACTCCCAACGATGAGCCCTATGATCCAGCTATTGGTTTAACACCACCACAACCACCACCACCTTCAGAAGAGAACGATCCACCTCCTCCTGCTCCTCCTCCTCCACAGGAGGAGAAGCCGGTCGACGAGTCAGAGCCATACGATCCGGAGGAGAATGACTTAAATTTTAATTGTTCAATACCTTTTTTGTCACCTTCTGTTTTTGTCAACTCCACTAAGTTCAATTTTATATAACCTTATCAGTACATACATCGACATACACACACAGACACAATTTTCACCCATATTTCATGATGATGTGAATCCTTGTTAGTATACGAATGATAATTAGTCCTCCTGCTGTGCCTATATTCTTCCCAATTGTTATCTTCTCCACTGCTTCTCTACCTGCTCATCAATAATCTTCCATCGATACACCAAGTGGATACAAATTTTCTCAAAACAGGCTAAGCTTATCACATTTTTCCATGGGTTGGCATTTTACCTGCTCCACTAGCGAACACACTAAAATGCCAACCCATATTCCAGATATTCTGGATTCCCTATCAGAATAATGTTCAGAATAATGTTCATCAGTAAAGGGGGCACTAGTGAGGCGAAATTTTTTATCAACCGCGATTAAAGTGAAACCAAAAATGCACTTGCGAAAGTGTGTGTTTGCCAAGAGTTGGAAAAATAATTGAGCACACGAGCATGAAAATGCTAATAGTTAATTTGATATTAATCAAATGTTACTGATTCGAACTGTGTGTAGGGGTGGACTAGTGTGTAGCCAATTTTCGACAAAAGTTAGCCGTGTAAACAGAACATGTAGTTCAATATGTTTTAGGGTTTCAAAGCCCATCACTTTGGCGTACATTGAAGGTGAACGTGCGTGTTGTGTTCAGTTCATTCGGTGCTTACATCAACCGTGTTCTAAGACAATCGAATCAAATACATCGCCACTGTCTAGGCTATCTCAATTGGATGATAGTACTGGAATTAGTCATAATTCGGAGAGGATTCCAGAAGAAGCAGGAATAACATCCACTGACGATGGAGCTGGCCATCTTCATCATGACCACGCTATCGAGGTGCAGCATATTCAGAACAAGGTTAAATTGCAATGGAAAGAGATGGCTGAACCGAGCACGTCGGAAAGTGTAAATTATTATCTGAAACTTAGTAAAATAAGATTAACAACTTTGGTGGTACTGACCACACTGGCTGGCTATTCTATGGGATGTACAACATTCGATGTTCAGCTAGCATTGGCCACTCTGGCCGGCACTGGTTTAACCTCAGCAGCCGCCGCAAGTTTGAATCAATTTTTGGAAGTTCCCTTCGATTCACAAATGATGAGAACTCGAAATCGTCCTCTAGTCCTTCAAAAATTATCCTCTGGTAAAGCTATAACTTTCTCACTGATTTCTGGCGCAACTGGACTCACTATTTTGACAACCCTTGTTAATCCGCTTACTGCTTCTCTTGGAGCCTTCAATCTGTTTCTCTATTCATTTGTTTATACTCCGATGAAACGAGCTAATATTGCCAACACATGGGTTGGATCCATTGTTGGTGCAATACCTCCTGTTATGGGTTTCACTGCAGCCACCAATTTAATAGGTATGGGAAGTTATTGCTAAATTTTTCCGTCTTGACCTAAAATACTGATATCACCTTCTGTATCCACAGATTTGCCTTCAGCTCTTTTGGGATTGATCCTTTATTCTTGGCAATTTCCACATTTCAATGCCCTCTCTTGGAATATTCGACATGATTATGCTAGAGCAGGCTATCGAATGATGTCAGTCACCAACGAAGCTCTTTGTACACGTACCGCTATGAGACACTCTTGTCTTCTCACTCTCTATTGTGGTTTACTAGTATCACCTTTAATTCAACTTAACAACTATTTTTTCGCATTCGGCTCTTTGCCGCTCAATTTATATTTAATTTATTTAAGCTGGAAGTTCAAACAATTACCTGATGCACAGAGTTCCAGAAAACTCTTCCGTTATTCTCTGATTCATCTTCCAGCTTTATTAGTACTGATGCTCATCACCAAGAAAACAAAAGAAAAGTATGCAACGAAACCTGAAGCTATGAGCTCGATGAAAGAAATTGAAATCAAATTAGAATAGAGATTTCTAATGAATATGATCTTATCATTTTCATCAGAATAAATTTCTGACCATGTGTAAATAAACGTTGATCTTCTGACAGATACTGCCTTGTTATCTTCTTACTCAACCCGTTTCTCGGTGAGCGTTAAATAGATTTGCATCAAAATAACGGAAATATGTGATTCTTATAGATGGTATTTTAATATATTTTAATATATCAATTTCAAATGATGAATATCTCTTGCTGAGCATGAAGTTTTGATAATAAGGACTAGTCACTCATGGATGTTGTAGAGAGGAGTCGATCATCTCGATCGATTCCTTGTACTTGACCGGTACCCTTGTATTCTCCGTTTTCTTTTACGATTTGTGCGTTCATTTTTTCTGAACATTCTTATATTATCTCGCTTTTTTAGAGCATCACAAGATGCAAGAACTTCATCAAAAAATGCAGAAGCTGTCGGCTGATTGTAGCTACCATTGTCAGCATTCGATGTGTCCTCACTGTTTCCGGAAATTGCTTTCTTGATCAGATTTGGCAGTAACTTTTGATCGGCCAACATCAAAATGAAAGTGTTCACAAACTCATCATAGTTGTGTATTCTTCTTGAATCGTCAACACGATATCTTTCACGCTTGTCGTTCTCTTCACGAAGAATTTGTTCACATTTCTCAATCTCAAAGTTGATAACATCAAGCAAATTGATCAAATCTTGTTTAGCAAACGTTCTGAGTTTAGTTCTTAATTCTTCATCGGCAAGAGGTTGAAACTCTTCCTGAGGTAGTTCACTTGGTTCTCCAGCCATTTCAGGCTCTTCACTCTCTTCATTGTCACTCTTGCCACACATTTTGAAAACAAACATTTTTGTCACTCGGCTTTCACTTGGATCGTCAATGATCTCATGAGAATTGATACAACTTCCAGTTTCAGAAGAGGTGTCAGTTGAGGTTGTGCTTGATGGAGATAATGGTGCTGAGCTGTTAGCTGGCACATATGAGGATGAAGAATTTTTAGCATCGAAATCTGATGGTGATGTGGAGACGAGTGGATTTTCACTGGTGATAGTTGATGAATGGGATGATGATGATGTTTTAGCTCTAGATTTTCTCAGGCACTTGGAATAATTGTGATGATTATACATTTCAGATGATTCTTTCTCTAAATCAGAGCAGTTTAATACTTCTCGTAAGATATGACCATTTTCTTTAAGTTTTTTCAATCTTTTAGTGTAAAAAACTCGCTTATCAGGCACAACAGCCATCAAATTGTATCTTATATCGTGTCGAGATGATTGACTGTCTGAGAAACGATTAGATTGAGTTTCATGAGCAATTCGTTGAGTTATAACACGTCTAAACTTTTCGGACCACGATTCACCCTCAGCCACGGGACCATGATCGAGAGGAAATTTTTTCAGACCATCTAATTCAAAAAGATGCTTGTTGATAGGAACATAGCTAACAAAATGAAATGAATCGGATGACTGTCCTCGTTGAATAGTGTTGTTACTTCTCGTAGTGGTGGATGATAACTTTTTCTCTATCGATTCGAAAGAAATCATATCATATCATCAATGACAAACTTTTACTAAAAGTAACACAAGATTCAACTCACCTAATTTCTCTTGATATGATGCATGAGAATTGTGTGCCCTTGCCAACTCTGGTGTACTACAAATTGAGTAACCTTTGTTTTCGGGGCTCATATTTTTGGTATGTTCTTTTAATCGCTCCAGAACAGGTCCGATAATTAAATCTCTCTGATCACAGTTGAGGAGGACGGAGAGTAGTGCATGGGTAGCACATGAATTGGGAACAATTTGATGTGCAAAGAACATAGAATTGACAATCTTTTCATCTTCAATGTATACTGGCTCATGAGAACGAGTTGGATCAGATGATTTGGTACCATTTTCGGATGCTGATGAGCCACTTCCATTAGGATCTTTGCTTGAGCTATGCAATGAATGATGTCGAGATCGAGATCGTCGCTCTTCCACCCATTTGAATAGAAAAATGAACCCATAAACTGGCCCATCAACTAAATTTCGCTTCTGTAGATCATATATTTCTTCAACTTGGGCAGTTTTACATCCAAAATCTTCAATCAGCAAGCTGAAAAGACCTGGATCTGATTCCAATTCTAGCCAGCCATCAGTTAAATACGGAAGATCCATTGGCTTCCCAGCGTTGTTCCCCTCAATCAAAATAGATGTCCGTGGATGTGTTTAAATTGAATTTATACTCTACATACAATCACTCACAATCAACTGTTATCAGATCTCATCACCAATAATGGGACTATTCTATGGTTGTAACTGCAATGATTACTCATCAACACAAGCGGATCGATACGATCGACGGCTGATGATGGGAACATCACACGTAAACATCATCGTGCACACAAACATCATGATTAATACCAGTAAGAAACATTAGTTCACCCATCAAAATGTATGTGTGTCATAAATCAAAAAACAAAACTCAAAATTAAATATAAAAAGTAATGATCCCGAAAAAAAATTTTTTCTCTTCTTCTTATTATGTGTCAAAAAATGCAACTCGCAACGCATCAAAGAAAATCTTCTTCGCCAATCTTGTTGCGTCAAAACAACCTTCGATGGAGGCGCCAAGTACAGTTACTTTTCTTTCTGAATTGTGTGTGTGATTAATGATTGATTAAAAATGATTAAAAATTGGGATTCAAGTTTGGTAGAGAGAGATAAAATATGATTGCCAAGAAATGAGGAAAAATTTTGATGTTTTGGGTGACAAATATTCCCCACTAAAAGAGAATCAAAATTTATTAGATGTTGCAATAATGAGATTAGGTTTATCGAAGTTTTGAATTGTGTGTGACTAAAATATTTGCATATTTAGCGATGATTTTTGAGGACAAAGTTTGGAAAATGCTTTTCTAATTGAATTGAAATAAAATACGAATTAGTGACAGTTAGCAGCCTATCGAGAGGAGAGAAATAGTGGATAGTAGAGCAGACAGAAGAGTTAGTAGGGATGGATTGATTTGAGTTGAGGTCATTACAATTCAAACCTTAAGGCTTGGATAGGATTTTTGTTGTAGTCAGTTTAATTGATCTGATAACCTCATAAATTTTCATCCATTAAGTGTGTGTGTGTAGCTTAAATCTTGATACAGTGTAAATCTATAGATACACCTTCATTAACCCTCAAAATTTTCATCGTGCGATAGAGTTATTTAGGAGTTCAAAGATTTACGTCCATCACCATCACCATCATCAGAATATCATGATGAGAGTTATCGATGGTAGGTCAACGATAATCCGAGACTCGATGCGAAAATTGATTCTGATGAGGTCATATTTTCCACTCAAATAAAGTGAAAACAAATTCAGGGTTCATCCGATTATGATTCAATCGTTTAATATGGTCTCAATTCTATCAACTTTTGATCGAATAAACTGATGAATTCGATCATTCAATGGGATAAATCTCCTCAGGAGATACATTGGCTCGACAAACTAGTTAATTCGAAACAGATAGATATTACTTTACAACTTTGTTGATTAATAATTTGTTATAATTTAAATTCTAAGCATTTTCAGTTTTTCTCATTCTTGCTCGCCAATGCCACCATGTCACTTTCATTCTGTCCCATACATTTTCCACAGAATCTACTGCTGGTCTTACATCTAGAATTGCGAAAGCTGGATTCTGATCTGCAGAAACACCACCATCATAGTAATCAATGATATATCGTACATCTTTGCCGCATCGATCAACAACCCAATCATGTCGATCAAAAGGCAATTCATATCCAAACCAGGAACGGATTCTCGCTCTTGGAGTGTAATCTTTAGCTCTACCAGAAAATCTTTTCAGCTTTGGACCAGAAGGGCATTCTTTGGCATGAAATGCGTTCTCCCATTTCATCACTTCTTGCCACGCCATTTCGTTATTAGCATTGTGAATCTTGATTATGTTTGAGATTGTAGACCTTTGTAGAGGCTCTGAGAGAAGAGAGAGAGAAAACATTTATTATTTTTTCTAATTACAAATCACATATCACAATTAAACCCACCTTTCTCGTGCTCTTTTTCCCACTTCCAGCCTTTTCGAAGCATAGCATTCCAGAACATTTGTTCACTCGGATAAACCCAATTCTCTTTGGTATCTGCTTTCGGAATTGTGGACACTTCTCGCTCTTTGGACAATTCAAATGGTTGACCAGGAGATGGTTCCTGATTACCTTCAGGCATCATATTGAGTGGATTAACTCGATCCATATCACCAATCGGACAACCGCCTGAATTTGCGGTGGTCGATGTTGCATCATGTTTCACAGGACATCCACCGGATTGCTTGGCAGACATATTTTTAACTCTCTCTCTCTAATCAACAATCTCTCCCAAACAAAAGTGCTACAATTACCTACAATTACTATTCCACAATCTCAACTTAATTATATTTATCTAATGGTTAATGAATAATCCAGTCAATTAAATACACACAATTTAGCAGTCAATGTTGCACCAAAGTTAAACAGCAAAAATTGTTCTGCTCAACATGCTCAACATGCTCTCAAGTACATCTGAATTGAAGCGCTAAAATCAAAGCCCAATAAGAACTTGCCAGCTAAGATTGTCGATCAAACTTGTGGATCAGTTATCGTTGCTTGATTAATGTGTTGGCAATTATAGCCCTGTAATTCTTTGTGAATTTTATGATGATGATATTTACTCAATCTTCTCTCTGTCTCTGAATTGTGGCTAATTTGGATGCAGCGGCTTAAGATCAACCGTTAATGAATATGGAGTTGATGGTGATGAGACTAGTTCTGGTTATAGCTAGAAATTGAGGTCATTATTGGTGCAATTTTTATTTCGGTGCAAAAATTGATTCAATCGAGGTTCAATTGATTCTGATCAACTGTATTGATCAGTTCGATGTGAAAATTAGTGTTTTCACATGGATATGCTCAAGGTTTACCGAAAATATATTTTTCAAGGTTGAAAAAAAGTGGTCACTTGAATAACGAGAATAATAAATTTTTTCATCACAATTATCGTAATAATCGATTTTTGTATTCAAGTTATGCAATATTCATATTTTGAGAGCTGGTAAGAATAACCTTTCTAACCTTCTTATCTGAGTTTCAGCAAAAACATCAGGACAAAACTCGACGATCTACAATTTCAGGACCATTAGAATTTCTATATCAATCTCGATTTTTGAGATCTTCCAAAATCAAAGAAGTAATTAACGTCAAAAACCTCTTTTTTTGTTTCTTAAAGTGACAATAGGAAATAACAGTTTTAATATTCTTCGTTTATTTTGTTGAAAAAAATGAAATGAAAATTAGTTCAAATTCTTATCGTTCATCTTTAAGTTCTCTATTTTTGATTGTTTTCTCGATAATCTGAACCAATTGAACTGTCCAATACAATTGAATGATGAATATTGAACTTTGAAGTAGAAAAATGAGATACATGAATATAGATCTCTCATGAAATGGCAGTATAGGAACCCAGTACAGCTCCCAAAGCATATTGAATGTCCATATGACACGAATATAAAACCATAGAGCACAATATATGATGAAACCCACTAGGCAAACTTTAAAATACCTAAGATGATCTAAAACTCTCAGAGTTGAGAGAACAACATCGGTCAACTTATAACTGTATGCCATCATGGAACCAATACAGCATCCATTGATCATCCATCCAATGATAATGGTAATCGGAGTAATCGTATGATGAATAACATAGACAATTTTCACTTTCTGATCACGCAAACAAATCAACTGGGAAATACAGTAGCCAAGATAAATGTTATAGAAAATTCTTTGCTCCCATTCCAATGATTGATGGGGATAAATTTTCACCAATGAAGTGAAATCTTTGAACCAAGGTTTATGATGAATCAAAATGAATCCTGTTGTACACACAATCAAACTGAGAGTAAGTTCTGTACTTAGATCAGAGAATTTTTTGGCTTTTTCAAACATACTAATCTTGTTCACTGATTCTTCGTCATGATTGTTATTATTGATGTTGATCGTCAGTTGTTTCAATTGTTTCAATTGGACTTTGTTAAACTTGACTTTGAGTTTTTTTCTCAACTTAACAAAAAGAAAGCTTATCAAAACACTTGGTAATAATCCAAGGAAAGTGGGATAAACTATATTTTCCTTATATTTTGGTATGAACCAAGCCATTTTCTCCATGATGAAAACGATTTCTCATCAACTGAAAGAAGAATACCTCTCTTTCTGAAGAACTCAATCCTCTGAATAGGTTTCTCGAAGTGTTAGTATATTTCATGTGGGGATCTAGGTGAAGTAGTAGTCTCGAAATACATTCATCACAACACTGTGTATTTTTCTGATTTTTTTCAAACTTTTGGGGAAGACATGTTCTTGGTTATATCAGACCTCGAAAAGTGAAAGGAAATCCTCGGGAAAGAGAACGGATGCTCATGGAAAGCCATGAACTCTACATCGTAACAAGAGACGCGCAAGGAACGATGTTACAATCATGTGTGGAATAACCTAGATTATTCGCTCAATCTGGGCTTTTAGAGAGATTATTTCTTGCCTGAATTTTTACTAAAATTTCAAGATTTAAAAGATTTGAGATTCATCAAGAAAAGAGCTCATTTTGCCATGGAATAGATTAATAGTAATGTTGGTGGTGATAGAAATTTTTGAAGAGAAATAAATCATTTGCCGAGAAGAGTGACCACTTTAAGGAATTTAGTTTAACTGAATGATGATCAGATAAGCATGTAACTTTTCTCAATGATCCAAGATATACTCATCTACACATCAGTATACCTTCAAACTTCAAATTTTGTATTCCCAAATTCATCGTCGTCTTCCTTAAACTTTCCAAAAAGGAATATCCAATCGAAAGGGTTATTTCCTCATTGAAAGCCTTTTGAGATTCAAATTTTTTCACTTTTCTCCAGCATAAAGCCTCTGCTCCAATATAAATTCCAAATACTGATCTTACAGTTTTCAATTGCATTTGATGAAACGATAAAACGTTGTTAAGTTGATTTATCTCTAGTAAGTTAATAGTTGAAAAAATTACACTTGACAAGTATTCGGTATATTTCTAAATGTTCTTTTCCAACCAAAAGAGATCAATCAATTAAAGTCTCATATTTAAGAGATCCAGTAAAAAAAATGACTTGAACAACAACTAGGGTATAGAGAGAAAGACATTCAATCCGAAAAGAACGATTCGATTCGATTTTTGTTGGTTTTTATTTTTCCTTACTTATCCATGAACTAGAAAGTGGAACTCAAGTTTATTTTCAAATAAAAATTGTGATAAACTTCACTCACTCACACTCACACACACATACACATACTCGTAATCATACTCATACACATACACAACACAATAATTAAAGAGTTCTTCTATGCAGTGGGTCAAATGCTGGAGGCAAAAAATGAAGGAAGGTAAAAAGAGAGAGAAAGAGAAAGAGAAAGAGAGAAAAGAGATTGATTGAGGAAGAAGAGGAGAAAGTTTGGGATATTCCCAGATGAACACAAATTTTTCTCTCTTTTTCTCTTTCTTTCAGTCTTCCTCATCTTCGTTCTTTCCCGGAATGGATAAGAGAGTGATAATATTATATATTTATATATAATTGACAGTCAATAAAACAAAATGGAAAATATTATTCATGAATGGTGATGATGATGTTGATGATGATGGGCGATGATGAAGATGGTGAAGATGGTGATAGGTGATGTATTCATTTTTTTATGTGAATTTTTTTACTTTTCTTTCGATTTTCATCAATCACCATGTTGTCCAGTGCAAGAAGTCGATCTCGATTATCTTCTAATTTTTTAATCCATTTTTCCGACATTACTCTCCACGATACGGTTCCACCATACTCTTTTGGTAGTATACGAGTTGGACTAATTTTTAATTCACCCAAATTTTTGGGCAAATATAATCGATCCTGTAATTTTTCCGTCAGAAAACTTGATATAAACACCAATATTGTTCTTATCAGGTGAGGCAAGTGTAGCCAATGGACCTCTTTATGTTTTACAGGTAAAGCTTTCTGTTAATCACACATACACACATGATGTCACATGTTTTCAAAAATGATCCAATCGATTGAAAACGATATCGATGTTGGGTATTATTGTTGGTTGATCGTGTTGATAGAAAGAGAAAGAGAGAGAGAGAGAGAGAGAGAGAGAGAGAGAGAGAAGATCACCAAATGTCAACAGGTCAGTTTAAACAATTGAAAAGAGGAACCATTGAAGCGATTAGCAAGGTGAAGTTGAACAGTAGTAGTAGAGTTGACATAAAGTTTTTTGAGTGAAAAGTTCAGTGAAAAGAGAATAGAAAAGAAAGAGAAAACAAAACATGAATCAGTTATAGAGACCATGAATTAAGTTGTATCTCAATCGGATATCACACTAATCTTAACGCTTTATGCTGATTCTTCGATTGATTTATTTGCTGGCCTCTTCCAACCTTCAAGCGAATGGAAGAGTACAAAAATTCGGAAAATCCTGATCCTGATGATATAGACATTCATTATGCAAGAGAGAGAGAGAAAGAGAGACTATGTATGTGTTTAGTGTGTAATCATTTAAACTTGATTTCCTTAATGAGTTACAAATGCAAATGTGTTAAATGTTAGTATGCCAATTTTTTCGATCATCTCGAAGATTACTGTCAATTAGAAATGATAACTACCACTTTTCGCTAGATTATCATTACACTACCAGCTAGACTGTCATAACGTGTCATTGATTCAGGGGGATATAGATAAGAGGCGAAAATCAATCGAATGGTCAATTGAACATAATCAAAGAAACAGATCAACTTACCTCACCACTTTGAAGCAATCTTTTTATTTCTCGAATTCCTAAATAGGTGACTTCCGATAGACCAACACCTTCCTCATCGAATATGTACACAAAACCGTTACGCTGATTGTATTCATCTTCCAGCAGAACTTCCAATGTCATCATGATTGCACGGAAAAGGTCAGTTGGACGGTGTCCATACTTTTGATTGAATGCTGCACATCGGCCGAAAATAACTGTTCGGCCCTGACTATCACGTTCCAATAGTGGAAATAGATAGCCTCTTTTCATTAAATCACACACTTGAGGATCATGTACATCCAAATTTTTGTAACAATGTGGATTAGCTTGTCGAACTTTCATGTATTTTTCGAATACTTTGAACGTTTCCTCTAGATTGAATTTGCGGAAATTTAGAAAGCGTAGTAGAAAAATATCATCTAGAAAATGAAAAATCGGCAGAAAAAGGGAGAGAAAAAATAGTTTTCCAGTTAGTTATGACCCTCAGGAAGAATGTTTACATCATCAAAAAAGGAAAGGATTTAAGCTCAGGGGAAAATTATCATCACATTGAGTGAAAAAAAAAATTGATGATGAGTATGAAAAATTTGCTCCTTGAAGAAAAAGAAGATGAAGATGAGGAAGAATCCAGATCAAAATTCTGCATGTTTATGAAGTGTCCAAAAAAGATGAGACAGATAAAGAGAGAGAAAAGCCAAAAAATTCATAAATATTTTCTGACTGGTCTTCTATTACAAAAATATCAACAACAAGATAACAGACTGAAATGAATGAATTTTTATTATATCGCGGAAGTAGATAAACATCATTTTCACTGACCAATACAACACACACATATACATACATACACACGCGACGGGAACTGTAGCACCGGTCTGAAAATCGAAACAAGTCCACGAATATGTATGTGAATGGAAACACATTTATACATATACACACACCTCATAAACACTTTGAATGTGGGCAATGATTAAGAGCAAATAGTGATAATCACTAATCACGTCTGGTGGACGGATGAATGAATGGATGGATGGATAATAGGGTCCATAATTTCGAATATGTCGCCTTGAGGTTTGGACAGTAAGCTTATGAACACAGGATGCTGTAGTGATTTATGTAAATTTCTTTTGATTCTATTCTCTTGATCACTATTTCTATCATTTGAAAATTTATTATTGAAGATAATAAGATACCTTACCTGTTCGAGGTGAAACAAATCGCGGCTGAGATAGAATCCATTCGCGAAATTTTTTTAATTTTAATTTTTCCTGCTGGTCTGTGGCTATGACCATGATGACAACTTTGGTGAGCGAAAAAAAAATGATATTCGTGGACACAAAATCAAGGCAAATGATTCAACTTGTGGTGTTACTCAATTAATTGATTGAATGTGATGATGATTATTTTGGTGATCTTCACAGACTACAAATACTACTTGAGTAACAGTTTTTAAACGGATTGAAAACAACCACTAATATCTCTGGGCTGTATAGCATTCAGTATTGAAAACGGAAGCGATCTTTAATCAATACACAGTATGATGAACTGTAATATTGCGTGTGAAGATACTAGGAGATGCTGGAATTTGTGATGCAACGAAATGTGTATCGAATATTCACATGCATGTACAGTTGGAAGGTTTTGCTGATTATAAAGCACGCTGAAATAGTTGTTCCAAAATGGTTCACTGGAGAATTTTGCGATTGAATATAATCCAAAAATTTAAATAAAACACAGCCGTACTCGACTGGTAAAACAACTGTTTTTAAACTCACTATTGGACTAGCGATAAAAAAATCAATTTTAAATCATTCATACACTGTACTTTTCGAGTGTTATGTAAACGATGTCGAGTGAAATCGATGGCCTGGACGATCACGATTTTGAAAGTGAGAGTATGAGATATTTGATGATGGAAGCTGAGTGAGAAATGAAGAGAGAGAGAGAGAGAGAGAGAGAGAGAGAGAGAGAGAGAGAGAGGAGAAAGTGGACTTACAGCGCACCTTGAGGCCACATATTGATTGGTTAATGCATGAGGATAAGTTTATTAATAGTTAAATAGTGGAAGGGAAAGTGAGATCAGTTGTCCTAAATGCGAGTTTCTCTCTCTCTCTCTCTCTTCGGTTGGGGAGGTACATTCCATCAATCTAAACTCATGATGCTTTATTCCTCTCTATACCTTCATCTTTCTCTTCCATCCCCTTTTCTCTATGCTTCTTCTCAAGTTGATCTTTGTCCATGGTACTTTCTTGCCACCAATACTGAGCAAGGTAAAATTTTTCAAGGAAAATACTTTCGCAATTAAGACTACAAGTTAACCTCCAGTACAGCCAAAACATGGTCACTGGCCATTTTAAGGTCGATTCTAGAGATCAAAAGTCGATAAGAAGAAAATATCTAGTATTTATCGCATTTCTACCGTTGTCAATGTACACAAAAGCTCTTCACCATTTTTTTCGACTACTAGAAATCTTTCTCCTAGAATTAGAAAGAAATACACTTAAAATTGGTGACCTCAAAGATCTCATCAACTCAAAATCGATCCCATTAACTATCACATAGTTGCTTCTTCAGCATGAACCCCTTCTATCGCTCCCAAATCGAAAGCAGCAACGAGGCATCTCCAATCCTGATAATCTACACATCGAAAAATTTATCAATTTCTCTCAGTAATTAAACAGTAAATTAATTAATAATATCAAAAAGAAAGTAATAGAAACACAAAAATTCTGAAAATGCCGCGATTTAAAAAGTTGAACCAAAAAACTTTAAACTTTATCTGCTCAAACTGAGACGTCTCAGGTGTTGAGCTTTTAATTTTGTTTACCGCCAAAAGTTGAACAAAGAGTTTTGTTTGTGTTTGTGCTGTTGATGGAAGCTGTTGTGTTTAGTGTATTTCCATAGGTTTTTGGTGTGTATGTGTGTGTTTTGCCTGTGGACATGATATTGGGGTGGTAATAATTTATTGGTAATTTAATTTAATTTCATCAGCCATCATCATCATGTCAACCTCAGGATCACCTAAGAAAAGGATTACTCAATACTTTAGTGCCAGAAAGCGTTTGTTTTGTGATGATGGTGATCAATTATTGAGTTTAACCAAAAAATTACGAACTGCGGACATAAGTGATGGCTCACCGTGGCCGAGTCCGGTTAAAATACGACCAGTAAGTTTAAGTCCACGATCTCGGTTGAGAACACAGATCAGGACACCCAGTCCATCACCATCAGCACGTCGAAAATCATCATCATCATCTGGATCCAAAAGTCGAACACCAGCTGATTATGGTTGTAAGGATATTAAGGAATTTCTCACTATACTTGGTGTTGGTACTCAAAAGCCTGAAGTTCCCGCTGATGTTGATGATGATGGTGGAACAAGTGGTACTGTTACCACCTCAATTGACAGTCCAATGCATGAGGTTAAGGTTAAAAAAGAGCTTACAGATGATAATCTGGATAGGCTATCATCATCAACAGCAATGAGAATCAAAAGTCCCATAAGCAAGGCACGTTTATCATCATCGGTGAAAAAAACCCCACCAAGATTGACACCGAAAAAAGCTTTTCCTCGTACACCAGATCCCAAGACACCAGCTCGACGAAATATTAATTTTGATGATGCTGTAAAAAAACTTAATTTTGATTTTCCCAAATTCGATGAGACTAAGTATACGGGCTTGAACAAATCTACTTTGTGTCAAGTTTCCAAGCAACTCAAACTGAGCCCAATCAAAGAGGTTGTTAAAGATGGTCCCGCTAAAGGGATATCGATAGCTTTACTTGCGAAGGTATGTATTGATGGATATGATAGTGAGCATCTTTCACTGATTATTTATTTTGTATTTTAGGTGAAAAAGTCACCCGAAGACTTGGAAAAAGAGAAAATCGAGAGAGAGAAAAGAATTAAGAAGCTTCCACGTTTACTTCGCATTGTTCATTGTCATTTTGTCATGAATCCGGGCCCAGTGTCCTCACAAAAACTTGTTGACCGATGTTTAAGCAGTTATGCAAGCTTTTATCGATGTTCAATAACTCCTATCGAAGTAGATCAACAAATCTCATTGATGATTGAACTTTTTCCCGATTGGATTACTCAAACAGATATTCGTGGTGTCAATTTTGTTAGGGTTTTGGACTCAAAGAAATCTCTCATTCAGCTTGAACAGCAGCTCAGCACTCCTCAAGAGGAGGTCAAATGAAATCTAGCGTCCAATTCAATGATTCCCAAACTCGAAAAACTTTTTTGCAATCAATTTTTGAGTGAACCTTTTGTTCAAAACAATCATCATTTCAAAAATATCGCTATTTTTTATACTTATTCTTATACTTATACTCCTTTCCTTATTAATGCTCTCCATAATTGTATCAGTAATCTGAGAAGATTGATACAGAATTTAGGTATACTCGATTAGTGGTGTATTTTTTCGACATGCTTTGGCTCGAATCTTAACTGAAGTGATATTCGAATCGCATCAATCAAATGATTTGATGAATGAACTCATGTTACCCTACTCTTATAAGACTTTGTCCCTATATCTGTGTGAAATCTCATGAAGTGTGTTTTCCTGTGATCTAAGTGGATTTAAATTAAATTAAATTAATTTTTTCGCTGTGAATATACGTTTTGATTCATGAAATCTTAATTTTTCATGTTACGAGTTCCATCATCATTTGAATAACTTTCTGAATCATTATCCAGAAATGAAACAGTAATTTATGATTTTTTCACTCTTTCCAAAGCTCTTTGGAGAGATTGATAATAATCTTCATGAATTTTTCTTATATGACCTAGAACACGATTCTGTAGGAATTTTTGAGCTCGCGATAGATCAGTGGCCAAATTGAAAACTAAGTTTCTACGATCTTGAGGCGATAGACTTTCCCAAAATTCTCTAACCTGTCAAATATAAAATCATGAATCTTCTTGAACAGAAAGATAACATCCATATTACCTGTGAATAGTTGTCCTCTTTCAATGTGTCAAATCGATCAACTTCCGCTTTTGATGGTAGCCACCAACGGCTTGGTTTACTTGTTCGATCCTCTCGAGCTCGCCCAAAAGAATTAGGAAAATAATTGGGTTCGTCGGAAAATTTTGTATCAAATACCCATGGTCCATCAGGAAGGGTTGGTGTTACCAAATGAAGGGGACGGTTGATGGGAATCTTGAAATGATTTGGCCCGAGACTGGAAAGAATTTCAAAAAAATGACTTCTACTATTCCACTGGTTAGTCAAAAAGTCTCACCGATATGAATGAGCATCATGATAAGCAAACAATCTACCCTGAAGTAATTTATCAACCGAAGGTTCTATCCCTGGTATCAAGTTGGCAGGATTGAATGCGGCTTGCTCTACTTGGGCGAAAAAATTCTTGGGAATACGATCTAAGACAATTCTGCCAGCTTCTATGAAAGGCAGCTGCTTAGGCCATATCTAATGTGATAAAAACAAACAATTATTCGTGGCGTTAGCAAATCTATTGCTCAAGTTTTACCTTTGTTGCATCAAAAGGATTGTGTTTCCATTCCCTCGCTTGTTTCTGAGTCATTATCTGAATATACATTGTCCATGATGGAAAATTTCCTCTCTTAATAGATTGGAACAGATCTCTCGTGGCATATTCAGGGTTGATACCAGCTAATTTTGTAGCCTGAGCGAGTGTCAAATTCTTCACACCTTGATTGGTGAGCATATGAAATCTACCGAATGTTACTTTTCCCTCCGAATTGACCAATTTGAAAGTGTTTATACTGAATCCGTTGATATGCCTGTATCCGTCTGGTGTTCCAAGATCGGTGTAAAGATAAGTTCCAGCATGGAAAGTTTCAGGTACCAGCGAAATAAAGTCAAAAATATAGTCAAAGTTGAAAGTGTTGGTAACTGGGTCTGGTCTAATGGCATGAAATAAGTTCATCGCTCGCATAGGATCTCGAACAAAAAATACCGGCAAACTGATGGCAACAATGTCCCAATTTCCATCATCAGTCTTGATCTTGACCGCAAAACCTCGAGGATCTCGCACAGTGTCCGCTGAACCCTTACTACCAGTGGCGGTAGAAAATCTGACCACCAAAGGAAATCTTTTTCCTCTCGAACTGAACACCGATGCTCTACAATACCTTCCAACACCTCCAGGATTGGTAGGCTCGAAATATCCAAGTGCACCAGTACCATGAGCGTGGGCCACTCGCTCAGGAATCCGTTCCCGGGTGAAGTGGTTCATTTCCTGTGTGAACAGAACGTCCTGTAATAGCTGAGGTCCTATCTTTGCAGCTGTTAACGAATTGATCTTATCCCACACATGAGCACCACCGGGATGGGTAAAATATCCACCTTCATCGAAACCTAACTCTCTCGTTGCTGGTGATAAATTTGCTTGAAAAGCACGAGTTTCCAATCGAGAAGTATTCCTTGATGGCATCTTGTCTGTTGTATCATTATCTTTTACTTTATCATCTTTAGTCAAAATATTGACCTCTTGCTTTGAAGAGGTTACATTCCCCTGTGGTGAGAGAAAGATTCCAATTGAATTCAGGTGTTCAAATGATGCAAATTTTCAACTGACTCAAAGAGACCTGAAACAGATCCATCCGATTTTCATGATGCTCAATATTCTCATGACTCTATTTTGGAGCTGAGATGGAAATGAGCTCTTCCCAGAAAAAAAAACATTGTTCTTCTAATTACAATCTATTCGATCTATGGAAGAGTGAGTTGACTTACCGAGTGAGCGGTCAATGGAAAGGTAAGAAGCTGAGGGAGAACAATCGCAAGAATAATGGTAATCATTTTCATGATATTTATCAATCTCGGATGATGAGCTTCATTAAAAAATTATAAAGGAACGAATGAAACTTAAGAAACAGAGTTTTATGTGAATGATACCATCTAACACGGCTGAATGAAAAAGTGTGCTGTTATTGCGAAATCAGTCGAAGGAAGAGTTTATCGTCAGCTGATGTCATAATTATTAGCGAACGATAAACATCGTGGAAAAGTATAAAAGTAGGAGAAAGAGACTGCAATCAAAAAGCTGAGAATCAACATAATTTACTCTTACAGCTTGTTAGATGTGCAAATTTTACTGATGCAAGCAGGAGAACAGAAACTGTGTAATCAAGCTCATGCCAATCTTTTCCATCTTCCCATGTTCCTTATGTCCCAAGATTCTTAATGGTAAATATTCACTGATCGAATGAGCTTTAAGCTCTTTCTATAAGCTTGAGAAATTTGATCATTGAGAAGAGACAAAGATTTTGGCTAGATTGGTTATTTATTTGCAAGATTTTTTTGTTCCGTAAGTGGGTTACTTGAATTTCTACACCGTGGCAATAAAGTTCGAAGAACAGTTTGGAATGGGATAATAAGGTATAACGATGATAATGAATTGAATGATAAATCTATGATTTCTGGATTTTTTCAAGTGCATCTCGTAAAGATTCATAATAATCTTTATGAACTTTCTTCAACTGACCTAGAAGCCGATCCTGTATAAACTTTTTCGCTTGGGAAACATCTGGAGCCATATTAGAGATGAGATGCTTTCGATCTTGAGGTGATAGGCTTTCCCAAAATTCCCTAACCTGACAAGAGTATGAGGGTCTGATTAATTGCTTTATGAAATATCATGATTAATCTTACCTGTGAATAATTGTCCTCATTTAGGCTATTGAATCGATCAAATTCCACCTTAGTTGTTATGGTCCTCAGACTCTTTCTCAGTGGACGCTTTGATGGATCTTCTCGAGCTTTCCCGAATGAGTTGGGATAGTAGGTAGGTTCATCAGGAAACTTTTTATCAAAAACACACATTCCATCACGAAGAGTAGGAGTCACTAGTTTAAGTGCACGATTTACCGGGATCTTGAAATTATTCACACCGACGCTGGGAAAAAATCAAAATTTTGCTCAGTATCTAATAAGAGTTTGGAATGCTGAAAGGTACTTACCGATGTGCTTGAGCATCATGATAAGAAACGAGTCGCCCTTGAAGTATCTTGTCAGCTGATCCTTCGATTCCTGGTATCAAGTTGGCTGGATTGAATATTGCTTGCTCTACTTGAGCAAAATAATTTTTGGGATTACGATTCAGTACCAGTTTACCAGCTTCTATTAGAGGGAATTTTTTTGTCGGCCATTTCTGTGAAATTGAAAAGTGAGAATAATGATTATGAATGTCTCCCAACCTAATCATACGTAAACTAAACTAAATTTTACTTGCCTTAGTTGCATCGAAAGGATTGTATTCCCAATCTCTTGCTTGCTTCTCAGACATCATCTGAATGTAAAAAGTCCATGATGGATACTTTCCCTTCTTTATGGCATTGTAGAGATCTAGAGTTGAATATCTGGGATTGGTACCTGCCAACTCAGTTGCCTGGGCTTGAGTTAAATTTCTTACTCCTTGATCTGTGAGAAAGTGAAACCGACCAAATCTTACTTTCCCCTCGGAATTGATCAATCTGAAAGTATTTATAGCGAATCCATTCATATATCTGTAACCGTCTGGTGTTCCAAGATCGGTGTATAGATGAGAAATAGCGTGTAAAGTCTCAGGAACCAGCGAAACGAAATCAAAAACAGAATCAAAGTTTATTGCATCTGTTTTTGGATCAGGCTTCAGAGAATGAATAAAATTGTGGAATCTCAAAGAGTCTCGAACGGCAAACACAGGAAAACTGAAGCCTGCAATGTCCCAATTTCCTTCATCTGTCTTGATCTTGACCGAGAAACCTCGAGGATCTCGAACAGTGTCAGCAGAGCCTTTGCTTTGGATAACCGTTGAAAATCTAACAACAACGGGGAACCTTTTACCCTTTGCACTGAATAACTTTGCCTTGCAAAACTTGCTAATCACTTCAGTATTGGTAGGCTCGAAATATCCAAAAGCACCAGAACCTCGAGCATGAACAACACGTTCTGGAATACGTTCTCGATTGAAGTGGTTCATTTCTTCCGTAAATAACATATCTTCAAGCAACTGTGGACCATATCTCCCAGCAGTAAGAGAATTCAACTTGTCCCATATGGTACCACCTCCCAGATCGGTGAAAAAATAATTATCATGATAACCTCTTTCTGGTATTGATGAATTTGTCTCTATATCTGATCTGCTGTGCGAATCAAACTTTGGTAGATCGTCATCTGGATAAATTGCATCATATTCAGACCAATATTTGTCGGCAAAATCCTCCACATTAGAATTTTCCTGGAAATAATAAATAACCAGCCCGATTCAACACATTAATTGATAGAATTTATTTGACAAAACTCCGCTTACCAAGCAATCAATGCAAACGATACAATAAACTAGAGCAAACAGAACAATTGCCTTTTCCATAGGGATTTCCTCTCGTGATAGGATCATATGGTATGAGAATGAATTTTCTATGATGTGGAATAGTGTATTCCACAATTGAAACTAATCGCAATCCAACTGGGTAGGGATTTTAAATTGTGGAACCTAATCGATGGTATATAGAAATCTGCTGTCTGATGTTTGATGATGCCACATGCCATGATAAAGAAGAACTATGACTCGAATGCCGATCAGATGTTGAAAATGATGTCGATCTAGGGAGAGCGCAAAACTGACTAATCACATAGAATTATTAGTATATTCTCCCGTCAGTAAGAGTAAATGAACTTTATGGAAGATTTTTTAGTTAAACACCTCATTTCTGATTCAAATTCTAGCTGGCAGTGTTCTAAAGTTTTCTACACCAAATGATAGGAAAAAAGACACATAAATAAGTGCAAACATTTCAAATGCTTCTGCAAGAAAGAAGATTGAATTCCTTTTCGAAAATTCAAATAATTTGTGTTCTTTCTTCTGGATAGGTGTTCATGGTCCTATTTAACCACAACAATGTATGGTTTCCGCATCTTGTTGAGAGCTAGTTATTCGTAGAGAATTGACCAATTTGAAAGTGTTTATACTGAATCCGTTGATATGCTTGTATCCGTCTGGTGTTCCAAGATCGGTGTAAAGATAAGTTCCAGCATGGAAAGTTTCAGGTACCAGCGGAATAAAGTCAAAAATATAGTCAAAGTTGAAAGTGTTGGTAACTGGGTCTGGTCTAATGGCATGAAATAAGTTCATCACTCACATAGGATCTCGCACAGTATCCGCTGAGCCTTTACTTCGAGTGGCGGTAGAAAATCTGACCGAGTGAGCGGTCAATGGAAAGGTAAGAAGCTGAAGGAGATCAATCGCAAGAATAATGGTAATCATTTTCATGATAAATTTCTATGACGAGGAACGAAGTTCATCAAAAAGGTACATGGAAACAGATGAAATATAAGCAATAAAGTTTTGTGTGAGTTACATTCCAACACGACTGAATGAAAAAGGGTGCTGTTATTGCGAAATCAACAAGAAAATTTTATCGTCAGCTTATTTCGTAATTATTAACGAATGATAGATATCGTCAGAAGATATATGAGAGAGTATACTGCGATCAAAAATCTGAGAATCGACATAATTTACTCTTACAACTTGTTTGATGTGGAAGTTTTATTGATGCAAGCAGAAACTGGACAATGATAATCATACCAATCTTTCCTTTCCCCCATGCTCGAAGGTCCTTTTGGGTAAATATTCTCTAATTGGATGGATTGATAATTCTTTCACATTCCAAAAAAGTTAGATCAAAGAGGAGATATAGAGAATTCAGCGAGATTGGTTATTCTTTTGCTAGAATTCTTTTGTGAGATAAGTAAGAGACTTGAATATGAAATCAATGTCTGGTACCGATAGAATTCTACAGATTGAAAAATTGGAAATTAAATGCCACGATGAGAAAGAGGTGATTAATGAATCTAAGATTTCTGAATTTTTTCAAGTGCATCTCGTAAAGATTCATAATAGTCTTTGTGAACTTTCTTCAATTGATCTAGGAGCCGATCCTGTATAAACTTTTTGGCTTTTGAAAGACTCGAAGCCATATTGGAGATAAGATGTTTTCGATCTGGAGGGGATAAACTTTCCCAAAATTGTCCAACCTAACAAGAATATAAGTATCGGATTGATGGCTCTATGAGATATTATAACTATTCTTACCTGTGAATAATTGTCCTCATTTAAGCTATTGAATCGATCGATCTCTACTTTGGTTGCTATGGTCTCCAGACTCTTTCTCTGTAGACGCTTTGATCGATCTTCTCGAGCCTTACCGAATGAGTTGGGATAGTAAGTAGGTTCATTAGAGAATTTTTCATCGAAAACACATATTCCATCGCGAAGAGTTGGAGTAACTAGTTTAAATGCACGATTTATCGGGATCTTGAAATTATTTACACCGAGACTGGAAAAAAATTGAATGTTGCTCAGTATCTAATGAGAATTCTAAACTCAATAGTACTTACCGGTATGTTTGGGCATCATGATAAGCGAAAAGTCGCCCTTGAAGTATTTTATCAGCTGAAGGTTCTATTCCCGGTATCAAGTTGGCAGGATTGAATGCGGCTTGCTCTACTTGAGCGAAATAATTTTTGGGATTACGATTTAGCACCAGTTTACCAGCTTCAACAAGAGGGAATTTTTTCGTTGGCCATTTCTGTATATTTGGAAAAGTGAGATAAAAGAGGAAGAATTTCTTCCCACCTAATTATACGTAAACTTAACTAAACTTCACTTGCCTTAGTTGTATCAAAAGGATTGTATTCCCAATCTCTTGCTTGTTTCTCAGACATCACCTGAATATAAAAAGTCCATGAAGGATACTCCCCTCTCTCTATGGCATTGTAGAGATCTAGAGTTGAATATCTAGGATCGGTACCTGCCAACTCAGTTGCCTGGGCTTGAGTCAAATTTCTTACTCCTTGATCAGTGAGAAAGTGAAATCGACCAAATGTTACTTTCCCCTCGGAATTGATCAATCTGAAAGTATTTACACTAAATCCATTTATATGTCTGTAACTATCTGGTGTTCCAAGATCGGTGTATAGATGAGAAATAGCGTGTAAAGTCTCAGGAACCAGTGAAACGAAATCCCAAACAGAATCAAAGTTTGTTGCATCTGTTTTCGGATCAGGCCTTCGAGAATGAACGAAATTGATCAATCTGAGGGGATCTCCAACAGCAGTCACAGGAAAACTGAAGCCAACGATGTCCCAATTTCCTTCATTTGTCTCGATTTTGACAGCGAAACCTCGAGCATCTCGAACAGTTTCAGCAGAGCCTTTGCTTCCACCAGGGATTGAAAATCTTACTACAACGGGAAACCTTTTACCATTCACACTGAATAACGGTGCCTTGCAAAACTTTCCAATCACTTCAGTATTTGTAGGCTCAAAATATCCAAAAGCACCAGAACCTCGAGCATGAACAACACGTTCCGGAATACGTTCTCGATTGAAATGGTTCATTTCTTCAGTGAATAACATATCTTCTAGTAACTGTGGACCATATCTCCCAGCAGTAAGAGAATTCAACTTGTCCCATATGGTACCACCTCCCAGATCGGTGAAAAAATAATTATCATGATAACCTCTTTCTGGTATTGATGAATTTGTCTCTATATCCGATCTACTGTGTGAATCAAACTTTGGTAGATCTTCATCTGGATAAATCACATCATATTCAGACCAATATTTGTTGGCCAAATCCTTCACATTAGAATTTTCCTGAAAAAAATAGATAATCACCCTAATTGAACACATTAATTGAGAGAAATTTCTGTGACAAAAATTTTAGCTTACCAAGCAATCGATTCTAACGACACAATAAACCAGAGCAAACAGACCAATTGCCTTCTCCATGGGAAATTTTCTTCTTGCTAGAATCATATCGAGTAATGAAAATTTCATGATATGAAATAGGGTATTTCATAAATGCAAGTAATTGCAATCCAATTGGGTAGAGATTTCAATTGTAAAAAAAATCTGCTGTTCAATGATTGTTGATACCACATGTTATCATCAAAAAACTATGACCTGAATGCTGATCACATGTGATTCATGTCAATTCAAGGAGAGCACAAAATTCAACAATCACATGGAGTTGTTAGTAAACTATGTTCTCAGCAAGAACAAATGAACTTAATCGAGCATTAGTTAGTTCAAAACCTCATTTGTGATCCAAACATTAGTTTGTGGGGTTTGAGAGTTTTTCACACCGAAAGATAGAAAAGAAAATACATGAATGAGTGGAAATATTCGAAATTCTCCTACAAGAAATGGGAACGTAATTTATTAACTGAAAGCTATATTCCTGGTATCAGATTTGCTGGATTATATATGTCCACTACTCTTCTTCTTCAGCGTAAAAGTTCCAGGAATATAGCCCTCAGTTAAAAGTTCCCTAGGACTTGATTGGAGAGCAAATGCAATCTTCCAAAAGTCACTCTACTCTCAAAATCAACCGACTTGAAAGTATTTATGCTGAATCCATTCATAATAATGTATCTGTAACCATGTGGTGTTCTAAGATCGGTGAATAGATGAGAGACAGCATGTGAAGTTTCATGAACCAATGAAATATATTTACCGAATCATAATGGAATCATCTGTTCTTGGATCTCGAACAATTTCAATAGAATCTTTGCTTTGACACAATTAACTCTTAGAACTTGTTAGATGCGAAAATTTTACTGATGCAAGCAGAAGATTAGAAACTAGGGAATAAAGATCATGTCAATCTTTCTTTTTTTTCACGAGTTCGAAAATTCTTTACGGTTAATATTCACCGATCAAATGAGTTGAAAGTTTCTTTGATAAGCTAAAAACAATGTATCACTGAGGAGAGACTAAGAATTTGGCTAGATTGGTAATTTATCTGCTGGACTTTCTTCTGTCCCGTGATTGAACTACCTGAATCTCAACTCGAGGTGTAGTATTGATAGAATTCGAAATTCAGATTGAAAATTCTGTGATTGGATATCACGATGGGAATTGATGGATAAATCTAAGATTTCTGAATTTTATCGAGTGCATCTCGTAAAGATTCATAATAATCTTTATGAACTTTCTTCAACTGATCTAGGAGCCGATCCTGTATAAACTTTTTCGCTTTGGAAAGATCTGGAGCCATATTAGAGATGAGATGCTTTCGATCTTGAGGTGATAGGCTTTCCCAAAATTCCCTAACCTGACAAGAGTATGAGGGTCTGATTAATTGCTTTATGAAATATCATGATTAATCTTACCTGTGAATAATTGTCCTCATTTAGGCTATTGAATCGATCAATTTCTACTTTGGATCTTATGATCTTCAGACTATTTCTCAGTGGACGCTTTGATGGATCTTCTCGAGCTTTGCCGAATGAGTTTGGAAAATAGTTAGGTTCTTTAGAGAATCTTTTATCGAAAACACACATTCCATCACGAAGAGTAGGAGTCACTAGTTTAAGTGCACGATTTATCGGGATCTTAAAATGATTCACACCGAGACTGGAAAACAATCGAATTTTACTCAGAATCTAATAAGAGCTTGGGATTCTCAATAGTGCTTACCGGTATGTTTGGGCATCATGATAAGCAAAAAGTCGCCCTTGAAGTGTTCTATCATCTGAAGGTTCTATTCCTGGTATCAAGTTGGCAGGATTGAATACGGCTTGCTCTACTTGAGCGAATTGATTTCTGGGATTGCGATTGAGGACCAGTTTACCAGCTTCAACAAGAGGGAATTCCTTCGTTGGCCATATCTATATAATTGGAAAAGTGAGGATGATGACCAAGAATATTTCCAAACATTATCACATGTAAGCGTAGCTAAAATTTACTCGCCTTAGTTACATCAAAAGGATTGTATTTCCAATCTCTCGCTTGCTTCTCAGACATTATTTGGATATAAAAAGTCCACGAAGGATAATTCCGCTTCTTAATGGCATTGTAGAGATCTAGAGTTGAATATCTGGGATTTGTACCTGCCAACTCTGTTGCCTGGGCTTGAGTTAAATTTCTCACTCCTTGATCAGTGTGGAAGTGAAATCGACCAAATGTTACTTTCCCCTCGGAATTGATTAATCTGAAAGTATTTATACTGAATCCATTCATATGTCTGTAGCCATCCGGTGTTCCCAGATCGGTGTATATATGAGACAGAGTATGTAGAGTTTCCGGCACCAACGAAATGAAATCAAAAGCAGAATTGAAGTTTGTTGCACCTGTTCTAGGATCAGGCTTCCGAGAATGAACGAAATTGATGAATCTTAGAGGATCTCGAATGGCAAACACAGGAAAACTGAGGCCAACAATGTCCCAATTTCCTTCATCTGTCTTGATTTTGACAGCAAAACCTCGGGGATCTCGAACAGTGTCAGCAGAGCCTTTGCTTTGGATAACCGTTGAAAATCTGACCACAACTGGGAACCTTTTCCTTCTTGTGCTGAATAACTTTGCCTTGCAAAACTTTCTAATCACCTTAGTATTGGTAGGCTCAAAATATCCAAAAGCACCAGTACCTTGAGCATGAACAGCCCGTTCTGGAATTCGTTCACGATTGAAATGGTTCATTTCCTCGGTAAATAACATATCTTCGAGCAACTGTGGACCATATCTACCAGCAGTCAAGGAGTTCAACTTGTCCCATATGGTGCCACCTCCGAGATCGGTGAAAAAATAATCATGATGATTATCATGATGATTATCGTGATAACCTCTTTCTGGTATTGATGAATTTGTCTCAATATCTGATCTGCTGTGTGAATCAAACTTTGGTAGATCTTCATCTGGATAAATCGCATCATATTCAGACCAATATTTTTCGGCAAAATCCTCCACATCAGAATTTTTCTGGAAATAATAGATAACCAGCCCGATTTAACATATTAATTGAGAGAATTTCTTCGACAAAAACTTCGCTCACCAAACAATCAATCCTAACGACACAATAAACTAGAGCCAAAAGAATAATTGCCTTCTCCATGGGGATTGCTTTCGTGACAGTATCATATAGTATGAGAATAAATATTTTGTGATGTGGAATAGTATATTCCACATTTGCAACTAAGAGCAATCCAACTGGGTAAGGATTTTAAATTGTGCAACCTAATCGATGGTATAGAGTTTCCGGCACCAACGAAATGAAATCAGAAACAGAATCGGAGTTTGTTGCATCTGTTCTAGAATCAGGCTTTCGAGAATGAACGAAATTGATGAATCTTAAACGATCTCGAACAGCAATCACAGGAAAACTGAAGCCTGATGTCTGAATTTCCTTTATATGTCTTTATCTTGACTGCGAAACCTCGAGCATCTCGAACAATTTCAGCTGAGTCTTCGCTCCCATTAACCGTTGAAAATGTTACAACAAGTGGGAACCTTTTTCCTTTTGCACTGAGTAACTTTGCCTTGCAAAACTTTCTGATCACTTCAGTATTGGTAGGCTCGAAATATCCAAAAGCAAGAGAACCTCGAGCATGAACAACACGTTTTGGAATACGTTCACAATTGAAATGGTTCATTTCCTCGCTAAATAACATATCTTCGAGCAACTGTGGACCATATCTATCAGCAGTCGGGGAATCCAACTTGTCCCACGTGGTACCAACTCCGAGATCTCAGCAAGAACAAATGAACTTAATCGAGCATTAGCATCAGTTCAAAACCTCATTTGTGATCCAAACATTGGTTTGTGGTGTTTGAGAGTTTTTCACACCAAAAGATAGAAAAGAAAATACATGAATGAATGGAAATATCCGAAATTCTCCTACAACTAATGGGAACGTAATTTACTAGAAGGAGCGCCGCTCCGGAGTTTGAACGTAGTGGAGAGTACTTGTATAGACAGGCTAATTTCCAGATGTGGTGGATTGTAGGATGATCTCAATTCGATTCTTTTATTAGCAAAACCTAACCTAACCTAACCTAACATAACATAACATCATGGGCTCCGACCCGTTGTCACGACTCAACCTAACCTATGTTTGATAGCTTAGATTCTGTTATGTTATCATTTCTCATTGCAATCTGTTTAGTCATTCAATGAGAAGAAGTTGTACCAGAGCCCTGTTGGCATTACCCAGCCAGCACCACGAGGAGGTAGGAATGGATTTTGCTGGCCGACCTACCTAATTGGGCCAGCTTATGATGCACCCTATGAGAACTCAGATGCGGTGCATCATAAGCTGGCTCAATCGGGTAGGCCCTCCATCTCAGATCAGAACATTAAAGTCCCGACCCAAGATGGATATGCATCATAAGGGAAAAGAATGAAACACATACCTGAAGGTTGATATTGATGATAAGGAATCTTTCAAGGGAACTTTTGGCTCAGGAATTCTCTTCTCTTTGTCTTAGCGTTAGCCATATTTATAGATGTAAAACGATCCCCAGTATACGTTCCTATGAGCATAATATCATTAAGAGATCCTACTCTACTCAATGCCACATATGTCTGACCATAGGATATCTCTCTTGGGCCAATGTCCAACACAATCTTCTCCAAAGTCAAACCTTGAGACTTATGAATTGTCACAGCATGGGCAACAGTAAGAGGAAGCATCTTCCGAAAATAGTTGACATTGTCCATCGTATAATTTCTCGTTATTGGGACAATGGGGAATGCGCTACGATCCCGAAGCACGCTTGGTCCACTATAGTTGTCAAACTGTACCAGAACATATTGGGCTAGCATTGGAGGTACATCGCCCTCTGCGTAAACAATTTTCCTCACTGTCCCTAGTGATCCATTAACCAATCCACCAGCTACCCAGAGATTTTTTCGCAGCATAACTCTGCATCCAATAGAAAGATTGAGGGCAGCAGGGAGACCTATGCTTTTATTCTCTCTAGTTGCACAGGAAACATCGGGAGTGTTAACAGCTGATATATGTGCAACTGGATTTTTAGTTCCCTTTAGATAAGCTTCGTTTATCTCATCTACTCTTCGATTTATTGGTAATGGACAAATAGCAGTATTGAAGCGACTTTGTTCTTGAGGTGAGAGTGCGGCTTTTCTCCGAGTCATTAGCAATTCAAAGTCCTGTCTGGAGAAAGTACCCACAGCTAAGCGGTCCAGGAGATCACGGAAAGCCTGTGTATCTGCTCCATATTGTCTGTTAGATTGTGTTAGCTTGAAGAACTTTTGGAAAGAATTGAATACTGTGAGACCTCGTGAAGTATTACGATCTGTTGCAGTTGTACTGTACATGGATGCATTTAGTACCGGTGGTAGCTGGCAGAAGTCACCAAAGAAGAATACGAAGAGGCCACCAAAAGGTTCATCGCAGTCAGGATGGCTTTCATGGCAGCGTTTCTCGATCATTTTGAGTGAACGGAGACCAACCATCAACATTTCATCTATTATAAGGTATCTGATCCACTTCATATCCTGCAGGGAATTGCGGCTAGTCTCTCCGCTAAGGGTGGAAAAGTGATTCTTATTCACAGGCAAGCGTAGAAGAGAGTGGATAGTTTCTCCATCAATATTGAGGGCTGCAACACCTGTTGGAGCAACCACAGCGATTACCTCGGCCCCGTATTGTGCAGTTACTAATCTGACGATTTCTTTTATTAGCGTGCTCTTTCCATATCCAGCTTTCCCTTGGACCATGACTCGTTTGATGTCACTCTTTCCTGTCAATTGCTCCTGAACTAATCGCAAGACATTTCTCTGCTCCGCTGGAAAGTTGATGGGTCGTGATGATGCACTCTCCTCCGTCAAGAGGCTCTGGGAGATCTATGACTTCAGGGTGTTCGAGTCCAATACCATGGAAGATCTCTTGCCATGTTGCATATTGTTGGGGTGGATTGGCATTCCTGTTCTGAAGGGACGATGGAGGAGGCACTGATGTCTGTAATATCGTTCAGCATTTTCCGGATAACCATTGGGCTTGAAAATAGAAAAGACTTGAACAATGGCTTCTTTCTCTCTCTTTTTAACTTGGTTTCCATGTTTGTAATACCATTTGGTGAAATGCAGCAAGCTCATATCTTCCTCTTGCTCAGGTCTCCCCGTGTAGGTTTGAAGCTTATTCATGCTGATTTGTAGGTGCTGACCTTGTCTTTTGACCAGATTGGCGTCAAGAGTATTGAGGTTCAGGGACACAAAAGTTCTCGTTGAATGGAAGAGAGGCCAACCCATCAGTATGTGTATTACTTCTTGCGATGAATAGTCTCTATCCCCTAGAGTGGCGATCATAACTCGATGGAGAACTCGAGCTCATGATCACGAAAACGCTTCAAGACCTCATCCAACTGTGGTGATCTCATTCCACCCTTAGCAGCATATTTGATTATATATTGCAACACAGCTTACAGGCTGACCAATGGAGAAAAGTCTGTGTTCGAACGCCAAACTTGGGTGACAAAAGGGTTATATTTTGCCAGAGTTTCATTGTTTCTAGCTGGCTCATATTGAAGATGACCATTTTCTTCGAAGATTTCGCTCTCCTCTCTCAAATCTTTTGGAAAACCATATCTACATTTGAGAACACCTGAGCGGGATTTTCGTAGACAGCTATTGGAGTACCTTGAGTGAAATTGGAATGCATGTAGAAGTTTTCCAAGATCATCCGGATAGTCTCGAGGGTTCACTCCACTGAAGCGGATCTGTGAAGGAGGTATATCACTGTGCCGTGATCTATAGATCTTGGCGCTGCATAGTTTATCGAAATATGCTCTAACCATCTCTTTGATTCGTTCGGTCATGGCTGTCTCATCAAAGTCAGGAGCATCTTTCAGCCAGAGAAGTCCGTGTAAATGAGGGCTACCTCTCTACTGCCACTCATACCTGACCCAGTAGTCTGTGACTTTGAAAACTGGCATGAGTACCTGCTCGATGAATACTGCACATCTTTTCTCGAAGTATGTTGCAGTAACCAGTGGATTTTCTCGCATCAGCTTAGCGCGTTGTTGGGGTGTTAGGTTGCGATGGTCGAGATTGGTCCCACAACATAATAGCCGATATAAATCTGGATAGTGATGATCGGCAGCTGAGAGAGTCAAGAATACAGTCGGCTTCCTGCCAATCTGTCTAGCCATGGCTAGTAGCTCTGCACATCACTGTTTCCAGTATGGTCGGGTTGACCTGATCCTGCCACAGTGAGCTAGAATCCTTTCCATGAAGCCAGGTTTATTGGTTACTCTGTCTTTCAGTTCCTGTACAGACAGCCCCTGATCAGTATTTCTTAGAAAGAATCCAGATGCTTGTATGGCTTGATGGCGCAGAACAGTGTTCATAGCAAAGAATCTGAATCGTGGATCCTTGGCGAATCTACCATCCCCATAGAGCATCAGAAAGCTGAAATAGGCTTTGAGGTCAACTTTAATTTGTCTTGGCTGGTTATAATCTGCTGCACCATATGGGTAGAGAGTTGGAAAGGCTCTCACAATATATCCTTCTTCCTGGAACTCGTTTATTGGGCTACCTTCCAACGTTGGATAGGGTATGTTCAATTACTCGAAAATCCGTTTTTCTTGGTTTAGTGGGTCAAGTGAGGGGACATAGCTCTCATTCAAATTCATATCATCTGTTACTGTGTGAGGCTGTTGTTGATCTTGATTCTCAATGCAGGGCAGTAGACTCGTGACATCACCATCCCGGGGAATCCTCGCTAGATTGTCCTCGCTGATCTCAATATCACTGTAGTAACGATTATGCTGCTTGAGCCATTGGAGTGCTCTACGTATAATCACAGCACGAGCTTTGAACTGGGCCGAGCCTTGGAAAGTATTCCTCTCGAAGATGATGACAGCATTCAGATCTTTGATATTATGAAGCAGAATCCTGGCATGAGATGTGATGTATTGCCTGAAATTGATAACCCTTACACTGTAGTGGAGTTCCCCTCCAGCCCGTCTATATAGTGAGATTATCGGATGAATTCTGGCAATGAGCATCTGTTCGATAAGAGTTAGTCCTTTGAGCTCTACTGGAACAGGACCCGGGTCCATTCTGTTGGCCCTTGTGAATTTGGTCTTATCTTTCTTGCAGCTAGGACATATCTCAACGCCATAACTATTCCTCATATGTAGCTCTCTCTTTGAACAGTTTGAGCACGTTTCGAAGGTGATGAGTTCCAGAGCAGCATCGAAGGCATTGCCAGCTAGCCTCATGTCATCGGTTATCACATAAGAATATTGTCCTTCTTCCATGGGTTGTTCTTCTTCCATAGGTTGTTCTTCCTCCATGGCTTCATCAGAGATAGATGAGCCGCTTTCGCTATCACTATCAACCTCCATGGCTTCCCTTCTTCTGGCTTCTTCTTCTTCAGCGGCGCGAGCTTTCGCAGCTATGACGAAAGGTGATGAGTTGTAGATCGCAGCTCTGCGTTCGACCTGTGCTCTTATCTCGGCTTCCCTGAGTGCTTTTTTCTTGGCTCGATACGCTCTCTGATATTCCTGCTGTTTCCTTCTCAGCGCCTCCGAACTCTTTTTTTTCCTAGGTGGCATGTTGACCTGTTGGATAAAAAAATGAATTGTTTTTTTGCATGGATATTGTTGGTACAGGGTATTTAAGGTGTATCGGACCATATCTCAAAAAAAGAATTTTCAAAAAATGACTAAGTATTTTATGTTAGCACCATACCGTAGACTTAACATTAGAATAGACTAAAAACAACTAAGTATTCTATGTTAGCACCATCTAATTGACTTAACATTACTGAAGATGAGAAAATAGCTAAGTATTCTATGTTAGTATGTTAGCACCATCCCATAGACCTAACACGGGTGGTGCTAACAGAAGAAATCCCCTTAAAACTACAATAGCTTATCATGGTCAAACTTCCCATGAAAGGAAATCTATTACCGAGTATGTCGAAGGTATATACAGACATACCTCCACACCGAAACATCACAGCAAAGGAAATATTCTTAGGTATATCAAGGATATCACTTGAAAATAAGAGAAACTACTTACTTTGACAGTGTACCGCATAGCACCGTTACAACCAATATCCGCTATACCAAATCTATAGCACCAATTCCACCACCAAAGTTAATCCCGAGGTTGTAGAGGGTATCCACCACTTCACAATAACTTTAGAGTCCTCAGACACTGGCTTAGATGAAATTTATTCACAAAATAAGATGATTTAATCCATTGGAATAGCTGATAGAGTCCTCAATCACTGTTCTTCCACTAAGTCCACTGTCTATCATAGTTTCACTACACATCTACCCCCGAAACTTGGTTAAACAGTACTATTGTATGGTATAGCTATATCCAGACCACAGAAAAATCATGACAAGTTAACCGATTCAAAAGCATCAAATACAGAATAACAAACTGATATCATACTGCATGAACCATCAGCTTAAATAGTCTTGCTGGTGGCCCATTACTATGAATTTCCCATTTCTCCCGTTTGCTCTCTCATGATCTGGGGAACAGATGCTGTTTTTTTCCTGCCAATCATCCTGCATCGTGGCCCCTGGATCAAGATGAAGTAGTAGATGGGCCATTGACCCTACCTCAGGATGCAATAAACAACCCCGGGATGTTATTAGCCTAGCTCAAGCCAAAACGATGAGGGAGCTTGTCAATATGGTGTACGTGACTCTGGTTTCATGCTGTAAACCATATTATTTAGCTTTCTCACGATCAGGTAATAGCGAGTAGATGGTTATCATGCCCTCATGATCCTTCTCTCAGTACATCTGGATCTCATATTCACTGTAAGCCATGAACAAACATCTGCAGGCTGTTTTCGAATATTGGGGTCTATCCATCCTATACGGTCAACCCAATAACAGCTGCCTCTCTCTTTGATAGGTCTCCAATGCATATAATAGTGCTCATGCGAAGGCTACAGTATGCTTGAACAATAGTTTAGCTCTCTTTATATACTGGAAAAGCAAAGTTAGCACCATCTTGATAGGCTATTTGAATGATCTCGTATGAGATAATATGAATAGATTTGAGTAAACAACTGGTCGGATAAAAAAACCCCATGTATTTTCTATGGGAGTTTGCTCGGAATTCGGCTAAGTCCGAAGTGTTAGCACCATCCCTTAGACATGACATTACCATAGACTTAACATGGATGGTGCTAACAAATGATGATTTTCAGAGGTGTATGGGACCATCATGATATACATTTTCATGCGGGAAATTGTGTGTACCGAGTGTATCGGAGGTGTATATAGCCATACCTTGAAAGAAATTTTTTCGAAATTTTTTCCAAGTCCGAATGTTAGCACCATCCTCTAAGGGCGATCCCATGTTAAATTGAAATTTTGTAACTTTTTTTCCTGAACTCCGATTTTGATTCTGTTTTCATTTAGAAAAACTACATGATGAACTGAGTAAGTGTGCAAAATTTCAGATCAATCGGATGATAAATTCTGGATTCTATAGCAAAACGCAAATGTTAGCACCATCCAAAGCAACTCATTCACCCCTGAGTCTTCACTCCGTTCAGACAATTAACTGATGGCTATATTCCTGGTATCATATTTGCTGGATTATGTAGGTCCACTGCTCCACTTCAGCAAAAAATTTCTCATGACTTGATTGGAGAGCAAATGAAATTCACCAAAAGTCACTTTTTCTCCGAATCAACCAACTTGCTAGTATTTATGCCCAATCCATGAATCTGTAACCATGTGGTGTTCTAAGATCTGTGAATGGATGAGACACAGCATGTAAAGCTCCATGAACCAATGGAATATATTTACCGAATTTTGAATCGAATCATAGTGGAATCATCTGTTCTTGGATCTTGAACAATTTCAACAAAACCTTTGCTTAGACACAATTAACTCTTACAACTTGTTAGATGCCAAAGTTTACTGATGCACGCAGAAGATTAGAAACTAGGGAATAAAGATCATGTCAATCTTTCTTTTCTTCCATGAGTTTGAAAATTCTTTACGGTTAATATTCACTGATCAAACGAGTTAAAGGTTTCTTTGATGAGCTAGGTATTGAAAAACAGATTGAAAATTTGGCGAGTTAATATTACGACTGAAATTGATGGATAAATCTATGATTTCTGAATTTTTTCAAGTCCATCTCGTAAAGATTCATAATAATCTTTATGGACTTTCTTCAATTGATCTAGAAGCCGATTCTGTATGAACTTTTTGGCTTTTGAAACATCTTGAGCCATATTAGAGATGAGATGCTTTTGATCTCGAGGTGAGAGACTTTCCCAAAATTGCCCAACCTAACAAGAATTCAGAGATTAGATCAATAGCTCTATATGATATCATTATTAATTTTACCTGTGAATAATTGTCCTCATTCTTGCTATTGAATCGATCAATTTCTACTTTGGATCTTATGGTCTTCAAACTCTTTCTCAGTGGACGCTTTGATGGATCTTCTCGAGCTTTGCCGAATGAGTTGGGGAAGTAGGTTGGTTCTTTAGAGAATTTTTTATCGAAAACACACATTCCATCACGAAGAGTAGGAGTCACTAGTTTAAGTGCACGATTTATCGGGATCTTGAAATTATTAACACCGAGACTGTAAAACAATCGTATCTCAATCAGTATCTAATAAGATTTTGGGATTCACAATAGTCCTTACCGGTATGTTTGGGCATCATGATAAGCAAAAAGTCGCCCTTGAAGCGTTTTATCATCTGAAGGTTCAATTCCTGGTATCAAGTTGGCAGGATTGAATACGGCTTGCTCTATTTGAGCGAATTGATTTCTGGGATTGCGATTTAGCACCAGTTTACCAGCTTCAACAAGAGGGAATTTCTTCGTTGGCCATGTCTGTATAATTCGAAAAGTGAGGATGATGACCAAGAACATTTCTCGATCTTATCATATGTAAGCAAAGCTAAAATTTCTTGCCTTAGTTACATCAAAAGGATTGTACTTCCAATCTCTTGCTTGCATCTCAGACATTATTTGGATATAAAAAGTCCACGAAGGATACTTCCCCTTCTCAATGGCATTGTAGAGATCTAGAGTTGAATATCTGGGATCGGTACCTGCCAACTCAGTTGCCTCGGCTTGAGTTAAATTTCTCACTCCTTGATCAGTGTGGAAGTGAAATCGACCAAATGTTACTTTCCCCTCGGAATTGATTAATCTAAAAGTATTTACACTGTATCCATTCATATGTCTGTAGCCATCTGGTGTTCCCAGATCGGTGTATATATGAGACACAGCATGTAGAGTTTCCGGCACCAACGAAATAAAATCAAAAACAGAATCGAAGTTTGTTGAATCTGTTTTAGGATCAGGCTTCCGAGAATGAACGAAATTGATGAATCTTAGAGGATCTCGAATGGCAATCACAGGAAAACTGAAGCCAACAATGTCCCAATTTCCTTCGTTTGTCTTCATCTTGACAGCAAAACCTCGAGCATCTCGAACAGTGTCAGCAGAGCCTTTGCTCGGACTGTCGGTTGAAAATCTCACAACAACCGGGAACCTTTCACCTTTTGTACTGAATAACTTTGCCTTGCAAAACTTTCTAATCACCTCAGTATTGGTAGGCTCAAAATATCCGAAAGCGCCAGTACCTTGAGCATGAACAACACGCTCCGGGATACGTTCTCGATTGAAATGGTTCATTTCTTCAGTGAATAACATATCTTCCAGCAACTGTGGTCCATATCTACCAGCAGTGAGGGAATTCAATTTGTCCCATATGGTACCACCTCCAAGGTCGGTAAAAAAATAATTATCATGGTAACTTCTCTCTGGTATCGATGAATTTGTCTCTTCATCCGATCTACTGTGCGAATCAAACTCTGGTAGATCTTCATCCGAATGAATCGCATCATATTCAGACCAATATTTGTTGGCCAAATTCTCAACATCAGAATTTTGCTGGATAAAATAAATAATCACACTCATTGAACACATTAATTGAGAGAAATTTTTCTGACAAAAACTTCGCTTACCAAGCAATCAATCCTAACGACACAATAAACTACAGCCAAAAGAATAATTGCCTTCTCCATGGGGATTGCTTCTCGTCGGAGAATCAGATGATATGAGAATGGATTTTATATGATATGAGAATGAATTTTATATGATATGAGAAAAGTATTCCACAATTGAAACTAATCGCAATTTAACTGGGAAGTAATTTTCAATCATGGAGTCTAATCGATGGTTTAAAGAAATCTGCGGTCTGTTGACTGCTAATGCCACATGCTATGATAAAAAACAATGACTCGAATACCGATCAGATGTGGAAAATGATGTCGATTCAAGGAGAGCGCAAAACTGACTAATTGCATAGAGTTAGTATACTCTCTTGTCTGTAAGAGTAAGTGAACTATATAGAAGATTTATTAGTTCAACGCCTCATTTGTGATTCAAATTCTAGCTCGCACTCTATAGTTTTTCACACCAAATGATAGGAAAGAAGATACATGAATAAGTGTTCAATATTCTAAATGCTTCTGAAATGGAACTATCATAGTGAAGAGGTAATGAGATAAAATACAGTAATACTGAAGATTGCGAAGAAACTACTTCGATTTGTTGATGGAAGAAGATCAATTTCATTTTTAAAAATTCGAATAAATGTGTTTTTTCGTTTGGTTAGGTTCTCAAAGTCTTGTTTAATGGCAACAATCCATGGCTTCTGCATCTTGTTGAGAGCTTTTGTAAAGATTTGTAATAATCTAGGTGAATCTTCTTGATATGATCTAAAATTCGAGTATGAATGTATTTTTGAGCATTCGATAAATGAGCAATAATATTATAAATACGATTTTGTTGATCCCGAGGTGAATGATTTTCCTAAAGTTGTCCAACCTAATCGAAAAGTGTCTTTTACTCCAGTTTTGTTTGATAAAAAAGTGAAAATCCATCTCATCTGTGAATAATTATCTTCCTCTAACGTGACAAATCGACTTATTTCTACCTTCGATGGTAGCCACCACTGACTTGGCCTACTTGTTCGATCTTCATGAGCTTGCCCAAAAGGATTAGAATCAAAAAATAATTGGCTTCGTTGGAGAACTTTGTATCAATTACCCATGGCCCATCAGGAAGGGTTGGTGTCCCCAAATGGAGATGACGGTTGATGGAAATCGCTTATCATGATGCTCATTCATATCGGTGAGGCTTCCTGAGTAACCAGTGGAATAGTAGGAGTCATTTTTTTTGAATTCTTTTTTGTCTCGGATCAAATCATTTAAAGATCCCCTTAATTGAAGGTTCTATTCCTGGTATAAAGTTGGCCAGATTGAATGTAGCTTGCTCTACTTGAGTAGAAAAATTCTTGATAATACGATCTGAGACAATTCTGCCAGCTTCTATGAAAGGTAACTGCTCAGGCCATATCTAATGTGATAAAAACAAACAATTACTCGTATTCCCTGACCTGAATCTTTGTTGCATCAAAAGGATTGTGTTTCCATTCTCTCGCTTGTTTCTGAGTCATTATCTGAATATCCATTGTCCATGATGGAAATTTTCCATTCTTAATAGATTGGAACAGATCTCTCGTGGCATATTCAGGGTTGATACCAGCTAATTTCGTAGCCTGGGCGAGTGTCAAATTCTTCACACCTTGATTGGTGAGCATATGAAATCTACCGAATGTTACTTTTCCCTCCGAATTGACCAATTTGAAAGTGTTTATACTGAATCCGTTGATATGCCTGTATCCGTCTGGTGTTCCAAGATCGGTGTAGAGATAAGTTCCAGCATGGAAAGTTTCAGGTACCAGCGAAATAAAGTCAAAAATATAGTCAAAGTTGAAAGTGTTGGTAACTGGGTCTGGTCTAATGGCATGAAATAAGTTCATCGCTCGCATAGGATCTCGAACAAAAAAAACCGGCAAACTGATGGCAACAATGTCCCAATTTCCATCATCAGTCTTGATCTTGACCGCAAAACCTCGAGGATCTCGCACAGTATCCGCTGAGCCCTTACTTCGAGTGGCGGTAGAAAATCTGACCGGGTGAGCGGTCAATGGAAAGGTAAGAAGCTGAAGAGGAACAATCACAAGAATAATGGTGATTACTCTCATGATAAATTTCTACCTCGGATGATGGAGTTCATCGAAAAATTATATATAAACGAATGAAACTCAAGAAATAGAGTTTTATGTGAATTACCATCGAACACGGGTAAATGGAAGAGCTTTTATTGCGAAATCAGCCGAAAGAGAAGTTTATCATCAGCTGATTTCGTAATTATTGACGATAGATATCAAGAGAGAGTATATTGCGATGAAAAAACTTAGAACCGACGTAATCTACTCTTACAACTTGTTAGATGCGAAAATTTTACTGATGTAAGCAGGAGATCAGAAACTAGGTAATCAACATCATGTCAATTTTTTCCTTTTTCCCACGTTTCTCATGTCCAGAGATTCTTCGTGGTAAGTATTGACTCATCGGATGAGTGGGAAATTCTTTCGCTAAGCTCAAAAAGGTTCGATCACGGAAAAGAGATAAAGAATATAGGGGGATTGTTTATTAGTTAATTTTATTATTCACTACTAGGTAAATAATTGGATAGGTAAATGAGAGACTTGAATCTGAACTCAATTTGTGGTATTGATGGAATTCGAATAACAGATTGGAAATACGATAATTAAATACCACAATGAAAATGAGTTGATGGATAAATCTATGATTTCTGAATTTTTTCAAGTGCATCTCGTAATGATTCATAATAATCTTTGTGAACTTTCTTCAATTGATCTAGAAGCCGATTCTGTATGAACTTTTTGGCTTTTGAAACATCTTGAGCCATATTAGAGATGAGATGCTTTTGATCTCGAGGTGAGAGACTTTCCCAAAATTGCCCAACCTAACAAGAATTCAGAGATTAGATCAATAGCTCTATATGATATCATTATTAATTTTACCTGTGAATAATTGTCCTCATTCTTGCTATTGAATCGATCAATTTCTACTTTGGATCTTATGGTCTTCAAACTCTTTCTCAGTGGACGCTTTGATGGATCTTCTCGAGCTTTGCCGAATGAGTTGGGGAAGTAGGTTGGTTCTTTAGAGAATTTTTTATCGAAAACACACATTCCATCACGAAGAGTTGGAGTAACTAGTTTAAGAGCACGATTTATCGGGATCTTGAAATGATTCGCACCGAGACTGGAAAACAGTTGTATCTCAATTAGCATCTTATAAGAATTCTGAATTCAATCGTACTTACCGATACCCTTGAGTATCATGATAAACAACAAGTCGCCCTTGAAGTATTTTATCAACCGAAGGTTCTATTCCCGGTACCAAGTTGGCAGGATTGAATATTGCTTGCTCTACTTGAGCAAAAAAATTTTTGGGATTGCGATTGAGGACCAGTTTACCGGCTTCAACTAGAGGGAATTTCTTCGTTGGCCATCTCTGTATGATCAGAAAAGTAAGAATAATAATCAAGGATATCTCCCAAACTAATTATACGTAAACCAAACTGATCTTTACTTGCCTTAGTTGCATCAAAAGGATTGTATTCATAATCTTTTGCTTGCTCCTCAGACATCATCTGCATGTAAAAAGTCCATGATGGATAATTACCCTTCTTGATGGCATTGTAGAGATCTAGGGTTGAATATGTGGGATCGGTACCTGCCAACTTGGTAGCCTGAGCCTGAGTTAAATTTCTTACTCCTTGATTAGTGCGGAACTGGAATTTAGCGAATGTTACTTTCCCTTCGGAATTGATCAATCTGAAAGTATTTATAGGGAATCCATTCATATATCTGTAACCATCTGGTGTTCCAAGATCGCTGAATTGATGGGACATAGCGTGTAAAGTCTCAGGGACCAATGAAATGTAGTCCCAAATAGAATCATAATTCCTAGAATTCGTGATTGGATCAGGCTTCTGAGAATGAACGAAATTAAGGAATCTGAGAGGATCTCGAACGAAAAACACTGGAAAACTTATGGCAAGAAGGTCCAAATTCCCCTCCTCTGTCTTGATCTTGATCGCAAAACCTCGAGCATCTCGAACAGTTTCAGCCGAGTCTTTGCCCCCATTAACCGTTGAAAATCTTACAACAAGAGGGAATCTTTTACCTTTTGCACTGAATAACGGTGCCTTGCAATACTTTCTAATGACTTCAGTATTGGTAGGCTCGAAATATCCAAAAGCCCCAGAACCTCGAGCATGAACAACACGTTCCGGAATACGTTCTCGATTGAAATGATTCAATTCTTCGGTGAATAACATATCTTCGAGCAATTGTGGACCATATCTACCAGCGGTAAGAATATTCTCCTTATCCCATATGGTACCACCTCCGAGATCGGTGTAAAAATAATCATCATCATGATAACCTCTTTCTGGTATTGATGAATTTGTCTCAATATCTGATCTACTCTGTGAATCAAAATTTGGTAGATCTTCATCTGAATAGATAGCATCATATTTTGACCAATATTGATCCGCAAAATCCCCCACATCAGAATTTTCCTGGAAATAATGAATTAATAATGAACTATGATCAAACACATCAATCGAATGAATTTTTTTTTGCTGAAATTTGGCTTACCAAGCAATCTGTCGTAACAAGACAATAAAAAAAAGCAGACACAATAATTGCCCCCTTCATGGGAAATTTTTTTTCGTGCTTGAATTGTATGAAATAACAAAAATTTTATGATGTTTAACGGTCTGATCCAAAAATGCGATTAGGCGCAATCCAATTACACAGAGATTATAAATCGAATTGATTGTATAAAAAAAATCTGCTGTCTTATAGCTGCTAATGCCACATGCTATGATCAAAAAACTGTGACCTGAATGCTTATCAGATGTGAAAGATGATGTTGACTCAAGAACAGCACAAAATTAAACGATCACATTGAATTTTGAATGTATTTTCTCGTCAGTGAGAGCAATTGTACTTAATTAATGATTCATCAATTCAACGATTAATTCGTGATTCAAACTCTAGCTTGTGGTTTTCTAGTGCATGAACCTCAAAAGATATAAAAAAGGGAACATCAATGAGTTGAAATGTATAGAATACCCCTACAAGAAATTATATCAAGAGAATTAAGAGATAAAATACAGTAATATTGAGCCATATTTTGAATAAGATTCTATCGATACCGAAGTGATAGTCTTCTCCAAAGTCGTGCAAACTAATAGAAAAATATCGATGATTCCAGTTTTGTTTGATGAAAAAGTGGGCATCTATCTTACCTATGGACAATTATCTTCCTCTAACATTTCAAATTCATATATTTCTACCTATGATGGTAGCCATCCTCGATTTGGTCACTCTTCTGGTGTTCCAAGGTTGGTGAATAAACAAGTTAAAGCGTGGAAAGTTTCAAGTATCAACGGAATGAAATCCCAAATAGGATCATAATTCATAGCATTCATGACTGGATCAGGCTTCTGGAAATGAATGAAATTCATTAATATCAACAGATCATGCACTAAAATACGGACAAACTTCAGCCAACAATTTCCTTTCCTGTCTTGATCTTGACCGCAACACCTCGAGGATCTCGAACAGTGTCAGCAGAACTCTTGCTTCGACATAATTTTTCTTTACAACTTGCTAGATGTGAAAATTTTACTGATGCAAGCGGGAATTGTGTAATCATGACCATGTCAATCTTTCCTTTTTTCTCATGTTTCCCATGCTCGAAGAATCTTCATGTTGAATATTCACTCATCGGATGAGTTACAGTTCTTTTGCTAAGTTCAAAAAAGTTCGATCATAAAGTAGAGAAAAAGAATTCAACGAGATTGTTTATTTGAGAGAATTTCTTTTGTTAGATAAGTGAAAGACTTGAATCTGAACTCAATTTGTGGTATTGATGGAATTCGAATAACAGATTGAAGATTCGATAATTGAATATGATAAGAATGAGTTCTTAAAGAATTACTTGACTAGATTCAATTAAATGGGAAAACTAGATTCAATTCCAGATCTATTAGTTCTTACATTTTTTAGAAGAAAAAAGTTTTCATCCTCCTAACGTTATCTACGTTCTTTTGATAATAACCGTTCAACTCAAGTGTCATTATATATCTCTAAATTTAATTTAATTTACAACAATTGTGACTGAATAATCAGTTTAGAAACTCTAAACGATCAAGAAAAACGCTCTCCAACAATTTAAAATGATTTCTATTGATTTTTGTATTATTATAATAAGTTTGAAAAATATTTTGAGATCAGAAAAAGCATACGCAAAAATGTGTACACAATTTTACAAAACTTTAGCTACGACGCTAGTACAGTCAGTCGAAGTGAATAAAGGCCAGAGAAAAACTTGGAGAAAATTGATACATGAATGTTAAGAAATCATTCACGAACATTTGAATACACATATACAGGCTCGAATCTTAGAATAAATTGGGTTGTAGCAAGAAAAGGAAGGTTTGATCGGAATATCACGAAGGTCACATGATAGTTCTGGAACCGACTTTTGAGTCAGGCTATGGAGTGATTGAGTAAGTCTGATTATGACGATTCGGGATAGAAATGATAAAAATTCAATGATGTACTCAATACTTTGTGGATCCACCATCAGATCAAAAATTCGTTTGTGCAGCGATTTATACAGATTCTGGATAATCTCAATATGAATTCCTACCCATTCAGATTCAATTGCCTTTTTTAGTTTCAATTTCGATTCAAATTGTTTACCATTAGCGTACACTCTTCGAGCCAGAATTTCCCAGAGGTATTTCATTTGATTAAAATATGAACTCCTCGCTGACCAGCCGAGAACTATGATATTCTGATTATGCAACCCTCGCACAATGGAAGTGGAATGATGAATTGAAGCATTGTCTTGTTCAAAAATCCAATTCACACCCAATCATCGGGGCTATTGGTAGAAGATGGGATTCCAGAACTTTTTGATACATATAAGATTCCATATTCCTATCAATGAAGGCTATATCGCTAAGACTACTGAAACTTAAGGCTGCCAATATCATAACCGATCACCCAGCAAATTATCTCTTCGATAAAAATTCTTTTTCTCTTCGTGAATCGTGTCACTAGTAACTGAATCCATCAACTAATCGTTCGATCAAATTATGCTGTATACAGTTGATTTGGAAATTTTTCTGTTAAGTAGAGTGATAATTTTCCTCACTGATTTGTTTTCGTTAATGTAAGCGAAAAAATTTGTCGTTTATCACGTTCAGAATAGCTCTCTCTCCTTCTTTTAGCCTTTTTTTGCACCATAATTTCCTTCATTCGCAGCATTATTCCACCAACACATCTCGAGCAATTGATTTTGATAGCAATTTGGTTGAGAGAAACTCCTTGATCTAAAAATGAATCTATCTGGCCACTTCCATATTCATTGAGCTTAAGACCACGACCCATCATGAAAAATTTGGATGAAAGGCCAATCAAAACTTACATATATGCAGTTGAATGTTTGAAAAATGTTCTTGACACCAAAAGTGCCCAAGAAAAGAAGTTAAAATCAAATAAATCATCTCAAAATCATGAAGCTTCAAGCTGACAGTTCTCATTACTCAATTTGAAAAATTTCTGTGTATATTAAAAACGCTCGAAAATGTTGATCGCCAGAGGAGATGAAAATGTCCCTGAAAGCAGCTTACAATTCTACTTTGAAGAACAAAATGCAAATTTTGGTCAATTTTATCAATTTCATGATAACATTTACTTGGATAGACTGTATCTATGGGGAAAATGTATTGTAAAAGTTTGATTGTTCATTCTTTATAAGTCAATGAATGGATCTATGATTTCTGAATTTTTTCAAGTGCATCTCGTAAAGATTCATAATAATCTTTATGGACTTTCTTCAATTGATCTAGAAGCCGATTCTGTATGAACTTTTTAGCTCTTGAAACATGTGGAGCCATATTAGAGATGAGATGCTTTTGATCACGTGATGATAAACTTTCCCAAAATTGCCCAACCTAAATGACATATGAGGTTCTGATAAATTGCTTTATGAGATATTATGATCAATCTTACCTGTGAATAATTGTCCTCATTTAGGGTATTGAATCGATCAATTTCTACTTTGGAACTTATGGTCTCCAGACTCTCTTTTGGTGGACGCATTGATCGATCTTCTCGAGCTTTTCCAAACGAGTTGGGAAAGTAGTTAGGCTCATCAGAGAAATTCTTATCAAAAACACACTTTCCATCACGAAGAGTAGGAGTCACTAGTTTAAGTGCACGATTTACCGGGATCTTGAAATGATTCACCCCGAGACTGGAAAATAATCGAATCTCAATCAGCATCTTATAAAAATTCTGAATTCAATAGTACTTACCGGTATGTTTGGGCATCATGGTAAGAAAAAAGTCGCCCTTGAAGTGTTTTATCAACCGAAGGTTCTATTCCCGGTATCAGGTTGGCAGGATTGAATATTGCTTGCTCTACTTGAGCAAAAAAATTTTTGGGATTGCGATTGAGGACCAGTTTACCAGCTTCAACTAGAGGGAATTTTTTCGTTGGCCATTTCTGTAAAATTGGAAAGTGAAAATGGCCAAGAATATCTTCCAATCATGCGTAAACAGGACTGAACTTTACTTGCCTTAGTTACATCAAAAGGATTGTATTTCCAATCTCTTGCTTGCTCTTCAGACATCATCTGCATGTAAAAAGTCCATGATGGATACTTTTTTTCCTCAATGGCATTGTAGAGATCTAGAGCTGAATATGTGGGATCGGTACCTGCTAACTTGGTGGCCTGAGCTTGAGTTAAATTTCTTACTCCTTGATCAGTGCGGAACTGGAATTTAGCGAATGTTACTTTCCCTTCGGAATTGATCAATCTGAAAATATTTATAGCGAATCCATTCATATATCTGTAACCATCTGGTGTTCCAAGATCACTGAACACATGAGAAATAGCGTGCAAAGTTTCAGGAACCAATGTAATGTAGTCCCAAAACGAATCAAAGTTTATGGAATCTGTTTTCGGATCAGGCTTTTGAGTATGAACGAAACTGACGAATCTGAGAGGATCTCGAACAAAAAAAACTGGAATGTCCAAGCCAACAATGTCCCAATTTCCTTCATTCGTCTTAATCTTGACGGCAAAACCTCGAGCATCTCGAACAGTGTCAGCAGAACCTTTGCTCGGACCAGGGATTGAAAATCTTACAACAACGGGGAACCTTTTACCTTCTGCACTGAATAACTGTGCCTTGCAAAACTTTTTAATGACTTCAGTATTGGTAGGCTCGAAATATCCAAAAGCCCCAGAACCTCTAGCATGGACAACACGTTCAGGAATACGTTCTCGGTTGAAATGGTTCATTTCTTCAGTAAATAACATATCTTCGAGCAACTGTGGACCATATCTACCAGCAGTAAGGGAATTCTTTTTATCCCATATAGTGCCACCTCCAAGGTCGGTGAAAAAATAATTATCAAGGTAACTTCTCTCTGGTATCGATGAATTTGTCTCTTTATCTGTTCTGCTGTGCGAATAAAACTTTGGTAGATCTTCATCTGGATGAATAGCATCATATTCTGACCAATATTTATCTGCGGAATCCTCCACATTAGAATTTTCCTGGAAATGATAAATAATAAATAAATATGATCAAACACATTTATCGAAGGAATTTTTCCCCCGGAGCTTCGCTCACCAAGCAATCTGTCGTAACGAGACAGTAAAAAAAAGCAAAAAAAATAATTCCTCTCTCCATGGGAAATTTTTTTTGTTCTTCAATTGTATGAAATAACAAAAATTTTAATGATGTGGAATAGTGTATTTCAGAAGTGCAACTAAGTGCAATCCAATTGGGTAGAGATTTTAATTGTAAAAAAAAATCTGCTGTCTGATTACTTCTGATACCACATGCTATCATCACAAAACTATGACGTGAATGCTAATCACAAGTGATTCATGTTGATTTAGGGAGAGCACAAAGTTCAACAACCACATGAAATTGTGAATAAATTCTCTCCTCAGCAAGAACAAATGAACTTAATCAAGCATTAGTTAGATCAAAACCTCATTTGTGATTCAGATTCTAGCTTGTGTTCTAAAGTTTTTCTCACCAAAAGCTAGAAAAAAAGATACATGAATGAGTAGAAATATTTGAAATGCTCCTACAAGAAATGGAAACGTAATTCATCAACTGAAGGCTATATTCCTGGTATCAGATTTGCTGGATTATATTCCCCTTGCTCTTCTTCAGCGAAAAAATTCCCTATGACTTGATTGGAGTGCAAATGAAATCTTCCAAAAGTCACCTTTCCCTAAGAATCAACCAATTCGAGAGTATTTATGCTTAATCCATTGATATATCTGTAACCATGTGGTGTTCTTAGATCGGTGAATGGATGAGACATGTAAAGTTTCACGAACCAATGAGATATAGCCCAAATACGAATAATAGTTTGTTGCATCTGTTTTGGATCTGAACAATGTCAATAAAACCTTTGTTTCGACACAATTTACTCTTACAACTTGCTAGCTGAGATAATTTTACTGGTGCAAGCAGAAACTGGGTAATCAAGATCATGTCAATCTTTCTCTTTGTTCCCGAGTTCAATAATTCTGTACGGTTAATATTCACTGATGGAAAGAGTTGAAAGTTCCCTCGATAGACTCAAAAAATTTTATCGCTGAATAGAGACAAAGAATTTGGCAAGATTAGTAATTCATTCTCTATACTTTCTTTTGTCCCGTGATTGGATTACTTGAATCTCAACTCAAGGTTTGTAGTATTGAGTGAAATTCGAATAACAGATTAAAAATTCGGTAGTTAGATAGATACTACGACCTGAATTGATGGATAAATCTATGATTTGTGAATTTTTTCAAGCGCATCTCGTAATGATTCATAATAATCTTTGTGAACTTTCTTCAATTGATCTAGGAGCCGATTCTGTATAAACTTTTTGGCTTTTGAAACATGTGAAGCCATATTAGAGATGAGATGCTTTTTATCTCGAGGTGAGAGACTTTCCCAAAATTGTCCAACCTAAGTGGAAAATGAGGTTGTGATAAATTGCTTTATGAGATATCATGATTAATCTTACCTGTGAATAATTGTCCTCATTCAAGCTATTGAATCGATCGAATTCTACTTTGGTTGTTATGGTCTTCATACTCTTTCGCAGTGGACGCTTTGATGGATCTTCTCGAGCTTTGCCGAATGAGTTGGGAAAGTAGGTAGGTTCATCAGAAAACTTTTTATCAAAAACACATATTCCATCACGAAGAGTTGGAGTAACTAGTTTAAGTGCACGATTTATCGGGATCTTGAAATTATTAACACCCAGACTGGGAAACAATCGAATTTTACTCAGTATCTAATAAAAGTTCTATCTGCTCAATAGTACTTACCGATGTCCTTGAGCATCATGATAAGCAACAAGTCTCCCTTGAAGTATCTTGTCAGCTGATCCTTCGATTCCTGGTATCAAGTTGGCTGGGTTGAATATTGTTTGCTCTACTTGAGCAAAATAATTTTTGGGATTACGATTGAGCACCATTTTACCAGCTTCAATTAGAGGGAATTTTTTTGTTGGCCATTTCTGAATAATCGAAAACGATGAGCAAGAATATCTCTTTTCATTTAGACGTAACAAGGACCACTAAACTTATTTAACTTGCCTTAGTTTCATCGAAAGCATTGTATTCCCAATCTCTTGCTTGCTCCAAAGACATCATCTGAATATAAAAAGTCCATGAAGGATACTTCCCTTTCTTTATGGCATTGTAGAGATCTAGAGTTGAATATCTAGGATCGGTACCTGCCAACTTGGTTGCCTGGGCTTGAGTTAAATTTCTTACTCCTTGATCAGTGCGGAAGTGAAATCGACCAAATGTTACTTTCCCTTCGGAATTGATCAATCTAAAAGTATTTATACTGAATCCATTCATATATCTGTAACCATCTGGTGTTCCAAGATCGGTGAATAGATGAGATACAGCGTGTAAAGTCTCAGGAACCAATGAAATGAAGTCCCAATACGAATCATAGTTTGTTGCATCTGTTTTTGGATCAGGCTTTTGAGAGTGAATGAAATTAAAGAATCTCAGAGAATCTCGAACAAAAAACACAGGGAAATCCAACCCAACAATGTCCCAATTTCCTTCATCAGTCTTGATCTTGACGGCGAACCCTCGAGGATCTCGAACAGTGTCAGCAGAGCCTTTGCTCTGAATAACCGTTGAAAATCTGACGACAACGGGAAACCTTTTACCTTTTGCCCTGAATAACGGTGCCTTGCAAAACTTGCTAATCACTTCAGTATTGGTAGGCTCAAAATATCCAAAAGCACCAGAACCTCGAGCATGAACAACACGTTCTGGGACACGTTCTCGATTGAAATGGTTCATTTCTTCGGTGAATAACATATCTTCGAGCAACTGTGGACCATATCTACCAGCGGTGAGAGAATTCAACTTGTCCCATATTGTACCACCTCCCAGATCGGTGAAAAAATAATTATCATGATAACCTCTTTCTGGTATTGATGAATTTGTCTCAATATCTGTTCTGCTGTGTGAATCAAACTTCAGTAGATCTTCATCTGGATAAATAGCATCAAATTCAGACCAATATTTATCCGCAAAATCCTCCACATCAGAATTTTCCTGGATATAATAAATTATAATCATGATTAAACACATCAATTGAGAGAAATTTTTTTGTCAAAAACTTCACTTACCAAGCAATCAATCCTAACGACACAATAAACTAGAGCAAACAGAACAATTGCCTTCTCCATAGGAATTTCTTTTAGTGGCAGAATCATATGGTATGAGAATGAATATTCTGTGATGTAGAATAGTGTACTCCACAAATGCAACTGAACTGTTATCCTTATTGGGCAGAGATTTTAAATTTGAAATCGAAGCGATTGTGTAAAGAAATCTGCTGATGACTGCTAATGACACATGCTATGATCAAAGAACTGTGACCTGAATGCTTATCACATGTGGAAAATGATTCCAGGAGAGCACAAAATTGACCAATCACATAAAATCATGAGTATATTCTCTCCTCTGTAAGAGTAAATGAACTTAATGGAAGATTTATTAGTTCAACACCTCATTTGAGATTCAAACTCTAGCTTGTGTTGTTCTAGAGTTTTTTTTTATACCAAAAGATATAAATATTGAAAATAAGATGCATTAAGCAGTCGAGATGTATGAAATGCTTCTGCCAGAAATGAAAATATGAGAATAAAGAGATAAAACACAGTAATATTGAAGATAGCAAAAAACCGCTTTGATTTGTTAGAGATTGAATTCCTTCTTGAAAATTTCAATGATATATGTTTTTTCTTTCAGACGGAATTCCAATGTCTTTTTTGATGGCAACACTCTATGGTTTTCGCATTTTGTTGAGAGCAATTCGTAGAGATTGGTAATAATCTAGATGAATTTTCTTGATATGATCTAGAACTCGAGTCTGAATGAATTTTTGAGCATTAGATAGATGAGCAGCCATATTAAAAATAAGATTTTGTCGATCTCGAGGTGATAGGCTTTCCCAAAGTTGTCCGACCTAATCGAAAAGTACCAATTGTTCCAGTTTCGTTTGATAAAAAAGTGAACATCCATCTCACCTGTGAATAATTGTCCTCCTCCAATGTGTCAAATCGACTTATTTCTACCTTCGATGGTAGCCACCACCGACTTGGCCTACTTGTTCGATCTTCACGAGCTCGACCAAAAGAATTGGGAAAATAATTGGGTTCATCAGGAAATTTTGTATCAAATACCCAAGGTCCATCCCGTAATGTTGGTGTAACCAGATTTAATGGTCGATTGATGGGAATTTTGAAATGATTTGGACCAAGTCTAATGGAGAAAGATTCAATGAAAATAGAGAATTTCTTGAAATAATGAACAAAACTAACCGATATGAATGAGCATCATGATAGGCAAAAAGTCGACCCTGAAGTAATTTATCAACTGAGGGCTCTATTCCCGGTATCAGATTCGCTGGATTATATGCCACTTGTTCCACTTCGGCGAAAAAATTCCTTGGATTCCGATTGAGCACAATTCTTCCGGCTTCTATGAGTGGAAATTTTTCTGGCCAGATCTGAATAAATCAATCAGTTAAATATGTTATCAATGAATATACCTTTCTGGAGAAATCCACTTACCTTCGTAGGATCGAAAGGGTTGTATTTCCATTCTTTGGCTTGTTCTTGGGTCATTATCTGAATGTACAAAGTCCATGCTGGATATCTTCCCTTTTGTATTGCCATGAAAAGATCTTCAGTAGCATATTCAGCATTGTAACCGGCTATTTTGGTGGCTTGTATCATCGTTAAATTTCTTATGCCTTGATTGGAAATCAAATGAAATCGACCAAAAGTAACTTTACCCTCTGAATTAACCAATTTAAAAGTGTCTATACTGAATCCGTGCATATATCTATATCCATCTGGTGTTCCAAGATCGGTGAATAGATAAGTTACAGCGTGGAAAGTTTCCGGTACCAACGAAATGAAATCCCAAATAGAGTCATAATTTATAGTATTTGTTACTGGATCAGGCTTTTGGGAATGAATGAAATTCATGAATCTCAACGGATCACGTACAAAAAATACCGGCAAACTTAAGCCAACAATGTCCCAATTTCCTTCATCTGTCTTAATTTTGACCGCAAAACCTCGAGGATCTCGAACAGTGTCAGCAGAACCTTTACTTCGAATTACTGTGGAAAATCTGACCACAACTGGAAACTGTTTACCTTGTTCATTAAATACCGATGCCTTACAATACATTCCAACACCTCCAGGATTGGTAGGCTCAAAATATCCAATAGCACCAGCACCGCGAGCATGGACAACACGTTCTGGTATACGTTCCCGATTGAAGTGGTTCATTTCTTCGGTGAACAGAATATCTTCCAGTAGCTGTGGGCCTATTTTACCAGCTGTCAGTGAATTAATTTTATTCCAAACAGGAGCACCACCCAGATCAGTGAAATATTCTTCACCCTCAAAACCTAATCCTCTCATCGGTATCGGATTACCTTGAGAATCTGGCTCTTTGGGAGCTCGAGCAGCTCGAATTTTGGATTGACTAAAGCTACTATTAGCCAATGCTGTCGGTATTTGGGTTGGTTCATATTCTTCATCTCGATGTACAATATTCAATGTGAGCTCTTGTACAGTTCCATTTTCCTGTGTTTGTTAAGAAGATCCAATGTATTAGCTTAGGTTTAGTTATTTTTAGGCAAAATTCCAGTGAAGTCAAGCTGCTAAAATTAATCATCACCCGAGGTACTATTGGAAATTTTTTCATTTGCCGAAAATTTTTCCACAGAAGTAGAAATCAGTGAGAAACAAACAATAAGCTGTTCACAAGTACAAAGTCAAATCTCGAATCAATACGAAAAAAATTTTTATTACCGAGAAAAAAGTTTGAGAATAAGACAATCTCGGGCACCGGGTTTGAATTTTGCCAACAAACGGCCATAGGAACTAGGCCTTTGCCCCGTGTTTACCCAAGAGTGGCCATCTCTACCATCCTGAAGCAATTTTGACTGTTTGTATACTTATTCATTAGGACTGATGTTTGCCTGAAGAAATGCCAAAACCAACTGGTCCCGATGAGCTATTGCCTCTCTCTTCCTCTCTCTTTATTGGTCATCTCTTGCTTATGTTCGAGATACATTTCAAGAAAGTGACCATAATAAAGCTCAAAAATGTAATCCGGATTAAAGATCAACTCTCTTTTCCTTTCTGGTCCTCATCTGATGAGTCCTCGGGAATCAATATTCCGGAAGTAAATTTGCTGAAGTGATTGAGAATTCAATTTCACTTACCGCTGAGCATTTTGCTGATGTTGGTGGAATGATGATGAAGCTTTGAACCAGAGAGACGATTAAAATGATCACTCTCATGAGAATATTGGTCAAAAAGATTATTAAAACAAACCAAACACATTAAATCCAATTGAGTTCCACAATAGTTTAGCAATATGTTGATGAAATAAACTGACTTGATACACTGGTGCCATTGGATATTAACAGAAGTTGAAATTAAACGAGACACGTCTTGTCAGCCAATTCTTGTCATCAATTGATTTCACAGTTGATACAGATCAACGAAATCAGCTTTCACTGTTGATTAGATATTGATAGGAAACCAGTCAAGTTAAACATGTGTGATCAATATTGGATCAACAAAGATTAATCTTCGAAATTCGAAACTTTCTCACCCAAAACATCCGTAAACAAGATCTCATTTTTTTGGGGTACCAAAAACTTGCCGATAAAGTATGTTATATTTCTTTAATCGGAACGTCGTAAAAATATTCATTACCTTAATAACGACCTTAATTGAGACAAATATCATAACAAATTAGTAGTCAAAATAATTAAGCTTTACTTCATCGATAACGTTCACTTTACAAAAGAGGTTTGACAGTCACTTGTCGAACGCATCATTATCAATCCCAATAAGTACTGTCGCCACGATTCAATAATTTTTGTTGATCAAATCAGCCCAAGTTCGTCTATCAAGGATCGATTGAAGTCGAAAAAGTTTGCAGCACAAAATATTTCCATTTTAAAGTGAGTGTTTTTTCTTTTTCGCTTTGTTTTGAGCTGAAATTGGCTTGAATATGACTTAAAATTTGTCTCTTTTTTTCATTCACCTGACTTCTGTTTGTACTGTTTGTATTGATTTTCTCTTTTTTTGGAGGAAAAATTCTAACATTCAATAATGAATATTACAATTTATTGTCAGACTATTCTTCTCACTCGCCAAATCGAGGGATAAGAAGTTGATCTATATCAATTAAATCAAATTTTAGTGTCCAAAATCATCTGATCCTAGGTCTTCTTTTTGATGGCCATTGGTAATCAATCGATCATATTTAATGGACCTCTCTTTACGACACCAAGATTGAATTGAGTTCATGACTGACGAAGGAAGATAGGAAGAAAACCGATTGTTAATTTATGAGTAAAATTGGGGCAAAAATATTCATCAGAACATGTATTTATTATTTCAATAATAATAATAATAATCACCCTTTAACAAAATCGAGAGTTTCTTTCAGTCTCCTGTAATATTCATGATGGGCAATCTTTACATGATGCAAAAATCTATCTTGTATGAAACTTTGAGCTTTGGATAAATGAATAGCCATATTATAGACAAGATGATCTTGATCTGCTGGCGGTAAATTTTCCCAAAATTTTGTTACCTAAAAAAACAAAAATCAAACTTAGTTGTTTCAACATTATTGTTTCCCCAAAATTTCATTGACATTCAACCTGAGAATAATTGTCATCTTGTGTTGTATCGTAACGTTTCACTTCCACTAATGATGGCAATTTCCATTTACTTGAACGCTGTGTGACATCCTCCTTCTTATTATCAAAAGAATTCGGATAATAGTTTGGTCCTCCTCCTCCATTCGAATCAAAACAAAAGGCACCATCTCGAACATTTGACTGAACTACGCTAACGAATGGCTGATTAACTGGCATACGATAGAAATTTGTTCCTAGACTGTAGGGAAAGCAATTCAGGTAATTCAGAATTCAATGATAATTATCATGCATTGTGACATTTTTCTTCCATTCTAGTCTTACCGATATGTTTGAGCATCGTTATAGGCAAATAATCTGCCCTGGAGAACTTTATCTGTGGTTGATTCTATGCCTGACACCAAATTGGTTGGATTAAATGCTAATTGTTCAATGTCAGCAAAAAAATTCTTTGGATTATGGGTGAGAACTATTCGTCCAACCTCGACGAGTGGAAAATATTTCAAAGGCCATAACTGTGAAACGTTGAGAGAGTGTATAAAAAGGAGGGAATTTTTCAGATATCAGGTAAACAAAAGAATTGGAACAGGAAATTTATCGAATAAATTAGAATAAAATGTTCACTTAATTGAAATTGTATTGAAGCTCGATTTTAACTCACTTTTGTGGTGTCAAATGGGTTGTGTTTCCATTTTTTAGCCTGTTTTTGGGTCATTATTTGAACATGGATTGTCCATGAAGGAAATTTTTTACTCTTAATCGCCTTATATAAATCTTCCGCTGCATAATCTGGATTCAATCCAGCCAATCGAGTTGCCTTATCGATGGTCAAATTGCGTATTCCTTGATCGGTGAGCACATGAAATCTTGCGAATACAACTTTTTCCAATTGATTTACTAGCTTAAAAGTGTTCACACTGAAACCATGCATATGTCTATAGCCATCAGGTGTACCAAGATCGGTGAACAGGTAAGATGTGGCATGTAGTGTTTCCGGTAGAAGTGATAGAAAATCCCAAAACGCATCATAATTGAACAAATTTGATTTGGGGTCTTTTTTCTGTGAATGTATCATATTCAAAAATCGTAGAGGATCTCGTACAAAAAACACTGGAAAATTGAGCATCATCAAATCAAAATTTCCTTCATCTGTGTAAAATTTGATCGCAAAACCTCGAGGATCTCGAACTGTGTCCGCTGAACCAGCACTACCAACAACAGTGGAAAATCGTACCGCAATTTTGGTCCTTTTACCAGGTTTCGAAAATAGTCCCGCTTTGGTGTAGGCAGTTATGTGATGATTTGATGATTCAAAGTAGCCAAAAGCTCCAGCTCCTTTGGCATGTACAATACGTTCCGAAATTCTTTCTCGAACAAAATGATTAACTTCTTCCAAAAACAATGAATCTTCCATCATGAGTGGACCTTTTTTGCCAGCGGTGAGAATGTTCAATTTGTCCCACACTACTCCACCTCCATTACGATTGTAGTATTTGCTGCTAACATCAATATTTTTAACGATCACATCTTCATCCAACAGTGGATGGTATCGATCTTCCATGGCAGTTAAATTTCCAAAAGTTACTAATGGCCTCTTTGGTCGAGTGAATGGCATGATATTTCCATCGTCATCATCATCTTCATTATCATCACCATTGCCCATCAATATCATTTCTTTGATCTCTTCTTTTTCTTCCTTCTTTTTATTCTCGGTATCGTTTGCTTTCCCTTCTTCCTGAGAAAGTTTTGAAAGTTTTTGATCAGCAAATTTTAGTACAGTGTATCTATCCATCATGATGGTTCAGTATTGACCAGAAGTTATCTTCTTCAGAATTCAGAACGTTTCCTGAATTTTTGAGATATATTTGCATACACTAGCATCGCAATCATTGTTTGATTCAACTACATAATAGTGACAAAGATGACAATAGTTGAGAATTTAGACTATTTATTTAAGATCATCAAGCGTATCGACCCTCCATCAATTGTTTTAAGACGGAGCAACTTAACTTGACTTTTTTGTTTCAAATTTGACTCTGGGTCAAACATGATGTACGTAATAATCTTTCCACTCGACAAATATACGCTTTTAGCAATATTGGACAATTTTATCAAATTAGTAGGAAGATGTTCACATTTCAAGAGAGAGAGAGAGAGAGAGAGAGTTCACAGCGTAATTACTAAAAAAGGGACCAAGATGATATCGAGTTGATTTCCGAATTCGTGAATTTTCAGATAAAGCGAAGAAAAAATCTATTTGGCGTAATCAGGATTATGGGATAGAAAAACTCTAACAATTTACATTTTAATGAGCACTCCACTTACCGAAGGAACCATAGGGCTCATATAGACTAGAAGAATGATCAATATGGAAATCCTCATTAGAATGATACGGGTCTCAGGAAACCAGAGAGATGATGATGGTATGATGATGATCCCAAATCGATGGACGATGGCTTCAATTTGATCCACATTTGAGGCTTGATGGTAATGAAATCACTTTTGATCACCAAAACTAAAATTGAAACTCCAATCTGAAGAATAAATTTTCGATCCTACCTTTCTCAATCATTGATACTTGAATTGTTATATGAAAAAAACATATATATAAGGGAGTGACATATAATTAATTGTCAAACTCGATAATTACAATCACATCGAAAATTTCATTTTCCGTTATTTTTCTGGTTTTCTCTTTTTTTTCAAACTACCACTGTCAAACCACTATCGAGCATACAAACATCGGCAAGTGGCCTTCTCTTGGTCTCAAATTCTCTTATCTCGCTCCAATGACCAACGAGTAACGGTAAAAGTTGACTGATTCTCGACTCATGAAGCAAGCCCAGTTTCAGTTTGTATCTGAAGCGAATCACACTTTTTACTAGCAAACCGTATAAGAGAGAGAGAGAAGATATTGAATGCCACTTTCAATGAAACTCTTGTCCGGCCAACTGTATCAGTTCATGACAATTTTTGATAGTTGGAGGAAAATTTTCTCCTGGATAACTGGTTGTTGGACACAAATCAAAAAGGTTTTGTAAAAAAATCATTGATTATAATCTTCGAAGATGATTTTCGATGTCCTTAATTAGTGTGTTCAACTGATTCAGTTGTACTCTGAAGGTTAGGAACTTCCCTCTATTCAAATTCAAATCTCCTCCACAATCTATGCAAAATTAACTCCCCTCAGATAATCAGATCAAAATATCAGAATTTTTGGTAATCATCCTCAACAATATGCGAATAATTTTCAATAAAAAAGAATTCTTACCGTTTTCAACAGATATTTCCCAAGACAATCACCTGGAAAACTTTTAGAATTTGAAAGTTACAAAGTGTTTAATCAAGATGATTATTCAAAGTGTCAAATTGAATGTGAACAGAGAGAGAGAGAGTGAGAGAGAGAGAGAGAGAGAGAGAGAGAGAGAGAGAGAGAGAGAGTGAGAGAGAGAGAGAGAGAGAGAGAAGATGTTCAAGCTTTTGTGTGAATATACAACATATTTTTCTTTTTTCGTTTGTCTTTATTCCTGCTCGTTTTCAGAGGTCCTCCTATTCTATTCTTTTTCTCCCCTTCTTTTCACACCTCAACTTGACCTCTGGCCCTGAGGCTATTCTTTCAGGGCAAACTGAACACATAACACCTCGCACAATGGTCCGGTTTATTTGAGTTAATGCTTCGGTCGGCCTGCTTTGGCCCTAATCAGTGTCTTCGAACATTCTTTTCGGTCCAAACACACACTCACACAAATTTCTCTTGAATTTTCTCATCAAACACACATGCACATACATCCATCGGCCTCTCTCTTTCCGACTCAGATCACACTATTCTGCTAAAATTTGGGTAGAAAATTTTTCCTCTACTAAAACATTCCATTGGTATAGTGGATGTAGAGCATTCACCCATAAACCAATAAAAATTCGTTTCAAATCATTAGAATTCATTTTCAGAATTTTCAAGCTTATCAGAGATGTCAGCATATTGCATTTTAGATTAATTTAATTAGATAGTTCATGTATCTGATATGCTATACAGGGTTACCAAGGTTCAAATGTCACTACTTGCATTAAGAAGCGATACGAGATTTATCGCTGGATCCCAAGTAGTCTAGTGTATTTCGATTGAGCAGAGAATGAAATTTATCATAAAAAATTTGGTTTTAAAATTCCATGTCGTTTCGAAGAAATCGGAAATTTTGAAAGTGATAGTCTATGCAACGATGCTATCGATAATAGAAACAATCGGACTTATTTGATTCGATTTCAAAATGAAGTGAGGAATTTATTCACAATGATGAGAGATGATATGAGGTATAGACAAGTATTTACAAATTTTTGCATAAAATTTTCATAAATTTAAATTCAATCCCTTTGCACAATAAGGGATCATTTTATCCTACAATAATTTAATCAATTTTTTTTTGAAAAAAGAAAAAAAATCGTAACAATGGTGAAAAGCATTGGTGTGGCAACAGTAGATATTGAATGGTAAACAGATTAATCCAGTCACTCAGAACCTGGTATACTTGTAGATGGTCCTTCGAATCCATTTCACAAAATTAGGAACTTTCACATAAATACCATATTTACCCTTCCGGCCGCAGCCTTCACCGAAACTGGTGATTCCATACACTGTCCATCGAGTTTTTTTCTGCCTCTTCTGTTGGATAAGCAATGGACCACCAGAATCTCCGGCACATGAATCAATTCTTCCCGATGGAAAACCAGCACAAATCATATTATTGCTAATATAATAGTCTTCATACACCGATCGGCATTGTGTAATATTGGCAATGGGCACTTTTGCTTGATGCAATTTATCGGTACCAAAAATTGCCGAATTTTTCCTCTTACCCCAGCCCAATATTGTGCCCACCGTATTGATTGGCATATTATCACGTTTTGAAGGTAGACAAGCGTGTGAAACATACTTGTTCATCTTGAGTGGGGTGGCCAAGTGTAGTAGGGCCACATCACTGTCCACTGTTTCCCGCGAATAATTTGGGTGTATATAAATGGCAGCAACTTTAACGTCCTGCTCAGAGCCTTCATCAGATGTCAAATCATGTTCACCAGCTCTGATGTAAAGATTACGACGTACACAGTGGGCAGCAGTTAACACAAATTGTGGTGTAATTATTGTTCCTCCACAGTAAGGAATTGAATGATGATTTAACAAGGCAACCTGCCATGGCCAGCCACCTCTATTCGCCTCACGACCACCAATAATCCGAAGTCTGTGGCTATTATCGGGTGATGATGATAGTCCACAATTTTTAAAATACTGTTTCTGAAGAGAGAGAAGAATATCATCTATCAGAAATGTGTGTCGATTCATGAAAGAATCCAATAATTTCTTTTTGGATAAAAAGATTTTCCAAAAATATTGATAGGGAAAGTGTACTTACAATTTTGTTTCGATTAGATCGTTCCTGTTGACTTTTGGGCTTTTTGGTTACAGCCGCTGATTCTGCTTGACTTTGAAGGAAGATTAGGGCAATAAAAATGATTATGAATGCCCATCGAATTAGTTGCTGGGCGATGCAGCAGTAAGTTGCTGGTGATGATGATGGGTTAAGAATGATAAAGGTGGAAAATTTCATGACCACTGATTGGAGTAACAGAGACAAGTCGTTCTCCGAAAAAAAAAGAGAAAAAAGATAGAGAGACAGAGAGATAGAGAGAGTGATTACAGGGAGTGATATTGCCACAGGCAATGGAGGTAAGTCGTCGATGAGAAGCAGGAAGCTTCGAGCGATATCTGAAAAACCGGATATCAAATCGTAATACGTTGGGAAGGCCGATGGAAGAATGGAAAAAATTGGCACATAAATCGGGAGAGAGAGAGAGGATTTATCACGGAAAGGGAGCAATTATTATTTCAATTCGAAACTTCAATGGGAAACTTAAAACATATGGAAAATACGCAATAATATTTCACTAGGAATGATGAGAATTGATGATAGTGACCACAAGTGTATGTGTTGGTGTCTCGAATTAACTGACCGATCCAGCCGTTTTGGCTAACTTTGCCGAACTATCTCCCGAAATGACATTCTCTCCCTCCCCTCTCTCCCTCTCTCTCTCTCATCCAGGCCTTTAGTCTATGTAGAAAGAGAGAGAGAGAGAGAGAGAGAGAGAGAGAGAGAGAGAGAGAGAGAGAGAAGCTCCCCTGGAGTTTTGGAGCCGCGCTGTCTCATATATACTGTCACTAGATTTGAGGCCGTTCTCTTTACTCTTTTCCATAGGCTATTCTCCAAGAAGGTATATTCCCGAAGCGCTTTGCTCTTCTCTGGCCTGCAAGCTTTCTTTTATTCCCTCCCCCTTTCTCTTTCTTTCTCTCTTTCTCTCTCTCTCTTTCTCCAACACTGAATCCATATCTTCAGGCCAACTCACAGGTGTTTTTATAATGAGCCTTTGGACGATGTGTGTATATGTGTATGTGTGTATGAGAAAGTAGTCAAAGTCACATAGGATTATGAGTCCAAAGCGATCTGCCGGCCGGGAAAATAGAACATGAAGCGGGAAAAAGAGGTTCGAAAAAGGGGAGAAAGCAAGCAACAGGTATGTGCCTACGGAGTTGTTCCAATAGATCCTTTAAATAAATGTAAATAGTGGGACAACTTAGCTGTTTCTTCTTCTTCTTCTTCACACATACTGGCCACTCTCTTTTTCCTTTCTTTTCTCTATCTCTTTGCCCAAAGCTCATCGGTAAAAGATGCTTCAACCTGGCGTTTTAACAGCTGTGTTTCCCGATAATTTGGCAAGATTTTTTGCACCTTGCTACGATCGACCCTTTCTCTTTGCTCTCAATTGCCAGGCCATAAAGTTTTCTCTCTCTCTCTCTCTCTCTCTCTCTCTCTCTCTCTCTCTCTCTCTCTCTCTCTCTCTCTCTCTCTTTACCAAAACTGCTTGAGAACCTGCTGGAATAGCTTACAATCTTTAAGCTTATCTTTGCAGTTTGATCCTGGTTTGAGATTTTTTTGCCTATGCTTTTCTTTGCCAAAATACTTTCACATGATGACTTCAACAGTCAACAAGCTTTAGCATGTCCAGGGAAAGATTGTTAGTTAACAAATAAGAATGCCAAAATTTCGGTGGAGATAACCACTTTCAAGTTGCTTATGGGAAATTTTTTGGCAGTACAAATTGGCACAGGTGAGATCTTTACAAATAGTAGCTGTGTAAAAAATGTAAAAAAAAATATCACAGGGAAAGATTTGAAGAATCTGTGTGATGGCAACTCCATGAAGTCGAATTGCATGATCTGAGATCTAGATAATTACATGGCACCCCTTTCGACAAAGAACAGAAGTCATTCACCGTCCAAAACTTGGAGATCAAGTTTAGAGACCAGTCCAATAGCTCGTTCTGTGTCTTTATCCTAGGGAAACTTTCTTCCTCTAATTTGGTGAAAGCTGATAAGATATTCTTCTTTAGGCGCATTTCAACTGCAGTGAAATTATGATCTGAGTAAACACCGTTTGGTGGACCTCCCAGAATGTTTGAGATTTCACTTTCCTCTTGTGCAACTCCTGCTTTGAAAATTAGAGGATGTATCAAAAATTTCTCCTCAACGATGAGTTTCCATTGATAGAACAACAATAATTTCCAAGCTCCTGGCTTCAGAGGATGCTTGAAATTGGGACTGTGAAGTAATTTGGTCGGCAAAGTAGATGATTTGAGTGATACTCTCACATCGAAAGAGCCAGCAAGAGTTCCCTCCGAATCAATCCAGACGAATGTTATTGAAAAATTCTTCGGTGAATGACTGGTCCAAGAGTGTAGAACAGCCAGACGAGTATATGGGTCCAAAATGCATCCAAAGTTTCGAAAAATCTCCTCTTTTGAGTCGTAATCACTGCAAACCTTGATGAAAAATATGATATACTCTCGATGAGACTCTCGAGTAAAACTTTCGACAAAAGAAAAAGCTTAGTGAACTTACTTTCAGTTGAACAGTAGTATTTTCAAAGCTTTGATAAAACTGGATATGGGTTATTGGACGAGTAAAAATTTCAAATGCAAATGCTGATTCAGATGTGGAAGATCTGTACTCATAGTCTATCAAAGTTCCTTGATATTTGTCATTTTCGAAAAAAAGATTAACTTCCATGACATGGTACAAGTCTAAGGATTTGTTGAATTGAGAAGATTTATCCCCATCGTGGAATCTTTCACATGTAAGAGATAACATTCTAAATGCCATCAAAGACATGAGAGTGTAAAAACTTCTTTTTTCATCATTTTGCCTTTCATAAACATCGTGATATTCATTCTGCCAGTATTTACTAGGTTGATCTTGATTGAGAAATTGTGTTCCATTGTTGATTAAATAATAATCAATTTTGTTGAGTATGGTCTGGTCTATGATAGATTCAAATTTTCTAGCAAAGAATATGGGTTTCTCTGAAGTCTCTTGGATCCGGGACCAATCATCGGATGTGAAGTCATTGGGGGAGCAACCACACCAGTCAACGACATTTTTATATTGACATTTACACCCCTTCTCTCTTTTCCAATTAACCAGACGTAGATTATTGCCAACAATTGAGTCACAAAAGGGGCCATTTTGGAGTACAGTGTGGAAAAAACTCTGAAAAGTAAGAAAAAAAATCGATGTTATAACACAGCTTCTTTCAACAGCAATTCGACTAAATACCTCGGAGGCAAGGAGAGAATACTTGAAGAAGTTTCTCACTTCTCGCAGCATGACATCATCTCCATAGGAAACATAATTACAAAACTCTCGTGTCAAACAAAACCAGTCACTTCCACCACTGATTTTCAGGCCACGAGGTATTGTTCTAGGGCCTAACCTCCAAACACGATCTTCACACTGATAGAAGGTCCTATCAAGCCCTTGTTTTGTAATGAATTTTTTCAGATTCTGGCTTGTCGCTCGGACAAAATTGTATTTTTTATAGAGACCAAGGAATTGTTCTAATCTTTGGATGGGTCTGAAAAGAGGTAAAATGGATTTACATTTTTTGTAAGTACAACCAATAGTTTGAAGTGATAAAAATCTTTCTTACTTGATCGGATAGTCTGATTCACTCAAATTTATAACAAAATCCCAATTGGACAATTTAAGTAGTTCTTTTATACTTTCAATCAGCATCTCCAGGAAACTGGCTCCTCCCCAAATGGTTGACATTCGGTTTTTCGAATAGTAAACATTGGGAAATCCTTTTAAATGCTTATTCAACACATAAAATAGGTAATTTCGACGCTTGAAAGATGGAAGACAAAGAAGATTATGAGATAAAATGCAAAAATTCTTGCTCAAATACTCACTTTATCAACATGTATGAAGTATAAATGCTTTGAGTCATATATTCTATTAAAAAGGCGAAGTATTTGCCGCAATGATCTATTGTTCAAGGAAAGGATAAATGCAATTCGAATAGATTCAGGCGTTGCGTTGGATTGTGATAAGCTGACTAAATTTTGTGGTAGCTCTGAAAAGATCGAATCGAATTAAAGGAAATAATTTAACAAAATATGGTCTCTTACTTACTCTCATAAGGGCAAAGATTTGGTATTTCTTTGGGATAAAGTTTATCCTGCTTAGAGAGACAAGCTGTTTCGGTGAGTTCTTTCTTGCATTTGGCTGTCTTGGCACGACCGATTGCACGTATAGCATCTTTCGGAAGAACTCCACAGGGCGAAGAATAATTTCTATTTAATGGTTTCGATGTGAGTGTTTTCTTGGTTTTATCTTTCCTCGAAGATGTTTGATCGAAAAATTGTCCAGTCTAAGGAGGAAAAAACCATCAACAAAAGAGATCTATTGATATCAGAAACTCACTTTATATCGATGTGATGAGGCTGGATCATCGAGTTCTAAGATATTGTAGAATGTCAACGAGATTATCAACTGAAGGACCAGTAGTATCGAGAATATGAAAATACAGGCCAATTTGCGAGGATGTCTGATGATAGCCATTGTTTCTCTTGCTCTCCTCTTTACTCATACCATCAAAGATGTGATCTGATCTGATGAGTGTTGCAAGGCAGCAAAGTTATTATCACCATAATCGCATCATCATCTCTGTCAAAATTTTTTATTACAGTACAAGATTTCACCTCAAGTTCCATCGATAATTAGAGGTTCGATTAACGTTTAGAAGTTTATCTCATCAACAGTGTACATTCCAACTTGTCGCGCCGAAAAGAATTGAAAATTAAAATCATTCTCGAACTCATGAAAATGTGATCGTCATCGAACTGGATTCCCAAAAAAGCGGTGATCTGGAATGATTACATAAAGAAGAAAAGAAGGAACAATATAAATTTTAGCAATCAGTTGAGACAAAAATTATTCACACCCAGAATAATCAAAATTCAAGACTTTGTTTTGATTTATTTTATTTTGAGAAGGAAAAATTTTGAAGAAACATTCTGCAGAACGAGGTTCATGATGCCATGTGGAGCCCTCTAACATGTGATCACAGTTTAGCAGAGGTTTCACGGCTATACTCCCTCGCGTGAATAACAAACCAGTTGGTCACGTGACAAAAACAGAAACTGCACTAAAGAGGCTGAAAATTGGGGGAAAGCATGCTTTTTTGGGATCGAAATTATTCGTGAACTAGAGGATTTTGAGCGATTAAATTCTGGGATAATCCCAAGTAGATGCTATCAATCTTACCTATCTCCTTCAATCATCGAAATTCTGACCTGGAAGGCCACAAATTGGACCTCTTTTTGACCGAGTTTCAGCAGATCAGCCAATAGATGGCGCTACTTCCGCGTTCTGCCATAGAGTTTTAGAGAAAAATTCGATTTTTAGCTGGTAGAACTATCGGAGACCAACGAAAAAAAGTTTCCTGAGTTTCTTTTACCAAATAATTGATGAAAACTATGATGAAAACGAGTTGGCACACTTTTTATCTCGAAGATGAGCAGATACCTTATCCAGTCCCATGTTAAAGAGATTTCGATTCGCTATAACTTCTCTGAAAAGTGTGCCAGCTCGTTGAAAAGGAGTTTCCAGGGTTTATCACGCTAGCGCTTTTTGTTTAAGAGAGTATTATGAGAATCGAAGTTATCCTCAGGCCATTTAGAACAGATACTTGATAAAATTCTATGAAAATCCGCTAAAAAGCCATTTTTGTGCAACATTTCTGCCTTTTTTCGAAAGCGATTAGAAAAATATCGATCAAATAGGAAGATTGGAATCTCAAGTCATCCTAGATCGGCCAGAACTTGCGGCCGAAATTCGACAAACTATCAGGTACATGCAGCGCTACCTGCTGTCGCAACTAATTTCTTGCCTGTTTTCTCAATGCCTCCCTTCCACCCCCCTCCCCCACTTTGTCACGCTCCCTCTCATAGCCGTGAAACCTCTGCTAATCTGTGCATGTGATATAAGTTGAAGAAAGTTTTATCATGAACATTATAATTGATCGATTAGACTTGATTAGTGTCATTTTGAAAGTGGTTCGATTAGATTAGAGAAGTCAGTTTCCCATTGATTGGATGGAAAAATTTTCAAGCCAGACATCTTTCTAGATCATGGAATTTCTGATGAGATAGGCGTTGGTACAAAGAAAGAATGCTGATTCCATCTCGGTTTGCATTTCATGCGTCTGATTTTGCATCTTATCATGAAACTTTTTGAAAAATTCATGATTGATTTTAGATTTTAACATTTCCAGCACCCTGGGCAATCTAATAAGAATATATAGCACTCGTCAGCATATCGTCAGAGTGACGAAATTGTGGGATAGTTAAACGATTCAATAAGCGGTGAAAATTGATGTGAATGCAGTTGGTGATGTCAGAAAAGATCTAATGTTCTCGAAAATTGGAAGTTTTTTTTCGCCCAGAATATTGATGAGTGATCTATATGATAATCATCGTCCTATTTTGCTCCCATAGAGCTGCAGATACATTGGAAGCAATAAAAATCCCGGGCAAGAGCAAGTTTAATTCTCATCAATCACAGTTAAAAAACTCAATGAAGATGAAACGATTTACAAATGACATTGTTAAAAGTACACACATTCTTACACAGATGAGGTCAAGGAATCAACAGTATGAGGGTTATAAATTTGAAACAAGGCACTCAAGAACTGGGAAAGAAATAGAGGCATCCAGGGATGGACGATTTTGGTTGAAAAAATATTATGGTCAATAAACTGCTGATGGAAGGAGAATTTTCATCAAATGTTTCTCAGAGTCCATCGTTTCCATTTCTTTATCAGATGAGATCATTTTGTATCCAAGTTCATTGAAAATAGTTCCACAGCTCTCTTGAACCTCCTTAATGACTGTGAGATTCAATGTTCGAGTCCATTTGAAGACAACTTCTTTGCTTATTCGCTTGATTGAGTATGGATTAAGAGTTGAATTGGGTTTGATTTTGGCTTCCGTATTTTGTCGTAAAAATCTTTGGGCTCGCTTTGAGAGAGGAACTTGAAGCATATCGAAAAGTTTTGTCGTAACTGTTAACGGCTTAAGTGATAGATCTTCATGACGAACAGCCATCACACGATCACCATACTTATCATGTAATCTTTTATAGACTGGAATGTCTGATTTCATCTCGGAACACATTGTATTTATATCACTACAGGTAGAATTGCTGCACCATGGAAGTTTTTGTCGAGAGTTGAGTATAGCTCGTGGATCTCTGACCAAATAAATTACTTTCAAATCAATGGAACCATTTGATTTGTCCATCAACTTTTCAACTGTTCTTAAACTCAATCGAGTTGTTTTGATTACTCTGTAAGGAGCTCGAACACATGTGTCGGCAACATTTTTTGGATCAAAGCAAATTGGCCATCTTATATTGCACAAACTCCACAGGAAATGATTCCATTTGAATAGAAATCGATTTTCAACTTTTTTCGCCCATCGAAGATAATTTGATAATGGCATAAAGTCACATCGATAGATATTATTCAACAAATCGATCGCTTCATCATCATACTTATCATCCAAATGTTTTTGAATTCCAGTATAATGGAAAGGCTCAAATGAATAGAAAGTTTTCCAATTTTGCTGCAAAAGATCACCAATGAACGATGATCCCGTTCTAAAGTATGTAGATATTAGCACGTACTTAATTTTACTGCTATCTTCAATCACTGGTATACCAAGCAGTGGATTGAAAGTCTGAAGAAGACTGCGATAATTAATTCCAGAGAGAAAATTTTTGGTCTGATTGTGTTGAGATTTGAATGCTGACCACTTGTTGATAAAATACACTGGAGGAGCTTCATCGTCAGAGTCATTGTGCAGTTTTTGATGACGATCAGAAATTTGTTTCAATATTTGTTGGACATACTGGAGTCGATCTGATTTCAAATCTCTATGGAAAGATCTACCCTCAAAACCAGGTATAATATTAGTCTCTGAACCTGTAAATGATGGAGGGAAAAGAGAGAGAATGATAAGGAAGACAGATTATTCCATGTCCAAAAATACATTCACTCATTATAGAGGAAGAAATACATTGAGCATCATCAACAGGTTTGATGATAGGATTCATCAACCCTGCTGCATGCATGAAGCGATTCACTTTCACTTTCATGTTTCAGGAAGTCATTTTTCCAGGAGAAGATATAACAATTGGTCATTAAACTTACTATGGAAGAATACAAATACTCACTTTTTCTACTGGACAGTATTCTTCGATCTCGAGAATCATTGCTCAATACGGTTTGTAAAATAATCAGACAAGTTCCGAGGAAGCATGTGATGATTAGAATGAAAATTTGATAACGGTGTAAGATGACCATTGTGATTATATTCCATTGAATGATAAGAATGGACGAAGATGATGAGCATAATTTGGGAAGAGTAATCAATGAGAAGAGTATCAAAATATTGGCTTAGATTAATTTTCACACTACTTCAATGGATACCAAAGTAATTAGGTCAGTTCAAATGGTGTTTCGAACGGTACTTGATAGCTGATTCAGGGAGTGTGATTCATCGCTATTTTTAACCGGGAATCATATCTCCTAAATTAACGGAAAGTTATAAAACATCATTTGAAAATGATGTGTGTACACAAAAATTTACAAAAGAGACAGGATCACATTTTCACCAAAGACACATTAAACAATCAATAACAAGCATAAAACTTTGTTACATGAACCAGGAAAATTGGAAAACATATTAGATAATGATATTCATAAAATTTGAAGAAGAGAGAGAGAAGATGGCACGTTAAAAGAAGTGAAGATTCATAAACACGATTGTAAAAGAGGGAGAGAGAACATCGAAGTTGTTCAGCAGTAGTTAAGGCAAATCAAGTTCTGAAGTTCTAAGGTTCTGAGTATGAAGTAGATTGAGAGAGATTGGATCAAGAAGAGCGTGTCCAGTAGAAAAGTAGAAAATATTTTTCATCATCATTATACAACACACAAAATATTCATAACAAGACAGTGAAAGAAGAGAAGAGAATAAAAAATTTTTTTTGTATGGCTTCTATGTGAATGATTCTGATTCATGCTGGAAGGCAAAGAAAAAAGTTGCCTCATACCGTTATGTGTGTGAATTGCGTATATACAAATAGAAAATTGTATACACACATTTCAATGATAATAATACGATTTCAATTTGAATGGACATTATTCTATTCTTTCTTTCCGTATATTTTTCGATGAAAAAAATGGAAAAATAAACAACAGAATTTTCTCTCTCTCTTTCTACTTCAAATGTCCATCTCATGATGCAATGATGATGATCAGTTTGAGATGAAACATTGCCATCATCACCCGATTCACATTAGCTCATCATGATACAGCATACCATTGATGATGAATATATTTAAATGAGAATGAGAAGGAAGCAATCATCTCATTTGATTACCATTTCTCACATCCTGTCATCGTCCGAGGAAGAGAGAGAGAGAGAGAGAGAAAGAAAGAGAGTGAATATATATAAAAAAAGGCTGAAAAATCAGCGAAGCAGTGAGAAAGAGAGAGAGAGAGAGAGAGAGAGAGAGAGAGAGAGAGAGAGAGAGAGAGAGAGACTGGTAAACATAAAGTCACACGGTTTCTCTCTCTCTCTCTCTTTTACTCTTCTCTCATCACTTTTCTCTCACTTTTTTTGAAAGCAGCATGATATGAATTGCCATGAATTACACATATACACCAGAATACGATATAATATCATAATATCATCAGAATACATGTGAAATGTTTTCATGTTGTATGCAATACATAGATAGCCGAAGCAAAGTGATTTCATTTGGTCATTAACATCATCATCATTATTATTATTATTATTATTATTATAATTGTTTTTTTTGTTATTACATGTGACTCTGTGTGTAGGTGCGTGTTTGTGTCAATTGGCTTAATGTGATCGAATTGAATTAATGATTATTTTACTTTGATGGTGCTTTGTGTGGAGCTGATCTGATTAATATTATTATTATTGTTTTACATGTGAAGAAAGTGAGTGAGTGAGAGAGAAAGAAAATAAATAAATATCGATTCTCATCTTGTTATTATTGGTGGTGGTGGTTCTTGTTGTTGTTATTGTTAAACGAAAAGATGATGATGATGATGATTGGTATGAAGGGTGAACAAGATGATTCATTTGATCCATTTGGTGATGTTGATGAAGTGGATCAAGAAAGAGGTGATATGTCAGCTTGTGCACCACCAGAATCCAAGTAAGTTTATGTTGCATATACGCTTTATATTCCCTTATTTCCCTTATTGATACTGAACACCATTATCATTTCAAGTGTATCATCATCGTGTAGAACTTTTTCACTTCATTTATTGTTAATTTGTGTGGCTAATCAATATTTTGTGTACTCTCTCTGTTTAGATGGCTTCATCGTCGATTAGATCGTCAAGAAGCGGAAACATTATTACAACAATCAAGTGGACGTTTAGGCAGTTATTTAGTGAGAGAAAGTAAAAAAGGACTTTATGTACTGTCTTTTCTGGGTGAATCTGGTATCAATCATTTTCAAATTAAATCACTATTTGGTGCTTACTATATTGGTGGTAGACAATTTCCTTCATTGCGACATCTTATCGGTTTTTATACAAGTTTCTGTGATCTACTCAAACGAGAAAGACTTCTTTATCCGGTTCCACCCAAAGAGGTAAGAGTTTCTTATTATCTTTCTATTATTTCATAATCATTTATATCTATTGTGAAAAATTAACACAGCACAAGAATGTACTACATCTTGATAGTATTATGCATTGTTCATTATTATTTTCTCTCTTTCTCTCTGTGCTGTGTGTGAAAGAATTCTCTGCCTTTCATTGATAAATTTTTGTACTAGTAGTAGTTGTAGTAGTAGAAGTGCACACTTGAATGAAAAAAAAGAAGAATCTACACTACAATAATAATAATTACTTTTGCTATCTCTATTATTATCGTTATTATTAGCCCGTAAGAAAGCGGAAGCGAGTGATTGCAGTTCTTCCATACACCAAGTTGCCAGAGACAGATGAATTGAGGTAAGAATATTGTTGTTGTCGGTGAGAAAAAAAAATCATTACAACTAACTGTCATATCTTATTTATCAAATCATCCTCCACTACTTCTTTCTATCTCTATCTTCCTCTTTTTCACTCTCTGTTGTGTGAATATAAATATAATATATCAATTGACACTATTACATCGTTCTTCCTCATTACTAGTTTTGTTCGAGGAGATGTTTTTGTTGTCCACAATGATCTCGGTGATGGCTGGCTTTGGTGTACATCCGAGCGAACTCAAGAGAGTGGATTGATCTTCAAGGAACTTGTCGAAGAATATGTAAGCATAAGCATACCACACCATGTGTACTAGCGAAACACTTTTTTCGCTTCTTCTTCTTCTTCTTCTTCTATCTCATCCATACTTGACTCCTCCATATTATAGCTCCACTGTAACTTGTAAGCTTTGTAAGATCTTTCTTTTCCCAACTTCCTGTCAGAAGAGAGAGAGAGAGAGAGAGAGAGAAAAAGATACTGTGTGAGATCTACCATGTCTTTGTTTCATCAATGAGAGACTTTCTTTGCATATTTTTTGGGAAAAATTTTTTTCTCTCTTTTTTCAACTTCTTCTGGTGATAGAATTTTTTTCTTCTTTTTCTTCTACAACTTTCTCTCTCTCTCTCTCTCTTTCAATTTTTTCTTCATTGCCAAACTTCTTTCAGTGTCTCATATCTTATCTATTTCCGGTGATATCCTGAACAGTTTTTTCTCTCTCTCACACTCACTCAAAGATTCCATTCCATCTTCACACATGCTTGACATATTGGCTTACCCCACTGTTTCCGCTCTTTCTTCTTCTATTCGTTGACCGTTGAGAGAGAGAAAGAGATAGAGGGAAAGAGAGAGAGAGAGAGAAAAAAGTGTCTAACCAGTTCATCTGCTAACAAAAATTTGTGCATTCCACAAATATTATTATCAGAGTTTTTAGTGATGAGAAGAGGCTTTTACTGATTGGATGTTTTGTGAGGAACGATCACCATAGATATAGAATTTCATTATTTCCACTATCTATCATTCCGCATATGATCAAATTTCTGAGATTCTTCTCTCTCATTTTCTATCTTTATTTCATTTTAATGAGATCACATGTCTTCATTTGTGCTCTTTCCTTCTCTTAGCTTTTTAATGAATTACTCATTCAATTCGAGATTTGATTCTGATTTTAATGGATGTGTGAACCTATGAAAGAATTTAATCATCATTCAGCTATGTTTGTGAGCCTATGTTTAACTCAATCATTTTTATCTCAGAGAGAAATTCGGCCTGATCCGAATGACATTTATCCGTGGTTTCATGGATCAATTACTAAAGAAGAAGCTGTTGACCGGCTTCGAAAAAGTAAGTTTCCATCTTCAAAGTTGTTCATTACCTTCTCAATAACTTTTTTCTTCTCTTCTTTCCTACTCATCAGTGGGCTCTGGCAGTTTCTTAGTGAAACGTAGTGACAGTTCTCCTAGCCATTATTCACTTCTCTTCCACATGAACAACACAATTCACCGATTTCGTATTGAGAAGCGCGATTCAAAATACGTTATGGGTGGTCGATGTTTTGATACTCTAGAAGACATAATCATATTGTATCGATCGGAACAAATAATAGCTGGCTACAGACTTGGAGATCCTGTTCTCAAAACACCACCGGAAGTCATTGATCATTCAAGAAGACAGCTAGAAATAAGCCAAAAATCTGACGATGTTTATGTGACTCTACGAGAAAGTCGTGAAATGGCCAAAAAGAATAGGAGTGTTCGAATGCGGGGATACTTGTGTAAGCGAAGTGAGTAGAATTCATTTTCAAGGATTCCATTTTCCATTTGTTAGCATGCATCTTGACAGTCAATCAATAGCCACCTGCTTCCACATTTATTGAGCTGAAATTCAGGCAAATTTCTTTCGAACGAAATCATTATGATGTTGAAAAGTTTGTTACTTATTACTTACTTATTTGACAAAAATTGGTGAGACAATTTCATTAGTTAAAGTAAGAGCAATTTTCATTCTGATACTGGCATAATGTTACAGATGAGTTCTATTCATTTTGTTCGAGAAAAAGGTAATTAAGCTATTCGAACTATAATTGACACCTTTTAATTGTGATATCTGAGATAATCAATTCTATCAATTAACTAGAAAAATGATTGCTTCTGCTCTCTTGCTATTGATGATCACTCTCTCATGATGATCATTTAGCATGCACGATTATAAAGTGTTGAAAGATTCACTTTTCAAGTTTTTGAAGCGAAAAATTTCGATTATCTCGATTAAGATATCTTATAACAAACAGTCTGGTTGGTGAATGAAACTTCCACATATGCTCAGATTAGCTCATCTGATAGGCTTTCTCTGTAAAGTGTTTAGTCATAATTCATTGATGGTCTTGATCATTATCCACAAAATATGCTCTGTAATGTATTCACACTGTTAAACTCTGCATCAACATTTGATATTACTAATGGTTACTTTTTTCTTTTCCTTGTGAAGGTCAAAAAAGCAAAAAGTGGAAAAACTATTATTTTGTTTTGGACTCAAAAGAAAAACATCTATATTATTATGAAAACGATCGTAGAACAAAACCCAAAGGTCTTGTCGATCTGAGTTATAGTTTTTTATACCTAGTGCATGACACTCTTTTCGAGAGACCTAATTGTTTTCAACTCGTCGAAAGGCCTTTACCGTGCTTGAGTACTGAGTACTATATGTGTTCATCTTCCTATGATATTCTCCAAGTAAGTGGACGATATTTGAAATTCTACTTGAACCGTTACTAATCCTAATCGTAACATTTTTCATCCCAATGATCCGGACAGGAATGGGTTCAAGCCATTAAACCTTTCTGTGTTCAACAACTTCAGCGCAGCCAAGTTTTGTCCTCAAGCGCTACTGAAGTACGTACCTTATTCGTTTCACTTTTGGAAGCTCATCGTTTACCTGTAAAGCTAGTCCCACATCCGTTTTGTATCATATCTCTCAATCAAGTTAAAGTTTGCCGTACTCAAGTTAAGTGTCCACCAGATCCCATTTGGGAAGAAGATTTTATTCTTGAAGATATACCATGCGATGTGAGCTCATTTTCCATTACCCTGTTCAACAAGGGTAAAAGATCAAAAGACATTGAAGTTGCTGAAATGACATTGGAATTCAATAAGTTGAATAGTGGTGTTGAAATTGAAGACTGGTTCCCATTAAATGGAATTTGTTCTCCAATGACCAATGAATGGGGAGCTCTGAGAGTGCGACTTCGTTATGTGCATGAGCTCATAATGCCTCTACACGAATATAATGCCTTGAAAGAATTGATAATGGACAGTGATTTAGAAGTGATAAGTGTTCTAGAAGAATTTTGTCATCGAGATCGAGCTCCATTGGCAAATGCCTTGTTACGTATATTTAAACACGAGAGTAGGGAAGCAACTTTATTGAAAGCAATGATCGAAAGGGAAATAAAGCGTGAAAACGAAACGTCAACCCTTTTCCGGATGAATTCACTTACCACAACTCTCATGGATCAATACATGAGAACAACGTGCCATCAATTTCTCATGAAAGCCTTGAGAGAGCCTCTACAACGAGTGCTGGAAACTCGTCAATCATGTGAACTTAATCCTAGTCGTTTAGACAGTTTGGTAGAAGCATGTGCCAATGCGGAGCATCTTCTTACTCTTTTAGATGAAATTGTTGATTTTATTTTCCAATCTGTCGATCATTGTCCACCATCTTTAAGATATATATGCGGATGCTTACAAAAAGCAGTGGCCAACAAATGGCCTAATGATCACTATGTGAAAATAAGAGCAGTTGGGTAGGTGTTAATTTTTTTCTCTCTGAATGTTTTTTCCATCTCATCCCTTTTATTTATTCCATAGGAGCTTTATCTTCCTTCGACTCATATGCCCGGCTATTCTAAATCCTCGAGTATTTAATCTTATTAATGGTTAGTATGGCATACACGTGTGTACTTGAAAGGCGTTAAAGCTCACTTTTTTCAATCTCTTCTTACAGAAACTCCTTCTGAAACAGCAGCGAGAAGTTTGATTCTCATTGCAAAGTCTTTGCAAAACTTAGCCAACTTGATCGAATTTGGAGTCAAGGTAAAATCTGCTAACTCAGAGAACTTTCTTTCTCTCTCTCAATTGCTCTCGATACATTTGTCTGTGACGTTAATCTTTATAATCTAAATGCTAATTTCCCATAAAATCATGTTCTTCTCTCTTTTCCGTCCCTTAATCTAACTCTTCACACGCTCACAATCTTTGCCATATCTCACTATACTACTAATGGTAGCATATTGTTCACTCTGATCCACGTTGTGGCGAGGCTATAATAGCCCCAGCCAAGAGGGTTTGTATTTGAATTATCCCCCAATGCACCAGATTGAGTTCGATTTTGTTTGGTTTCTGATTATCGCCCGTTTTAATTTTATGGATTCAACAATCATCTCATCTTCAATTTCTTGTTTATTTGTCCAAAATTATAGGAACCATGGATGGAGATTGTGAATCCTTTCATATTGAAAAACAAAGCTCGTATGATCAAGTTTCTCAATGAACTTTCTAACGTACAAGAATGTCCAGAACCTGAGGATATTCCTCGTGGAGATGCATCTCGAGAACTAGCTACGGTACATTCGATATGTGAACTCTATAAACAAGAAATTCATAGTCTCAGTCATAATAGGGTAAGTTTAATTAATGTCAAACTTCACTGTCAGAATAATTACCAGGAAATTTTTTTTTCACAGCCCACTCTACGTAAATTGGTTGCCATTACTGATATGCTCACAAAACACAAATTACACTATTCAGAAACGCATAATTTGAGCTGATTTCAGGAGCTCTCACTTTTAAATATGACATCCGACTGGTGACCTTTCTCTCGCATTTTTTCCTCATTGGCGTGCACCAAATGAACATTGTTTTCAAATCTTGTTCCCATGATTTTCTGTGCAAGATCATAGCTTCATGCTGTTGAGGTGAAGAATCTTGCCATACAAGAGCGAGTTTACCATGCTCAAATTCTAGAGATTCCACTTTAAGTTTGCCTCTGCTCTACAAAATCTCCCATTTTTTGCAACTTAAATCTCATAATTCATCTCTCGTCCTAGTACAGGGCGTTGAATCTTTCTACATCAATATTTATGATTTTGACTTTTGATCACCGATTCTCCACGCTTATCCTATCATGATATAAAATATCTCTTCTCATAGATTGATTGATTGAGACCTCTATGTCAATTCAGCATATCATGAGAGAAAAATGACGATTTGCTCATAGCGAGTCTTCCTTCTTAGTCTTGGTAATCCAATGATGCAAAAATTTCAACACAGTTTCTGATAATAAGCAACATTTTAGCCAGAAAGTTTACTGAATTTTGAAAATTTCTCGTAGATTGATTCGAATCAATTGTTTTGGCATGATTTTTGGCTTAGATATATATTGGTATGTGAAGCGAACAGTGATGCAGGTGTTGTAAAACTATTCTTTCCTTAATTTCTATTCTTATCAGAATATTTGAGAGGTACGTTAACTTCATTACGATTGAAGTGACTGAATTCTTGCAATGACCTGCTTTTCATGACATTTCTATGATAACAATTTTATTGGCCACCTCTTCAACTAGCTTATTGTTCAAAAGTGGTTTCAGATTGATCCATTTTTTGAATTAAGAAAGCACAGAGTTATCAAAAAAAGTGTACACAGATTATGAGACTGTGTGAATTTATTTTCTAAAAGAATCTCTCTTCTCATTAAGAGTGCAAAAGTGCATAACCAAAAGAGAGTGGAACCCGGGCAATCTTATGGTAATTTTTTCCTGCATCATGTCGGGCGGAAAGGATCCTAGATTTACTGTGGATGTAGTTAATTGATAAGGCGATTAGTTGATTTATCATTAATGAAAAGAGATCGTTTGGTTAGCGTTTAACAATCGGTTATCAATCGAACGGGTTTGATATGAGTGATCTGGGACCTCCCTGATTGAGCCTGTAAACTGTCTTCGTTATTCATCAAGCTCTATCGATTCCCATAAAATACCAGTAAAGGTGGGTTTAAAGAATTTAGGTGAAGCCATCTCAAGAAGACTTTCAAGACAGAGCTGAAGCATCCACTTTAAATCTAGGAAAAACTAATATGAAGCTTGTTCGCCGAAATGACTTTTTTGAGGCCCAATCGAGAGAGTAAAACTCTGATTGAATGCGTCTGAAAGTTTTCCAGGTCGAATGGACGAGATAATCGATCCTTCGGATAAATAATCAAATGTGATTATGAAGATAGCCAGCTCTTGATATATTATGAGAACTTGCAAATCATCTTAATGCTGATCAGGTCCAACAGAATCTAACTTACAATCTAATCTTGTCAGTGGTTTTATTTTTCGATTAGGGAAAGGATGGTACAAAATCGTGTTGCAAATAATGTACCTATCCATAAATTCTTTCTGCTTGCGGTCGAGGTCCATGATGAAATTTTCTCAGCTCCTGGAGAATGAAAATATTATGATAAATCATGAATGCAAACTCTACCACTCAATATCTTACCGTTCCTCGTTGCGAATATATGAGATCTATATCACGTTCTCTAAAATTTTCATCATCAACAGGATTATTGTGAGAGGGCTTTTTGATTTCGATCTGAGGCCAACGATTTTCTATAACACCTCTCAGAGTATCGATTGAATCATCTCCAACATCTTCGAGAGTATCAGCGTCAAAGGGAATCCACAAAGGCTTTCGATGATCAGTACGAGGTTCACTTTTTTCCATTTCCATTTTAAAAGCCAGTGAACACAGAAGTGAACTAAATCTGTTCATAAGAACATCTTTCTTGGAGCTCATATAGATCATGCAAGCTCCAAGAGAGGCTGTTAGACACCTCAAGTATCGATTGATGAGTTTCCGTTCCTCTGAGTCCATCTCTTGGAATAAGTCGAATTTTGTGCCAGCGATTATCAGAGGGACTTTGAAAATTTGTGATTGAGCGTACTGATTTTTTCTTGATTTTTTTCTCGTTTGTTCATCCAATTCCTTGAGCGCTTCGGCGGAAAGGCTCTTGAGTAGGCCATCTATTCGTTTTTGAATTGTTTTGATTAACATATCTGATAGAATGATCATTTCCTGGGGTCGAGAGAGATCCAAACTCAGAACAATTATCAAGTCTCTGATGGAAGGGAAAGATACCGTTATCTTCAAGTAAGTTTCACCATTCTGCGAACGTATTACTACCTCAGATTATCGCCTCTGATAGGTAAACTCAAAAGTTCTGTGAGCCCATATCCTTCTCCAAGCTCCCAAATATCACAAAGTTCTGCAAACTTGGATTGAATAACAAAAATAATAACTGTGAGCGTTATTTCAGAAAGCCGCTCTTACCGATTCATATTTCTTGATCTTCGAGGTCGTGTAATATTGCAGTGCCAATGTTTCTTTGAGCTCCAAACGAGAACCAATGAATCGATAGATTAAACTAGTTTTACCCTGAAAATCTGTACATTTTAGCAAATTTATTCGCCACCAACAATTTTAAACGACTTACCGAGCCTCTATTGCCAATAAAGAGGATCGATGGCTTTCTCGGAAAATGGGACTCGAATTCATCGTTCAACTCGCATGCTGTTGACCAAATATTCTTCCTGAGAACAATTTTGAAGAAGAAAATGAGAATTTGATTATTTAAGCTGCCGAAAATCAAAAAGTTTTTTCCTCACCTATTCTCCAGCATATTTTGAGCTTAAATTTTTCTGCAACAGAAAATTCAATCTTTTTGTATATCGTATTCAGAATGTTGTCATGGGAAACTGGCTATCGAATGATAGAATGATCCACTCTCCAGCAGAGTTTATGTGTGCACATGATGATCTGACCTCTTTATATTTCACAGAGCTTACACTGATACAATAGTCTCATCTTCTGCCATTCGATAGGATATATTCTAATAATTTCCAGCTAGCACTCCATCTCTCAACACTTGGATACCTGTCACTGTCTTGCTGAGAAAATTTTCTAGAGGAATAAATTACCGCCGAGAGGATTGAAAAATTGGTTCCGCAAGCACGAAAAATTCGTAAACATTTTTAATCGAAAATATGTTATTAGATATCCGAGGCATTCAAAAAGAATGAATTCTAGGTACATTACGTGTAACAAATTGAGATACAGCTTTTTTCTAAAAGTCTGTCGAGTGAGCAGAAACAAGACAGAATTTTAGAAAAAAAACTGTATCTCACGAAAAGTGATCAATAAATTATACAGTAAGCGAGTTGAAAAACAACTAAACCAGAAAGTAGGGTACAGTGTAATCATTGTTGATTGGCAAGGATGTGCAAACAGATATTTTTATCTAACAACCGTGGACACCCCTGTTGTTGGATTTTCTTATCCAACAAAAGTGCTGTCCACGGAGGTGGCTGATGCTATAGTTGCTTATACACTTTATCAGATATCCGTTTTTCAATGTCCATCCAATGCGGATTCATCTGATTGGACACAGTCTAGGAGCCCATACATCAGTATTTGTTGGTGAAAGATACCGTAAAAGATTCCATGGAAATGGCAAGATAGCTCGCATCACGGGTTTGGATTCTGCAGGACCATATTTTTCCCACGATCGTGTCGAGAAACGATTAGATCCTAGTGACGCAGAATATGTTGAAGCAATCCACAGTGATTGTGTACGGCACATATCACTTTGGATTGCAATCGATGTGGGAGACGTCGATTTCTATCCAAATGGTTTGGAAAGCAGCCTGCATGCAGCTATGCTGGATCCAAATGCTGCTTGGATCCAGCATAGCTACATGCAGGCTACTTCTGACATCCAATTGGATAGAAATCTACATTTCCTACATCGTCGTATAAGCATGTTTCAGCTATGAGAAATTCAAAAAAGGTTTATGCAGTGATTGTGGTAAAAATAATCATGAGTGTATGCCATTTGAATGTTAAAGAGGTAGGAGAAGTTATGAAATTTTCCACTGACTTGTTGCTTTAAATGTTAGTGATGAGGGCAAAGTGAAAAAGAGAGAGACTGCGAGACGGAGAAAAGATTGGCTCTTCTTGAAAGATGAAGAGTACTGTTGATGGTGGAGAGAGAGGGAGAGATAAATGATGGTAAATCAAATGTGTGTTCATTTGGTTTCCTTGCTTATCTTTGGCACACAAGACGACTCGCTGATTTTGATGGTTAGCGTAGATGTATGGGTCATATTTGAGGTCAACATAGACTTCCGGTTCCTTTCCACTGATCTCGAAATTTTTCTCAATCAGCTGATTGTCAAAAGTGAGCACAGTAATTTTCCAGATTCCATCAACATTTTGGCAAGGCAAAGGATGTTTGAAGATTTTCATACCATTGTTGATGGTAACATTTTTCCATTCCATCACTTTGTAATTGGATGGATTGTAAACGGACACCTTGTCAAGTACGGTCTCATACAAATTGATGCGACCATCGAAATTGATTACACGAAATTTAAGTTGATCACCGGACTTGTACACTGGCTTGGAAGTTTCGATCAAACTTATTTCGATTGACTGATTCGAAGGATCTTCTCCTCACTGAGAACATTGGGAACTTCTACAACCAATTTGGCGACATAATGTCTAAGAGGGGCCAATGAAAGCTCGACACAGGTTACATCGTCATCTAGAAAGTGAGGAAGGAGAAGAGGAAAAAAATCAGCAATCAATATCAACCAGAACGAAGTTGAATTTCACACACACACAAAGACACACACAATATCTTGGTGAAAAAATTCATTCAAAGTGATGATAAATACACATACCTTGAAGTTGTTCCCGTTTCTCGGTGGGAGTTTTACCAGAGCTTGGCTCGAGTAGTGAAACTTTCACATATCGGTCACTGGATGGGATCGAAAATTTGCCGGTCACAGGTACCAAACAGATTTTACTGTCCTTTGGACTGATAACTTTTGAAACGGTGATCACATATTTTGACTGTTGAGCAAGATTGTCCGAGCTGGATGTTCAAAAAGAGAGATAGAAGTGAAATAAATTAGATCCATGATATGTTGAAGCACAGAACATATATGAAATGGAGAACTCATGAGAAAACGAAATCAAGGTCTTGGTGAAAGTGATGAAACTTTTCTCCCAAAGAGATTGGAACTGATGACAACTCAATTATGAATAAGAGGAGGAGAAAAAATTTTTCCATTACTCGTACTCACCCCATTGCAATAGGCCGAAAAAGAGGCTTGAAGAACTCAAGAGATTCATCCTTCATGCCTATTGGTAGGTAGAAGGCGAACTGGATAACTTCCATCGGAAAAATCTGGCCTTTATATACCCATTTCAATCGACTCACTCAGAAATTCTGCGTGAAACAATTTTCGCTGATTTTGTCGTTTTTCTCCTTCTTATCTTCAATCCATAGGAAAAATCGAGCTATCTTTGGTCGAAAAAGAAAGAGAAAAATTGATTGGTAAGAATGCTGGAGTAATCATTCATTCCCAAGGATGAAAGCTTACTTAAGTGTTCATATATCAGTCATACACTCTTATGGTAAGAGTGCAAGTCTCACCTCTGAATGATTTCTGATCATCAATTGATTTACTCACAATTTGTGCTCGTCTAGCCAATTTTTCACTCCTTTCAGAGAGGAGACAGGTAAGCTTTATTCCCTTGAAATAAGATGAAGAGGGAAAAAAATCATTATCTTGTGTGCAAGCAAATTCAGTGGATATTATCTTGCCGGAAACTGGATTCGATCAGCAACTCCATTAAATTCAATGAAGTTACTGATCGAGTCCAGCTGAATCCAAAAATTTTTTAATCCAATTCGACTGTAGACTTCTCAACTTCTAGGTAGTACTGTGTTAATGAAAAAGTTGGTCGACTAATCTGATTGTGATTAGATAATCCGTATGATTAACCTCGGTTGAATTTTGTCTCTGGACGGGTATTTTGACTCACCCTGTATTATTCAACCAGCTAATGAATCGGTCTGTGAGAGATAGGGATAGAGAGGTGAACATTTCACGTTTCCATCAATCTAAACCAATAGGCTTGTGAATGTTTAACATTCCATATTCTCTTTGCTCTTTTCCTCAAGTGTATGTGAACCAGAGTAGTTTAAAAAGTGAGCACTCCCATGGAGTACTCTGTCACCCGAATGAATTATTCAGAGTACCTAATTAGTTCTTATAGTACGAAAACCAGCGAACTAGCGGCCAAGACTTGTTTTGTGATAATTTTTAGCCATCTGATGGATGTTCATGAACTGAAGTGACAATTTTTGGGTACGATATCAACGACAAAAAAATGGTCAAATTTTAACCTATCAGGCGTTATAAAGTGGCCAAAAATTATCGCTAGAACAGGCAAAACTGGACGACTGAAAAAAATTATTTTTGAGCATGGTCTGTCGATTGTTCAAAGAATTATTTTACTTTATCATTAAGTGCATACTTTTGTGTAGCTACTCTTTGGTGTGAACCTTTAAAAAGGTGTTGCATAGAGTAATCGAGCACAGCAACCGAAAGTGATTACCTATTATGATCACATAGGTGATGTTTGATTATCAAAAATAATGATGATAATAATAATAATAATAATAATACACACACGAACTTGAGAATTCTGTTACCGCTCAAGTGCATAATTCCATTGATCATGAAATTGTCTGTATCTCCTCTCATCGAGCGTATCAAGATCCTTGGCAACTCGCTCTCGTGTATCCTTACGAAAGATCTTTTTTCTCAACCTTTCGCGAGGAGTTTCATCACAAGTCCTCAGATCTTGTAACATGGAATCTTTAGTCCTCTTTGATTTTCCTCTACCCTTTTTCACAGTTAAATCAATGCCGGTGGCAGCCTCCAAGTCTCTCAAAAATGCTGGATCTTGCCAGTCAGGTACATCACTCTTTTTGGCTTCGAGCTCTTTTTTACGTTCATTTTCATCCAGAGGAATTCCCATCTCATCTCTTGGGATGATTTTTCCATGGAACGGACATTTGATGGCATCTTTTCTGGGGCAAAGTTTACCATTGATCAGTGGAACTTTACACATAATTCCTTGATCTTCCTTAGATGTTGATGGTTTATCAAGAGATGATGTATCATCATCCAAGCCATATTCTTTGCGTCTATGCTGTGGGATGACAAGTTCCATATCTTCCTTCTCTTGGACTTCTTCGAAGTCTTCATCAGAGTCTGAGCTATTATCATCATCATTGTTCTCTTCAGGAGTGACAATTTTTAATTTTATAAACTTCTGTAAAGCCATCATCATCTGACTTTTTAGATCGATTGCCATTTTGATCTGAGATCCACAAAAGTCAGATCCTTCAGTCATTGATTTGAGATTTGATTTCAACTTTGGCAAGCATCCTTTGACCATTTGATGATAAATGTCTCTCAAGTTTTCGATTATATGCTTGTTGTCCTCTGACTGGATTACTTCCAGATATGGCCGGACAACAATGTCCACTCCTTGGACAGGAGAAACAAAATTTTCGGGAGGAATATCGAAGGTGTCCTCATGATCAACAAGATCTTCCTGTTGGAGCCACGGGAACAGTAACTGGAAACAATTGAACATTTGAGATAGAACACTTTCACATTCGACTTTAATCTCTTTGAATTCATCTTTAAATTTGTCCATCCTTTTGCTCAACAACTGCTTCTTACGTTCCTCTTCGGCTTCTAATTGTCTTCTATCCTCTTGTGTGATTATTTCTTGTTCTCTAAAGTCGATACATGTTCGCTTGAAATAATTGTAAGCTGTGGCCAAAGAAGGATAACCTTCCCGAAATTTGTTGTACCATATATCAATACATTCGATACATTTCTTTTTGAGTTCTCCTCGCCATGCTTTAGGTGGTGGTAATGGATGATCTTTATTGATTCCCAGGCAAGATTCGAAGAAATTCTGTAGATTTTCACTTTTCAACAGCAAAGTTCTAAAATGATGTGATCTCTGGAAAAATTCGTGTATCATCAACAAAGTACAATATCTGATTTGTGAATGCTTCTTCACCATCTGAAACATGAGCATTCGAAATATTTGCTCAACCACAGGATCTCCTCTCTCCTTACACATTTGTTTCAATTTTTTCACTAAATCCTCATCAACATCTTTACGGCCACAAGTGGTTATCTTTTCCACAATAGAACCGATCTCATCACTAGACACAGACATTGTATGTACCATACACCTAGCCAATCAGGCCTGAAAATATTGCACCATCAATAGGAGTAACAATTCATTGTTTTTATTTAAATTCAATAGAATCGTGGTAATAAACCAGGATCACATGCTAATAATGTATATAATACATTGTATAATGATTAAATGAAAATGAGATCAAGACAACAACAGTTGCTGATGTCTTGCGTCACTTTTTTGTGTGATGCAAGAGCTTCTCGATGCCCTCTTGTGTGAGTGTTTCAATTCTTTTAATAGTCACTCTTGAAAATTCTTGAAATTATTTTTCATGATGAATTTTTCAAACAATTCCCAAGGAAATGATCTGAAATAATTGATTAGATAATAGAGAATAGAGATGGTCAAAAACACATTTCAAATTCGAAAGGATCATTATCATCAGGAATTTCTATTATTTGAATACTGCTACCACTACTTTTCCGGGACACTTGTGATTCTTCCATCAATTTTTCCCGATCAGTTCGATGTTGGCTCATGATCATCATTTGATTAGGAAGAACAGACGAATCGATGTGTTTTTCATTCTTCTTTGATTCCTCAATTCTATGGCCAGGCTGAGTGTGCTCAATTTTCGATGATGATAACAACAATGATTCAGGAGCTCCTTGATCCTCTTGCTCTGGTTCGAAAAGTGAGCAAATTGATTGTTTGATCAACTTTGTCACCGCAGGAAGCTCATTTAAATTAAGAGCTACCATAGTCGTGAACTCGGATAAGAACAGAATAAGATTTCGACCAATATTATCCATAGATAGAGGGATGAAACATTTTTCAACACTAGTTTTCTTCGAAATTATTGATATCCTGAAAATCAAACAATGTGTCAAAATTTGGCCTGGATTGACCATTATTACCATGAATAAGATTTGAAAACGATCAAACATTTTTTTTCTACTTGTTATTTTTTAATTGATGAAGGATCGTTCAATCGGAGAATAATTAGTTCCTGATTGGACTTAAAACGCTTGACTAGAGAAAAATTCGGGACAATTCCATTGAAAGCGCACTCAATTTGGATTTGTTCAGTTCAAATACTCAAAAACTGATTAGCTGGAGAGAGAGAGGTATGTAAAGAATCACGATTATCACTTTTATAAATTTATACATATTTGATTCTAGATCGAGGTATATTCGATTATAGTTCATGAACATATTAGATCAAATTGTAAGTATGAGGGCGAGAAACTCTTTCTTTCCGAACGATGATTCAATTCGTCTACTTCGGTAATGTTATCATGATATGTGGAAGGGGGAAGGGGGAGGAAAGGAGAACATGTTGATGAGAATATTATCGTTACAAATTACAGATGTTCTACTTTTACACTGTTGTCTCTCGAAAAACGGGGACCTCTTTATCACCACACTGAATGCAAATATAACGCGTTCCCGAAGTAGGATCATTTCCATGAGGCAAACTTTGTGAGAAACGTCCGCTCAATGAACTTCCAAAGTCTAGAGTATTCAAAGCTTTTGAACTAGCTGGTGAATCGAGATCATTTATCGATTCAGATTGATCTAGAGAAATATGGAAAGAGGAAAGTATTGAGCGATCGAAAGATAATACATCTATACACATTCCTCTCGATTGTGGTAGGGAATTTTGGTGGCATGAAAAACAAAATAAAAAAAAATGATGATGATAACGATGTGGATGGCATATCGAGCGAATGTTTTCAATGTTATGAGGCTTAACAAAACTAGCAAAATATTATTTAATAGCTCGATTTCTAACAGAACGATAACGAATTCAAGATAATGGATGCAAAGAATTAAAAACAAATCATACAACAAATGAAAAAAAAGAACGAAAATGTCAAGGCGGCAAACACATCACATGGGAAAGTGCAATTTTTCTAAATGACTTTCAGGTCACTATACAGTGACATGGACATTTTTCATGATCACAGCTTGTTTTTAGCTTTCGATCATTATACTTTGATTTGGTGTCTGATGATTCTCCTGATTGAGTTCCTACCGAATTCAGCTGCCCTGGCGGGGTGTCATTGGAATGAGATGTTCGATTTTCAACAGTGGCTAAATTAAGTGGAGATTTTTTGTCACCACCATGCTGAGAGCTACTCTCCAGCCTACTATTATCACTGAGATCTGTATTCAGAGGGTCTTTCTCACTTTTGGATTCTGCTGTCTTAGTAGATGAGGCAATTTCCTCAACATTGCTCAGATCAGCGTACCATTCCTCTGATGAACTGGAGTGATGACTTTGAAGGCGACTAGACCATCGATCACTCTGACACAACCTCAAAGATCGAAACAGCTCTTGGGTCTTTGCTGACCAATCTTGATCATGAAAAACTGGCTTATGTCTAGTTGATGCGGAAGTTGTGCGTCGTGCTTTAAAATGCAAGCGAGGACGTCTCATAGAGGGTATTGAATAGGTTCTCAGGCGTGATAAAAAATCAACATGCATATGTTCGGTAGAGTCTTTGCGAGGGAACAATATTAAACCTGATCTCCATTTACCTGCTGGAGCCAGCAATTTGAAAGAGAGAAGAATAGGCTGTGGAAAAAGAGAAAAGTGATCATTAGATTGAAAATTGGGTCCTCTTCGACATTTTAGGGAGACATTTGTTCTTCTAGGAATAGAACAATCTGGAGAGAAAGAAAGATCAAGGAGAGAGGAGAGCAGCAAAGATTGCCATAAGCTGTGAGCTGCTTACTCAGCACAACTTTAATGGAATTGGGATTTGATCATAAAAAGTGTTGTAAGGAAGCCTCGTAAGTAATGGATCAGAAAAAAGAGAGGGAAAGAGCAATCGAATACCTTGTGATCACCCATTGGTACATTTTTGCCAATCATGTCATATTTCACTTCATCCAGAAGGTCAGAAGATTGATCCTAATGGAATAAAAATATCGAATGAGTATCGAGCGTATAGATCTTGGGAAAAAGGTGATAACCCACGCGTATAAGATCCATGGCAGATTTGTTGAGAAGAATACGATCACACCAAGCTGGACAACGAGTTTTCATGTAGGAGGAACAAGTAGCCTCTTCAGTGAATGGATAACTCGGTGGGAAACCAATCTCGAACTCATACAGCTGATCTTCGAAGCACTTGACTTCCTTGTCCAAATCTAGTAGCTGAAAAAGAGAAAAAAATCGATTTAGTAGATGAAATATTCAACAAATATTGCTCAACTAAGAAGAGGATCATTATCAGGATGTCTCGAAGTGAATGAACTCGTTTATTTTTTCCTCGCTTTGTGTTACAAAATGGAAAGTCCCTGAATGAAATTCGATTCGCGTGGAAAGCTGAATGATGAAAAGTAATCGAGCTGATCACGAAGCTTACCCATTTATGATTTTGTTCATGAAGAAAAGTTTTGTCATGATCAGATAAGTCGAAGACTTTCTTTCCAAGAGTGAGGATTGTCTTATCTTCAACCAGAGGGTCTTTGAAAGAAATGGTTTCTGAAGATCCATTTTTGGCACCTTTTGAATGATTGATGTCATCTTGGGTCAGTCTCTGAAGAGAAGAATTTTCATTTGAATATTTTAGTCAAAGTCAAAATTTTTGGCTGTAATTCAGAGTAAATAGAGAAAGAGAGAGAGAGAGAGAGAGAGAGAGAGAGAGAGAGAGAGAGAGAGAGAGAGAGAGAAGAAAGAAAGAAGGAAAGTAAATAGAATAAATAAGTAAAACACATAGAATAAAGCCTTGAAAGATTATGTCACAAAACAAATAGGCATTGAGAGCTTTTTTTCTAGCATAGAATTTCAAGTTTACAGAGAATGATCTCAATTGGCTGCGAAAATGATGAAAATAGAGAGAAATTATCCAGATAGGAAGTTATAGAAAATACAAATTTTTCCGGTATTTATAGTCGATTAAATAGCAAACAATAGAAGAAAAGATGAAAGGGAAAGAGTTTTCAATGAAAAAAATAAAGATTTCGTAATACACATACCTCAATCACGGCCTTCATATCGAGTCTAAAGTTGAAGTCACCGAATATAAACATAGGAACACTTTCATAATCATCATTATTGAATTTATCCAGGACGTGTTGTAGGGCATCTTGTCGGATGACCGTGTATTGAGAGGGGAACTTTCGGGAACAAGAAGAAAGTTTTGAGGGTTATATTAATCATATTAATCATATTTACCGAAGAAAATAAGATTTCTCAAAGTGAAGCTTTCATACTTACAGACTCCATTGCGATGAAATTTGAGGCATCATGAAAAAGATGAATGTTGGTCAAATCGAAAATAAAATTTTCACATGACCAACGCGTTCGAAGATAGCCTTTGCGAGACCATCTACATTCTGGGAATAGCTGTTGAGGAAATTTTGCTTTCTCCTTTAGTGTGACATCTTCAATATTACCAGAGAATATTTCTCGTCCAACGACAGATTGGAAAGTTTTCAACTCAAAATCGAAAAGTTTCACATCTTTCAATGATTCGTGAATAAAATAGAGATTTCCAAGAGCAGTAAAATTTTCTGTATGAGTGAAATCTTCATCCAAAAAGACTCGGACATTGCTGTATGGCATCAATTGTTCACTGTCTAATAGTGTTTTGACAAAGTATTTAACATGTTTCATGGACGTTTCATAATTTTTTCCACCAACTTCTTGACAGTGAAGGGCAATGAATAGTGGCTGCAAATTTTCGATGGTTTTGAGGAATTCTGCGATCCAAATCTTGAGTAATCCATCCGGCTATAATAGTAAAAGAGAGAGAGAGAGAGAGAGACAGAAAGAGAAGGTAAGAGAAAGAGAGAAAGAAAAAAGATGGATAATTACTATCAATCAGAGTGGTAGCACTTTGGATTTTGCATGATGGCTAAGAGATAGTTTGAGGAAGAACCGGTACAGGAAAAAGAGTGAAGAAAAACGGCTCAAGAAACATGCAATCGAAATAAAGGTTAGCAAAGGTTTATGATGTTGATGAATTTATAAATCAAACTTTCTTCTTCTTCTATCGATAAGAGGATTTGCTCAAAACTTTTTTTATCATCATATCATATCATGGCAAAATGAGTTGTGAGAAGAATCATTTCATATTCAAGAACTTTTGGAAAGAGAGAGAGAGTGAGAAAGAGAAAGTAGAAAAAGAAGAAATGATAGATGATATTGTGTCCATCATGGTGATGACAAAATTAACATTATATCTCATATCTAATCAAGAGAGAAAAGATGAGGTCGACAGTATGTTTGAATGAGAGAGAGGCAGAGAGAAGAGAGAGAGAATTATTATTATATAACATTTATGATTATGACGAATGACCATGATGTGATAATGTATTGTTTTATATGAGCTTATATCTTCAAAATGGATTGTTAAATAACCATAAATAATGGTAGAAGAAAAGGTGATAAACGAAGTGGATGAATGGCTAGAGCAATAAGAGAGAGAGGGGCTCCATGGGAAAGATGTGGAAGCCTTTTTCTGTGTGATGATATGTATCGTTCAATTGTTGACATCATCCTCAAGGTGGAATTTATTTATGTATACTTGCACGTCAACACTTTAAAGAATATATAAAAATAGATTCTAATCAAGACTTTTGGTGATCAAATTGATTCATGAGAACAAAATGGTGTAAGTGTGAATGAAAATAAGTGGAAGTTCATATTGGAGGGAATTAAACGGATAAAATGAAACTGAAAATCAAGATGCATTAGAATGGTCACATCAAATGATGAGGATGAAAAATGTCTCACAAGACAAGGTACCATATCGTCATCATCATAAGCATTTTGAGGATGAAAGGAGAGCATTTTTGAGAACAGATGATGAAAGCAAATTTTTCATCATGATTCTTATGAATTATGACACTTACATCCTCGAAGATTGATCCAACATTGGCGGTAACCAAAAGAAATGGACATCCCTCTTTATTCGAACTCATGAATGATGATATAATATTTGGGAATATTTACACTCGATCATATAGCCGCCATGGACGTGTTTCTGCTGATATGTTGCTGTTGTTGTTGTTGATGTTGTTGTTATCGTTGGATGGTTGATGTTGCAGCTGCTGTTGGTAGAAGAAGAGATTGAAAATGGATTGCACAAACTAATATATTTGATAATACATGTATATACATGGTTTGATGGTGATAAAGTTTCAGTGACCATCCAAAAGAGGATGCTGAAAGAGAGAGAGAGAGAGAGAGAGAGAGAGAGATGAAGAAGCAGGTTGAGGTGGAGTAAAGAGGGAAAATAGAGAGAGAGAGAGAAAGTAAGAGGAAGAGAGAGAGAGAAAGAGGCTCACCAAGATCAGACGTACTAAATGATATCGCTCAAATCGATACTTTTTCTTGCTTGCTTCTGAATCTTGGCATGATGGAAGAGAGAGAGAGAAAGTGAAAGTGAACACAGAGAAAAGTGTTCAGCGCATAAGAAGAAGCGAATTCTTCTTCGTCTTGTGGCGAAGAATGTTGAATGATGTTAAAAAGAGACGGCTACTGACATTGTTCAGATGGATAGACTAAACTAGAGTTTCATGAGTTTCAATTCTCTCTCTCACACTCACTACCTTTTCCGAATTGAATGTACACCGATCACTTGATTTTTCCTTGTTTCAATGAGTGTGAGAGAGGTGGAGGAGAGAGAAAGAGAGAGAGAGATAGAGCGAAATTTTCTTCCCCATCAAAAAAGTTGAACGACTGTAATGGCGCATTCGATGATTTACCTTAAATATTACCATAACAGTACAAGAAGCCTTTTTTCGATTAGGACCAAAAACTCTCACATTTAGCTCTAGCCTCAAGACGTTCACATTCATCAATGAATTGATTTATTAAAACATTTATAACTTTTTTCTGGGGGCACATAGATAGCCCATAGATTTTGAAAGTCGATTCACTTGATTTGAGTTCATTTTTCCATTCTTCTTGTTAACATAATGTTACACTAAGAGCCCAGCTGAACTTTTAGTTTGAGTATTACAAATTGTTGAGCTAATGTTCAGAGGCTTAACAGTTTTTTAGCTGATCAAAGCAAGGATGAAAATTCTTCTCTATTGCTTGCTCGCTGAAGCCCCTTTCATTTTCTAGCAATTGAATCGCGAATTCTTGTAAAGACTTCGATCCATTAATCTCAATTGAGAAAATTTTTTCTGATATTCAATTTGATGTTGAAGTGAATTTTGAGGAGAGAGAGGGAGAGAGAGAACGAATTTCGATCAAAATGAGTATAACTTGGAGTACGAGAAGCGTTTATGCAAATGCTTTAACGATTTTGTGGAGAGCGTTTCATGGTGAACTTTGATGGATGTTCTTAGAACTTTTTTCACATACTTGTTGAATCATTTTATTCAAAATTGTTTGCTCGACGAAATCTTTCAATCCATGTTTGATGATTAAACGTTTGCTTGTCTAAACTTATTTCATGCTCCATTCTATTGAGAAGCTGGATTTGAATGGCTCTCGAGCGAATATTAAAGTTTTTCTCGCTCAATTTTGAGGTGAAAATGTTCACTTTTATGAGCCTCCGAAGCGAATCTATTTCAAGCCTATGCACTTGTTATCTACGTAGACAAACAGCTGTGAATTTGGGAAGGAGATATGAAAAGAGCCGATTCAAAATTGACATTCTATGAATATTATTTCAATATTTCATTCCGAAACTATATTTTTCTGATCAAACATATCCAAAAAAACTGAAAATTGATTGCGATCCACGAGATGTAGTGCCCAAAGTTATATACACATGTATTCTTCACACATGGTTTGGCTTATTAAATAAAACGAGCATTGAAGCTTACCAAACGATGCTGGATGAAGTTTTCTGACATATTTCTCATAAGTTTGATTGAGATGAGAATACATGTGTTCCTAGAGATAATTGAGAGAATTTGATCGATAGATGAGTTCAAATTGAGATTTTATAAGATTTGACAAATTTTAGTTACACTGAGATAAATATATTAAAAAAATCATCATTTTCGACTCTATTTGAGCCATAATTTCAATCTCAATGCATCTACACCATTCAAATAGTATCGAAATAGCCTCTTATCTCGAACAAAACCTAAATTTTCATACAAGTTTAAGGCCGATTTATTGGTGACCTCTGTTTCTAACACAATCTCATCTGCATCACCTTGTATCATGGCTCGAATAGCATGGAGCACTAGATTTGATCCGATTCGTCTTTTACGAAAATTTTCATCCACCGCTAACATGGCTATGTAGCCACGACGAACGAGTTTTTTGTGAATATCCAATTTACACACAATCGCTCCAACAACTTTACCCTTGTGTAGAGCCTGATAAAGACAAGATTACCAGAGAATAAGATTAATTTCATATCTCACGAAAAATGACAAGATTCCACTCATAAACATAATGGGACACGATTTCTTACCAAAAAACACAATTGAGGCCAATTGTAAATAAAATATCGATAAGTGTATATTGAATATGGTTCAGATAAATCTTTTTGTATTAATCTCATAATGTCGGGCATTTGTAGTTCGGAATCATAATTACAGTATTGTATATCCGTTAAATTATCGCCATCACCAATCTTTAATTCATTCAGCTTGGACAGTCCATCCATAGCATCGATCACATCGCTACTCTTGATACTCTCCGAGCAACAGTTAAGATGATGATGATGAGGTAAATGATGATTACCAGGATGATATTGAACTCGTTCCTCACCAATCAGATGAGATGTTGGATGAGGTTGACATTCACAATTATTGTCACAATTCATATCGTGTGTGTGTAACAAATACACTTCTTCCACCACCAAAGAGATTCACTCTTGTATGTTAATATTTAATACAATATTATCAATTTCAATCAATGATCATTGAGAATGATGTGAATTAAAAACAATAACAACAACATCAACAACAAGCTGATATGTTTCTCTCTCAAACACGCAATTGATGCAGCTGATTTGTACGCCGGTTTGCTTCATGAATGATACACAGTTGAAAGTGAGAGAGATGATGAAAGAGAATTCTCATGAGTGACGGTTGATTTATTTGGAAAAAAAAATTCTTGATGATGACTAAGAAGATGATGGTAAAGAGAGAAAGTATACATGTAGTTATAAATAATCAAATGAAACAACAACAAACTTTGTTGACAAGAAAATTAATCGTGTATGTGTAAGAAAGGGAAGAGAGAGAGAAACAAGGCAAGAAATGGCTGACATCTGAACGAATGTGTGTGTGCATGTGTTCATGGAGATGTGTTTTTAAAGAATGTCATTAAGGAAAATCGATGAGCTTTTATGGAAAGAGGGAGGAGAATAAAATATTTCCAAATCTTTAAAAGTTTCAAGTGATGACAATTTATCACTCTATATGTTGAGAAAAAAGGTCACTTCGAAAAGTTCCGATGATGTTCATGAGAATGTTATGATCCACTACGATACAACCTTTACGATATTTACCAAACTCATTAGCTTCCCGAATAACGACCACCGGTTTGGTTTTACGTTTTAAGGCAGAGGTGACCTGTAGCTGACTACCTAGTATTGTACCACCACCACAGGTGATGAAATCTTCCAACTCTTCTTTATTAGGAGCACCGGGGAGATCAAATTTTCCTTCTAAAAAGAAATTATACCCTTCGAACAGTTTTTTCTTGGTAGTACGAGATAAACGAGGACCTCCAAGCGTTGAAGCGTCTTGTCTGGTGGTTCCTTCAACCTCATACGAATCCTCGGGAAGAATTTCTCCCTTTTCAAGAGAATCTTTGATCCAATCAATTGTCACAACCCATTTGTTAAGTAAAATAGCCCTGAGAAACTTGAGAGAACGAGTAGCTCGTATTTTTCCATCACTTGTTTGGTGAGAATCAGTCACTAGATGAGTGATATCAGGTGAGAACTCATCTTCAATTTTGACTTTCATCTCATTCGCAAACTTCATCACTAATTCATTTTGCTCATCAGATAAAAGAGAAGTGAGAATGTGTATCCCTTTTGATGCTCGAGTGGCCGTCTTCTTGCCCTTTGAAGCGGCAGCTTTTTTAGGAGACTGAGGCTCCGATGATTCCTCAGACTTAGGTATACGTGGTTTTTTGGCCACAGGTCTCTTCGGAGAGCCCATATCGGATTGTTCAGTATTGATTGCTCTTCTTGGCCTTCTGAGAGGTGATGAATCCTGATCATCACTCTCTTTTTCCTCTGCATTATCTGCAGCTACCCTTTTGGATCGAGTGCCTTTTCTAGTTGGCTCTTTGGGCTTCTCTTGAGATGCTTCAGGATCTTGCTCATCACTATCTTCATGGACCTCAGGAACTTTTTTCTTAGATCGTGTACCCTTTCTGGGAGCTTCTTTAGGTTTTTCTTGAGACTTAGCTTCGGCTTCGTGGTCATCACTTTCTTCGTGTACTTCAGCGACTTTTTTTCTTGGTCGACCACCTTTTCGAATTGTTTCCTTCGGTTTTTCTTGGGACATACCCTCTGACTCGGGCTCGTCACTTTCTTCAGGCACTTCGGGGACTTTTTTCTTGGATCGACCACCTTTTCGAGTGGGCTCTTTTGGCTTCTCTTGAGACATTCCTTCTGACTCAGGCTCATCGCTCTCTTCGGGGACATCAGCGACCTTTTTTCTTGGTCGACCACCTTTACGAGTTGTTTCCTTTGGTTTTTCTTGAGACATTCCTTCAGAATTGAGATCATCACTCTCTTTCTCTTCGGGAACTTCAGCGGCAACTTTCTTAGATCTTGTACCTTTTCGAGTAGGCTGTTTTGGTTTTTCGGGTGCCTCTTCGGACTCCATTTCATCACTCTCTTTTTCTTCAGGAGTTTCCTCGACTACTTTTTTGGATCGACCTTTTCGAGCAGGTTCTTTTGGTTTGTCTTGAATTGATTCTTGAGAAGCAGTCATCTTTTTGCCTCGACCTCTTGTCCCTTTCTGTTCAGCAGACTGGGCTTCTTCAACCTCATCTTCTTTGCTAGCTGTAACCTTCTTAGCCCTTCCTCGGGCACGTGGTTTATCAACTGGCTCTTCATCATCAATTTTCTCGGGTTCATCTTTCTTCTCTTCTTTCTTTTGAGTACGTTTTGATTCTTTCTTCTCAGCGGGGAGCTTGTCTTTTTTACCCTCAAGAAGAGCTTTTTTGGATCTACCAACTCGCTTAGGAAGATTTTCTTCAACTTCACCTTCAGCCTCAATATTCTCGCCAGTGGATGACACATCTGAGCTTCGCTCAGGCTGAGTCTTCTCCTTTGACGGTGATTCGTTTAGTATGGGTGATTTTTTCGATTCTCTATTCTCCTGTTTCATGGGAGAATCGTCCGATTTGGATGGTGATGAATCAGATTCTCTATCTTCAGATACCTTTGGATCAGTCTCCTTGATATTTCCGTTCATCGGTTTCAGTATATGACCCAAATCGACCTTGAGACATCCATCATTGAGGGCAAGAAAACTTTTGACAATAGTTTGTGTTAATGAATCAAAACGAACCCCACTTGAAGAGAATGATCCACACTTGATACAAGTTTTATTTTCAACTTTCTCTTTACACTCTCCACACAAACGATGATCACACTTGGACATGATGAAAGTGTAATCATCCAATTTTTTACACACAGAGCAGACCATTTTTTTGGCCAAATCCAATACAAGTGGTTCAACCACATCAGGATCAAAAGTGTTGGCTTCCATATTTTTTGGCTCTTCCGTGGCCTCAGTTACCACAATCATATTTTCATCCATTTTCTATCACAATATTCACACCACCAACACAGGCCAACAAGAAAAAGTGTGTAAAGTCAATCAACAATATTCATGCAAACACACACACACACAAACACATCAACACAATCAACTTCAGTTGATCAAGGTGAAATGTGTAGGAATATTCAAACACTCAAAAATGAAACTGATTCAACTCTAATGATCTTGATGATTATCTTGATCAATCAACGGACAACTTATTACATCAACACCATTTACACCGGTTAAAACGCGCTCTTCAAATTGAAGTCTTCTTCAATCTTCTTTAAACTTTTGAGCATGCTTTTTGATCACTTTTTCTGCTGCCACTAGATGGCAGTCAAAAAATCGTACGATTTTTTTTCTTCTGCACTTTGATCAAGCCGGCTTGATTGAAATGAATTCTGTTCATCTTCATGAAATGATGAAAAAATCTTGATTCGATGACATCGATTGGTGTGCGGACAGTTTTTGTGTGTGTGAATTGATCCAACTTTGAATTGGTGTTTGTGTTTGGTTAAGTTAAAAAGGTTAATCTTGGTTATCATCACCAATATGGACACCCTGGTTGAGGCCAAAAAAGGTTTCCACCATGGAAGTATGTTATCACCCAATTATTCGTTTGAATTTCGGTTTGAGGCACAATTCCAGTATGCCGATAAGCGTCAATGGATGCAAGAAAATTGGCATTCAGCATTCTATTGGATTGCATTGTATATGACATTGGTTTTTGGTGGACAAGCATTCATGTCCAATAGGCCACCATTCAAATTGAAGCGTCTACTAACCATATGGAATATTTTACTTGCAATATTTTCCATATTCGGTGCTTTCAGGTAACGTCCCACCTCTATATACACCACAGATTACGTTTTTTTTTCATTCGTCTCTATCACTATCTTTACTCATCACCCTTTCTCTCTCTCTCCCTTTCTCTATGGCTTTCGAGTTATCATAGAAAGAGTTAATTTTTTTTTCACATGCATCACATTACCTGACACTACACGTATCCCATTCGTTCCATTCTATCGCATCTTATCTCGACCATCTCGATCGTCTGATCGTATGATCGTATCCATACCCGTGTAATTCTATCAACGATGTAGTTAAACGGATGTATCATCTTCAGAATCTTTTCTCGTTCTCGAGTTGAAGTGAGAGAGATAGTTAATGATGATTGAATCATTTCGATAGTTTTACTACTACTAGTTATCATCGATGTTTGTGATGACAATTGAATATTATTTTGCTTTTGATGTAATTTTTTTTGACGACTTCACTTGATTGGTGAAGATATTTTCTTTCTCCTCTCTTTTTTTTGTTCTATCAATGCAGGCAATTCTTTTTCAGCTTTTCTAGCTTCTGACCAATTTTGCCTCAATGATGGATATCGTGCATCATTCTTTTTTACTGGCAATTTATCATCATTGTCGTCATTTCCTATTATTTTCTATTTTGTTCATTCTAGAACGCTACCCGAGATGATACACATTCTTCGGAGATTCGGTTTCTATCATTCTGTTTGCAATCCAAGTTACATTGAAATTACCAAAGTTTCTGGCTTTTGGACTTGGATGTTCGCTTTATCGAAGGTACCCGAACTTGGTGATACAATTTTCATTGTCTTCAGAAAACAAAACCTCATATTTCTTCATTGGTATCATCACATTACCGTTCTCGTCTTCACCTGGTATGCATACGGACAGCACATTGCACCAGCTCGCTGGTACGTTTGCATGAATTACTTGGTTCATTCCTTCATGTATTCATATTATGCAACTCGTTCACTTGGTTGGCGTTTACCTCGTTTCCTTGCAATGAGCATTACCACTGCTCAAATAATGCAAATGATTGTTGGCTGCTATGTTACTTATTACGGTTATCAGAGACAAAAGGAAGGCATTTGTCAAATGACCACTGGAGCCGCCAAATGGGGACTCTTAATGTATGGCAGTTACTTCGTTCTTTTCGCTAACTTTTTCATCAACGCTTACCTATCTAAGTCCTACAATCGAAGCCTAGCTAAGAAGCGAATCGATGATTCTGCTTGCGTTTCCGGTGATTCTCCATCAGCTATGATTAACAAATCCAAAAAAGAATAAAATTCAGAAAAGTAGATAATTTTCTTGTCAATTTCCGGTTAACTTGCTTCTTCTGAAGTTTTGTTTATGTTAAGACATCAAAGAAAAAAACCTTCTTTGGACAAATAAATGCTCAATTCCAGAAGAAATTCAATGTATCATCTCCTTCCCGTTGATCTGTCATCATTTTGTTCATTGTATTTCTTCCAAGCAAAGACTAGAAAAGGAGTGAAAATTGGTGCATCCATGTGACAACTGTGTAAACTAATTCAAATCATCAAAACTCTACCTTTTAGAAAACTCTAATCCTATTCTGTCAGATACAGGTAAATAATACTCATCAAAATATCATCACTCTAATTGACATTCAATTCTTTGCAGATTATCCTACCAACATTTTGTCCCATCAAGTGATTATCATGATGGGAAGAGTGCGTGTACATCGTTCCAGGAAAGTTGTGACCTCCTGATCAATAGGACTTCAACACTGGGATTCTCCCAAGTGCTACACCGGTCACATAAACTCAGATATCTTGTATGTTGTTGCCGGCACATTGCTCTGGCGGGAGAATAATGCCCTCAAGCTGTATAACTTGACGTTGAAGGGAGGCGGAATTTCCATGATTTCTACGTTCAGTTGTAAAATTAATCCGTCTCATTTCAAAAAAGACTGGTCATAGGAATTTGACCAATCAATTGAATAGTTTTTTCAACCACCGGAAGTTACCTATAAATAGGAGAATGAGAAAGCGATCCCAAAAATTGCGAGTGTTGAATGGTTTTCAAAAAGGAAGCATTCAGAGGCCCGATAATCGTCTCAATCCAGAATTAACAGGGAGTGAGAGATAGGTTTTCATCTAAAACTCCTCTTGTTCTTATCATCACATCATCATATATCACCAACCTTGTCGACGTTTGTGTCCAAAAGTTCGCCCTTTGAGAACAAAGCATTGTCATGCCAGCATCATGCCTTCTATTAAGCTTTCGCTGATAGACATTGCACTATTAGAGCTCTTATTCCAATCTTTGTCTATCAAATTGCATTTTCAGCATCCCGAAAGATTGATACAGAAACTGTTAATTTTCGCTCTTGAAGAACCTCAAGTTTTTCCGACAAGATTGGTGGCCTAAATAGCTCAATGAAATCAGATCTGTTACATGTAGTCTTCATTTATCAGTACAAAGCCTGAATCTAACCATCGTGAGAGGAATCGAGAAAATTGGAATCACCTTACACGTGTGTTCACATGATTCAACGTAAAAAGAGATTAAAGAATTCAAGGGAGTTAGAATTTTAGGACATTTTTTTCCTACTGGGAGACTTATCGATAGGAACATGATGAGTTCTTTGGGAACCTTCTTTTTCTGTAACCTTCTCACTTTGAATAATTCGTAGAAAATCTATCAATATTCCAAGGATAGTTATGTCAAGTACTGAGAGAATGGCTACAAGCGTCAAAAAAATCAAAAAATCTTTCGTCTAGTCTCTCAAGAAATTTAATCAACTAATTCATCCAGGAAAGACAACACATCAAAAGTATGACGATGAGTTTTCTTGATTTTCCTGATTCCAAATTCTGAACCAACTCATCAGATGGCACAGAAATTCTTGAAAATCTTCAGCTAATGGAAATTCGTTGTCGACGAATCTTCCAACATTCCAAGTCCCCCCTGTCGCAGAAGTTCACGAAAACATCATAGATCGAATTCTTACATCAATATTCTTTTCTAGATTTTTCCAGGTCCGAATCAAATTCGTCATCCTTTGGGCATAACTAGTAATGGACTATTAAAAATTCTATTCTAATCGAAGAAGATATCTTAATGCAACGACTTGCTTAGGCTAATCTTGAATGTTGTGATCAAGAGTTGTTTCATTTGTTTCAATATAAGATCTCAAAGTATCAGTATGTATAGAGTGTAAATCAAATGCTTGATTCACTATAATAACTGAAAATCAAATTATGCAATTTTCAGGAAAATTTTGCTGTCAACCTCTGAATATATCCTTCTATCTGACACCTATCTAGAATTATTAGTGACTTTTTGAGGTTGATACTAGAGAAGTCAGTTGTTATCAATAATAAAAAATGGTTTGTTTGGTGAGAAAAATATCAAATGATTATGTGTAAACGGAAAAGGAAATGAGGAAAAGGGACAAGAGATCATTTTCTCATTAGCTCATTGGTCGAGGCCAGATCGATATAATTTCATCAATCAAGAAGATAAAATTATTCTGTTCATCTCAGTGTCAAAGAATCCATCTCCAAAGTAAATGTCTCCATTAGTTGGTCAGTTGGCCTGGAATATACCATTTGACACACCTAAAATTGAATCCACATACAAATGGACAAGTTAATAAATATTTGGAGAAATACCCAAAAAAGAGTAGTAAAGTCGATAAGGAAAAGATGCTTGTATTTGATGAATTGCTCAAACAATTTTGAGTGATAAAAAGTTGACCAAGGCTCGATGAGTAATGGAGAGAGAGAGAAGAAAACGCAAATTGTTCAAGTAGACCAAGAAACGGGAAAAAAAATTAGTTTCAATTGAAGTAGAGAACCCAAAATTCGTGTCTATCTTTCTTTCTCTTTTTCTCTTTCACAAGATATTTCCGTTGAACACCTACAATTTCACTTTGGCCTCCATCGTGGTTTACTTGGCTCACAAAAAGTACATGAAAGTGATTTCTTGATTTGACATTATTCTTCAGGCTTGAATAATAGCAACAACCATTTTCGAAGGACTTTATCGTTTGAGATGTTTGGACTTGTGTGCGAGTGAAAAAGATCGACCACGATCAAATATTGCAGTTCAATGATTAGAATACTGTGCTCAAAAGGTGTGAATATATCGGCTGAGTATACCGTTAACAATGTTATTTATTAAAACGAAATGAATTGAGATCTGTCAATGTTGATATGGAAGTAGAACAGAAAAATATTTGATTCTCTCTCTCCATTTCATTGGCACTTTAAGGCCAATTTTAAGGACAGAAAGGGGTTAATATACACCGAGTCATTGACCAAATCAATGAGAAATTGTTTTTGCATTATCTCCTTTCATGGTAATGATGATTATGATGGGAAAATCCTTTCACCGTTCCATCGCGTCCATCGTTTTATTACAATTCTATTACTGTCCATACGAAGAACACACAGTGTCCTCCAAGACATTGTTTCATGGTTACACACATGGATTGAGGTAAATTTCAACAGTCGAATTCTATCCATATCAAGACTCGACAGTCAATGCTACGTTTCTTCCAGTCGATCGATAGTTTTGGTTCAATCATTTTGGGACAACAGATTTATTGGAAAAACGTCCGAACGTTGGAAAAAGTATATCAGATAGCAATTGTTCAATTTGATGCTTTTTGCAAGCCTTTTTTTCAATTTCCCAATTGTTAACAATCAATTCAATGTGATCATCTTTTTTACCAAATCTTTGACCTAGACCTATTAGAAGGTTGAGAAGATGATAGAGATTTTTGGACAAACCAATACGTTCGGGAATCGAGAGAGAGAGAGAGAGAGAGAGAGAGAGAGAGAGAGAGAGAGAGAGAGCGATAAAAATTTGGAATCTCAATTGTTTTCAATCAGAGTCCCGTCTCTCTCTCTCTCTCTCTCTTTCTCTCTCTCTCTCTCTCTCTCTCTCTCTCTCTTTTCTTCGCTTGGTTAGCTTGGAGTCGAGAATTGTTCAGATCAAAACCTTCGAATATATCGACACGATTTATCGATAATAATGATTTGTGGTGACTTTTTATTTCCATCAAACGATGATTGTTTCTTTTTGCCCATTTTGTTCAACATGATAGGCATCATCTTTTGCAGCAATATTTATTGATGACTTGAGCGAACTTTTAGCAAGGTTAACGATGCAAGAGACTGATTATAACAATCACGATAAACAAACAAGAAATGGGCATCTCTCGCTCTTTCTCCGAAAAAAAAAAATTTAATTCAAATAGCTCACACTTGCAATTGCTCATATATACTTGCTCAATATTCATTGCATGTTAAACAATTGATTACATTTTACATTTGAAATGTTTGAAAAAAATATATGCGTACGAATACTCTATTCTTTGAAGGATCTTTTTCATTTTGAAAATTTCAAATCACTGGGTACAACTTTTTATGGCTCAAAAATTTTTCTCTACAAAAATTGGACAATTACATCACTCATGTGTGTACCTCTCAATTGATGGACTGGAATCAAATCAAACTTGACCTTGGTCACTGGGCCATAGCAACTTGACACTATCTTCCATGTTTAAGTGGATTTCTATAGGCTATTCCATTTCTATTCTGATGATCTCGAAATTCCTATTATTGATAGTGCTAAGGTTGCAACATTCCATAGAAAGAGAGAGAGAGAGAGAGAGAGAGAGAGAGAGAGAGAGAGAGAGAGAGAGAGAGAGAGAGTGGATCCTCTCTTCAGATTTCAATCAATTGGTCACTCATGATGGTGGAACATATTGGCCTACTAAATTTGGGACGATAAGGAAACTGGGTTTTCTTGAACGATGCTGGAGATATGATGGGAAAGTTCATGTAATCATCAAAATTACAACTTTCAAAACCCAGAAACGGTCCTCACTGGCAAACCTTGAATTGCCCAATATATCTAGCAATCAGGCTCATGGGACTTTGAGAAGATAATTTGTGACTTTAAACTTCTATGGACATTCTTCATGACAAAATTTATGACCTTTTTAGCTCATCTACTGACGATGTGAGCATATCAGAAGTCTTAGTAAGTCTATTTCTTTCTCCTTCTTTCTGGGGGGGGGGGGTTGAATCCACTTGTGGAGACAATAAATTGTCATTTATTTACAGTGATCTATCAGAGAGTAAAGAGCTCATGGTAATTAAAAGAAAAAAAACGAAAAAAAAAATATTCACATCCAAGAGGAAATTGATAGCAAATGGTGGACAAGAAGTTTGTTCTCAAAATTAGTTTTGGATCATAATCTAGAAGGAAATTGAAATCAATATTTCAATCCCTGAACATCAAGATAATATCGTAAAATATTTTTGAGAGAATTTAGCGTTATGATAACAGTTGAGTAAATGAAATATATATATATATATAAATATTTTCGTCATATCGAGCTTAGATCCGAGTGCTGATTGAAGCATGAATGCCGACACAAATATATTCCTTTTCTTCCACACACTCACAATCATTCATTCTTTTTACTTGAAACTGTTACACATATTGGGCTGAATATGTACCTGTAAGGGTATATAAATATATACATGTATATATACATGTATATTGCTTCTATTTCGTAAGGTATTAGTCAAACCCTTTCTTCTAAGTGATGATCACTAACATGAATTCAGTCATTCAAATCCACACTTTGACTTGTCACAACTTTTTAATCTAATTATGTTCTAAAACAATAGGGTATGGAGAATCATCAGAATACTTTTCATACCTTCATGTTCTTCCAACAGTGGTATACAGCATAGTGTAGAAGCATTGATGAAGTGTGGGTATGTTTAGTGATCAAGGAGCGAATAATTGTTGTAAAAATTATCACTGCCTGACAGGATGGCTAGCGAAAGATGGTATCATGATGTAAATTCATTCAAAGGTAAAATATATGTGTTATATCGAAACTATTTATTGCTCATTGATGATGATGATGAGCTTGAAGAAGGTGTTTCAAAAGTGATAAGAGAAGATCAATATATGTCAAAAATTGAATGATAAATTATCATAAATTCCAATTGCCAATTGCCAATTTTATGCATATATCATCTCGATGGATGCCCTTCAAAAATGATTAATTCCCTGATTTCATAGAGAAACTATTCCCCTTTTTCATTAATCATCATGCATATCAATTGTGAATCCCCTGGCTTCAAATTATCATCAGCCATTGGATTATTTCTCTTCAAAATGTAAATCTTGTGAGCCCTTGTAAAACATGAGAGAGAGAGAGAGAGAGACGAAAAAATTTTTTCACACACATTCGACCAAAATTAATGTTAACTTTTCACACTATTAACTTATAGAGTTACCTTTTTTGAATCATAATTTCTATCTTAATCGGACGACTCAGCCTTGACTATATATTGGAAATTAAAATACGATTCTCCTGACGTTCTGTGTCGGGCACCCATGATTACGATTTTTTCCTACTACTACTACTACTCTCGTGGTTCACTAATGTTATGAGTATATATACTTGTGAGTGTGTGTGTATGTGTGGGTTTGTTCGTTTCGCTCGTTTCAATTGCGATCGCGGACAGGCACAATAAAATAAAATATCGACGTCGTGAGTAGAAAAAGAGGAGGAAAACGACGGGAAGAAGCTGAGAGAAAGAAGGAGGCAGACAAAGAGGAAGAAATGCCTCTCAATAGAGGAAAAAGAAAGAAAGAAAGAGCAAGAGAGAGAGAGAGAGAGAGAGAGAGAGAGAGAGAGAGAGAGAAAGTGAGAGTAAGATGGAGTAAACGTTTTCGTTACTGAAACGTTTTCGTAGTGAACGTTCGTCGTTCAAATGGAGAAAGTACGTTAGAACCGTTTTGATCGCCTGAACAGTAACTTAAACCAGTACTGTTGTATATACTGTTTGACGTATTTTTTGGATACCCAATAACAACAGCAATACTACATACACGCACATTTTTGTGTTGAAAAAAAATTCTTTTTTTTTGGAAATAGAATCTTTTCACTTGATATATTCATTCATTCTCTTTTCGAGAATACTAATCACTATATTCTGCTACTACTACTGTCATCACTACCATCACCGTTACTACTACTGTTGGACAATTCTATCTTTCGATCATCCCCACTCGTCAACATTATATCATCATCATTCCTTATTGTCCATGTTTGCCAAGGTGTGTGTGTTTATATGTGTACGAAGTGTATGTATGTGTAGGCTATATTAAATGTATACAAGTGGTACTGTGCTTATAGCCATGATAACTTCAGCCTTTACGAATGTGAATTAACAAGTAACCACGAAACACCGCGTTTTATCATCACCATCAACTATCCATACTTGTGAAAACGTTGTGGAATACATCCATCGTTTGCAGACTATCGGCTGATAGTGAGAAAAAGAGAGAGAGAGAGAGAGAGAGAGAGAGAAAGAGAGAAAGAAAACATTTGAGAAAGTATGAGACTTGATTGCCTTCAGTATTCGTGAACCCTTGGAGCGTATCATCGTACATCTTACACTATTTGGTGTCACCGTGATCTTGCAGTGTTGCCGTTGACCTCATAATCGGAGAAAAGCTTCCGTCTGTACGTTGAGCAAAAATCTTACTTGATTTAAATCTTCTCTCTTTCTCAGTAATCGAATAATCGATCGACAACAACAACAACAACTATCAACCAACCAACCAACGTTAACCAACTAACCAACCAACCAATCGACCAGCCAATCAATTGCATATACACTTGGAAAATTACATTGTATGTGGTTAAATATCCATCATCTAATATTTTATCTCTCCCACTTCCTCTCCTTTTCATCCTTCTTCTTTCCTCGAGTGGAATAAATATCAATACATATATATATACCTGTGTATGGTGATTGTGAATTTTTCCCAGAATATTGTGGAGAGAGAGAAAAGTTTTTTTACCGTTATTTCTCTCTCTATTCGTTTGCTACATAAATTTTAAGTAATTGGGTGAAATTCAAAGTGAAAAGGAAGAGGGAGAGGAAAAAGGAGATAGAGAAAAAGATTTCGAAAGAAGAAGAAGAAGAAAAAAAAGTGAGGATAAATTTCCCAACCTTATAATATATTTTTCTCCACTTCTTCACATACTCAATTCATCCATCAAAATGTCCATCCATTGAACAGGTATGTAACACACATCATAATATTATAATCTATCACTTGTGTACATTTTTTTGTGTACATCACTATACCATTATTACGTATAAAATACGTATACACACATACACACACACATGAATACTATGTGATGAGGATGTTTCTCTTTCTCTCTTCTTCTTCCTTCTTTTCTTCCAACGAAAAATGTGTGTTTGTGTTCACAAAATTTTTTTTTCCTTCTTTACTGACGCTTCGATCTTCTCTTTCGATCATTCCCAACAACACACACACTCAAACATATACAAACACACACACACATACCATACTCGCATGTCCGTCACCATGATTTCAGGACTGGTTTCGATTTGTCGAACTGCCCCTACTACTGTTAACTACTATTACTACTGATCACTGCCATCATCATAACCATCACTATCATCAACCATCATCAGCAACAATATTAACCATCGTTCATGATTGATTTGCCTGCAAGTGATTTATCAAGTCACCAATATATCCATTGACCAAAGACACACATTTTTCTACTCTCTTCTCTCTCTCTCCCTTCTATCTCTCTCTCTCTATGTGCAAGTGTGCCTCTTGAGAGAAAGAGAGAGAGAAAGAGAGAAAGTTTTATACACAGTCCAACGAAGTCTCCAACGAAGTGAACAACGTTTCTTTTCTCTCTTTCAGCATTCTCATTCGCATGTTTTTTCATCAACGAATTATTTTTTCCATCAAGAACGATTGAGAAAAAGATGTGTTTTGATTTGTGAGAAAAGAAGATACACACAAAAAAGCCGAAAAAGAAAAACTTAGAATATATTCCAATAATTTTTCATATTATCATTATTATTCACGATATGATCCAAGAGTAATATCTTGCCATCATCCTTGATTGTCAACAATATAATTAATTTTGACTCCGTTTTACTCCACTTTGTGTCATAGATGATCAACAGTATGCATTCAGGATTTATTAATGGTGTTGTTTTTAATCATAATAATAATGGCAAAAAGCGGCCATCATCAACCGGTGTCCACTATAATGGCTATTCAAGTACGACCGTCAATAATAATAATAACAATGGAACACAATTAAGCAAGGGTCGAATACCTCGTATACTATCAGCATTAATTCGATCAGCCAAACTTAATTCAATAAGTACCTCATCATTGACCATATCTTCCTTTGCGACCACCAATAATCAAAAATCATCACTTCATTCATCTTCTCCATGTTATCCATACAATATCGACATAAGCTCAGAAATAAATAACAACACAAGCTCCCACACCTCATCAACCAACAATTCTAATAATCCAAATTATCGTGATGATCAATTACGCAAAAGTATCAATCGATCATTTATTGCCGTTTTTGAACGTTTCATACAATCAGTTGACACAATGGAATCAACCGTATTGGTTCCAACACTTTTAAAAGATATACCAATTGACAATGGTGGCAATGGTGATGGTTCCAATAGCCATTGGTTACCATCAATTATTGCCAAAGGTAATTGTCGTCAATTATTTGATATATACTGTCTAATGAAACGGTGTAGAAATGATTTTACCGAAGTGGGTTTCGAGGACGACCAGACATTCGAAAGAGGCCAGTTCTGCCTCTTTCAGATGAAGGAAAACGAAACGGAAGGAGATTATCGCTCCGCTGCAGCGATCATCGTCGATCATCTTGCTGGACTTGATGATGAGGAAGATTTGTCCACATTAATGGACGATACGGTGGTGGGTGGTGTTGATACTACTGCTGGTGGTGGTTGTGGAGGTGGTGTTGGTGTTGGTATTGGTGGTATTGGTGGAATCGGTGGAATCGGTGGAATTGGTGGTGTTGGTGGTGGTGGTGGTGATATTGTGGTCAATATGAATATTGATTCTTCCGTATCATCTTCATCATCATTAAATTCTCGTAAACAAAAAATATCCCTTGATTCGGGTAATTGGAGTATTGCTTCCGATTCATGTACACTGGACGATGATGTACTATATGATTGTGATTCAACTACTAGCTCCGGTGGCTCACCATCATCAACTGTTAACGATATTGCCAGCTCGATGGACAGTTTATCATTGATACCCCAATTGATTCGTACAACATCGGCAAATCTTCGTAATTTGAAAATATTATTTATACATTTGAAAGAGGTTGCTGATTTTATTACTCTAAGATATTTAGATGCACTCCATTTGTCATGAGAAAAAAAATACTCAGTATTTTGGGTGAACAAAAAGGAAATAACAATCTTCCTTCCCTTTTCTTTCCATATTCTTCTTTCCTTTTTATCGATCCGAAATTTATTCAAATTTTCTTTAATTCCTATTCTTTCTCTGTCTCTTTGATCTCATTTTCAAAGAGACCTTTTTGATCTTTTTCCTTTCTATCCTGTTTTTTTTGTTCTGGAAAAATGTTTGTCTTTCATCACTTTTCCATTCTCTCTATCTTCTGATAATAGATCGAAATTTATCTTCTTTTTTTTCGATCTCTCTTCACAATTCATCCATTGAATAAATCATCGATAACAAATGAACAATTTGAAGAACACACGCACACAAAATTGTCTTACATTTTGACCAACCCACCTTCTACTGCATTTACTATCACATACATTCAAAAAATTCAATGAATTTTTTCGATAAATTTTGCTCTCTCTCCATCTAAACTCGGTGAACATGATCGGCTCTCTCTCTCTCTCTCTCTCTTTCTCTTCACTCCCCCTCACATACATGGTTTTGACTGTAAAAAAAAAATTTTTCTACATCATGAGCTGAACGATGATGATAATTATCGACTAAATGGATAAATGGCTAAATGGCCGTGCTTCAGAGCTTAACTTCACCTGTACGCTTGATTTGGTGAATTGAGAGAAAATGTCATGTATATATACACGTACATGTGAGAGCGCCTTCAAAATCCATTTTGCCGAACAGCAACTCATGAAAATGAATTGGAAAGAGAGAGAGAGAGAGAGAGAGAGAGAGAGAGAGAGAGAGAGAGAGAGAGAGAGAGAGAGAGAGAGAGACAATTTATCGGCATCTTCATTATACATATAACGTATGATTGGGAAAACCTAAGAAAATATATATACTTTACATCGTAGACTGTGTATGGTTCTTAAGGCTTTTTTAACCAGTTATAGCTAACTAACTTTGGTCATGGTCGTAGCCAGGCCTTCTGTAAGATAGATGGAAAAAGAGTCAAAGAGAGAAAGGAAAAGGGAAAAGTTTTCCTCATTTGCTAGATGATGATAATTCTCTTTTCATCATCACCTCTGAGTATCCATTTATTACAATTTTTTTTATCAATCTCTGTTCTCATTTACCAATCGAGATGGATAATAGATGCCCAATGAAGCCCTCCAGCTGATTCACAATCTCTAGCAATAGGCTGTATGCATTTTCTCAATACTCTGATTTTACAGCGATAAATTCAACCATGGCCATCGAGTGTATATGTAGTATATAATGTACACATATATTGAAAGAGCAAAAGTAAAATAAGAAATAATCAATGCTGGCCTCTTTTCTAAGGGTAATATAATTTTCTTAAGATTTTTGAGATTAGAAATTTAAGCCCAAGATATGGACAATTCCTATGGGCTTGAGGAACGATCTGTGATGATCATATTAACACGTGGATTGATCATTGAGACCATGTGAACACCAATGCACCAGCATAATTTCGGAATCAGTATTTTAGCGTTACGTTCATAATGTTAACCAGTTCTCAATCGATCGATAATAATTCTGATGAGGAAGCCTTCAATGATGGACAACCGTTTACAAGGGGACTTATTATGGCTCAAGGGGTAATTGTGACTGAATATGAGAGAAAATATCGATCAGAAAATGTTTTGAGAACATCACTTCACTTGATGAAGTAGATAGATTCATTATCAGCTTTGCGTAGTAACTTTTTTCGGAATTTTGAGCATTTGTTTTTTTCGTACTAGTCAAGTTCTCTTCGATCGACCAAAGTTTGACATGAGATCAGAATTACCTCATTTCGTTGCATTCAATGTCATTCGAATCAGAAATCTTTGTAAACGATTACCAAAGAATGGATTGAGTTATGAGTATGAATACGTCGATTTGACGTTCAAAATTGGACTCAAATGACAAAAACTGACTGATATCCCTTCGACAATCTCATACAGTAACATTAACACATATGCTGAGCATCGAATTTGTTTCTTCTTTGGCAAAACTAGCAGAATAGTATTCACGTGTCAATACTTGGAATCAGATTCAAAAAGACAGTATCACCGATTGATACTCATAATTGTAGCGGCTTAATGTGTTCGAGAAAAAACGGTAGTTTACTTGATAAAAAATGAGGGAACAAAAATACACTATCAGCTCAATGGTTGCATGAGTAGAAAAATTGGATGAATTTTTATCAAAAGCTTTGGAAAATCGATAAAAATTTTTCTGATTCCACGTTAAAAGTTTCAAAAAACCAAATCAAACTCTTTAAATCAATAGACAATCGCGTTCTGATATCAAATTGGGTCATTGAAAGGGAAATTCAATAACTTCATCCTCTTTCTCTCTCTCTTTCAATTTTCAGGTGCATCAGTTTTCAATGCCTATAGAGAACACTTTATTTTGTCAATGAACTTTTGATTGTTTGCGAATTGTAATTAAATAAATCAAAGAGAATGAAGTCAAATAATCAGCACATTCTCGTCGAGAGAGAGAGAAAGAAAGAAAGAAGATAATTTTTGCGCATTTCCTTTCCATATGCTTTGAAAGTGAATTTAAATCGCGCGAATTGATTGTGTGTGTAAGTGTAAGTGTGTCTGTATAAAGTTTGATAAGTTGTCACAATTTATCGATTGTCATTTTGATTTGTCACTTGATAGTGTAAATTCTTCACAAGTTTGATTAAATTGGTTTTTTCTCACGTCAATGAATTCATTTGAATCATCCTCTATGTCATTGAAAATTGTCACTTTTGAGGTGTTGTTTTGATGTATACATATTTATTTGACAACAAAATTTAAAGATCATCAAAAAATTATGGATATAACTGATGATTTTATGTCTCAAGGCCCCTCAAGGTGAGTTATAAATATCTTCGATAACTTGCTTATTAACCATAGAAAGTTTCCTTATACATTTCTCAATCGATAAATGTTAATATTTTATGTATACTAATTTTGTTATCTTTAATGTTATCAGTGGAACGCAAGAGGAAGTCAAACTGGACTCAATCCAAGATGTTTACAAGCGATTGATAGAAGTTGTTAACAACGAATCATTGGTTGATCAATTGTTACCATACGAAGAGGATGTTGTTGATCATATTCTTGGCCAAGTAGACCATATGTCGGAGACCATCAAGGAAATTGGACCATCGCTGGGTAGCTTTTGTGTTGAGCAGCATAAAATTGAATTGGAACGGATCAGTTTTTTGGTTAATAAATATTTTCGCACACGATTGGCCAAAATTGAGAATCGAGCAAGTGATCTAGTGAAATTACTTCGTTCTGATTTGAGTAGAGCCGAAAAGTTACTATCCCAATTGGAAATCAAATATTTGGACAAGTATGTGACTTCATTGGACAATTATTTTGATGCCACAGTATTGGAACAACTTCCACCACATTTACAAACTTTTCGCATGAGATACATTCCAACGGACCCGATGCGCGATGAATTTGATTATTATTTTATGAAATCAAAGAAAAATTTACGCCTCTATCTAAAAGATCCGATCACCAAAATTTCGGCTGATGAAGAGCAAGTTAGCCAAAATGATCGAAAGCTGATACCTTTCAGTGCGATTGAACCTCATTTTGGCCCTGATAAAGATAGAATATCACTTCTTTAATTCCCTTCTTTCTCAATCCTTCTTCTTCTTCTCTTACGAAAGATGACCATTGTATGATGGCCTGGTTGTGTATGATGATGATGGTGGTAGTGGATATAAAATCCAATTCCAATTATGACCATGAGAGAAAATGAGATCATTTGCACAATCTAATTAAGCCATCCCGATTGGTATCGTAAAAGTGTGTGATCGGGATCATCAAATGTGTGTCCGGTTGGAGCGCTGTTGAGAAGAAAAAGCATGGATCAAGAAGAAAAAAACAAACTCTGATCATCATCACGATTTAAATGATTTTGTTGATCAATTTGCTAATCATCGGTTCATTGTCATTTTAAAGGGTGTTGTTAAGATTTGATCTCATATCAGTCATTTGACTTTTGATCTTCTAGTGTATCTTCTTTTGGTCAACTTTTTAAAGCTTTTTTAACTGTGCAGCAACAACAGCGAAAGCTTATCAAGTGTAAAAGTCTCTGTTGTGGCAACAAGCTTATCTTTTTGATCTCGAATTTAATTATTCATCACGTCAAGGTTGCCACCATCTTGACCATTGTTTTTGTCCAGTAATTTTGAGCCCTATTTGAATAAGTGTTCGTACTCTTCTGTCAAGTTTCAGCTACTATTGATTTCGACAATAATGTCTCACGATTCGTACAAACGTAAAACTCACAAGAAAAATTATTATCAAAATTATCGAAAAAAATCTCGAAATTGTGAACTGACCAGCGGATTGAAAGGATTCATTCTCTCGTGTAATAATCAAGAATTCCATGCAATCAGAACTGCTTATAGTCTTTTGAATAAGTATGCCGATAAATTGTATCCTTCTGCTGAACAAATCGCGCCTCCAAATAACGATGCTGATCTCGAAGAATCTCTGAACAAGGAAATCGAAACCATCAAGAAGGAGCAACATAGATTCAATAGAGTTGGTACCAATTGTCGTAACATGTTGTTCATAAAGTGTCAGGAATCAATTGATCCAAATGATATCATGATGGAACTCTTGAAAAGTATCGAGGAAACTGGACAAGAAAATATTCAGCCTGTTATCAAAATGATGCCAGTTCAAGCTACCTGTAACGCATACACCGATGACATTAAGAAAAAGCTACAAACTCTCATCGAACCTATCCCAGATGAAGAAATGACTTACTACATAATGGTCAGAATACGGAACAATGATAACGTCAAGAAGGAAGAGATTGTTGTTCATCTTGTGGATTTAGTAACCGTCTCAAAAAAGAAATGGACTGCAGATTTTAATGATGCAAAGTTAACGATTTCGATCGAGATTGTGAACACTGTTTGTTGTATCTCTTTGTTACAAGACTTTAATCATTACCGAAAATATAATCTTGAGGAGTTCATCTCATGGGTACAGAAGAGAAAAAATGGAGACATTGCAGAGAATACAGAGGAGAAACCGAAGATTCCCAAAATTGAACCTCAAGATTCTCAGGGTATGGCTGGTGATCAAGATAAACACGATGTTAAGAGTGAACCGATGGAAGAAGGTCCTGTTAAACAAGAGATTAAGAATGAAAACGAAGTCAAGAGCGAACCAATGGAAGAGGGTTCCGTTAAACAGGAAATCAAAGGCGAACCTATTGAAGAAACCGCTTGAGAAAAAATACTCATTAATTGATAGCGATATCGATTATTTTCCTCCATCATTTTTTGCTAAACACGATTGACGTAAATCCAAGTTTTTGTTTCTATGTTCCAATAAAATCATCAATCTATTAATGATTTCTGGTCAATACTCGTGAGATATGTATATTTCTGCAAAAAAGAAGGAATGGGAATGAATCTACTCATACAAAATATACAAAATTTGTTATCTATTTTTATTGTTATTACTATTTTGGAACTTTCCTTGTCTCAAGAAGGAAAATAGGCCAAGAATTCACTTTTCGAAGATAGTGGGTATTCTCATTCTCAATAGTATCCAGACAGTTGTTCCGCCAACGATGAGGTTCGCAGGATTCCCGTCTCAAGAACACTTTTCTATCAAGCCTGATCAATGTAAGGATACCTGTGTTGGCTTTGAGTTAGATTTGAAAAGGAGGAACTTTCTTCCGTGAACCACCTTTAAGCTTATCGTGAGCAAAAATTTTCTCGGCTAAAGTTGAGCTATAACTTTATTTTTGAACATTTCTCAATCAAGTCAATTTAAATCGTTGATATTGAGAAAATTAACTCTTTCGTTAATTGATTAGAATTGTTCGCGTTTCACCCTCATCTGACGGTTGGTTGAGCCATGTTCCTGAGCATAAGTTAAAGGTTTTGTTATGTTGTATTCCAATAATAGGAAAGCAATTACTATAAGAAGATTGTCATTGAGATGCCAACCTCAATTTGTGAAATAAATAAATAAAGATTGCAAGAGATTATTGATGCCTAATTATTCAACCTCTTGTCTTAGTTTTCTATGTATCTAGTCACTCAAAGCCATAAATTTTGACGGCAATATGACATATCAAGACAGAATATCCACAAAAAAACAAGGATCAAGAGAATTGTGAATGTCGGAAATTATTTAAACGAGACTTCATACTGAAGTTTGTCGTGGAGAACGCACGAAAAGAGCTACAAATGGAATCGAACGAGTCAAAAAGGCGAAAAATAAAAGAGATGGAAAAATGATGCTAGTCAAGAGGAAAGATATCATGTTGAGGACAAGTTTTGAACGATTGTCAGGAATACTTGAATGCCAAATCATTTTACGTCAAAGGATGGTTCTAAGTGACAAGCTACCGGGATTGTACTTTGGTGGTGAAGATCGAAGAGATAGCCTTATTTTATAGATTCAATGTGAATAATAATAATAATCGCTGTCCGATCAGATGTTGCCATCTGGATAAATGTGTGTTCAATTGATATGATATGCTTAAAAAGGAAAGAGTTCATAGAGGTTGATTGAATCCATTTTAGGGTTTTTAAAGTTTCTTTGAACGGATTTTCCCTTAAATAGCAAGAGGAAAGAAACCAAAATAGTTTCCAAGTTTTACATAAATATCTGGCTCGATCACCACCGACAAAAAATTTTTGTGTGAGAGAAAATCAAGTATGAAAGAATTTGTAGACCTACAATCAAGTTCAAAATTTATAAAATATTGAAGACTATGATTGTAACTCATCGGTGGTTAGTTTTGCTTGATCTCTGAGCCAATTTTGTAGTTGAGAATTTTGGTCCAATCGATCTTATTTTTGGTCACAGGAAGAGGTCTACGAAGAGCTTTGAATGTGGTGTCGGACATTGTCTGATAATTCTCACTGACTGCAGTTTGATATTCATTTTCTGCAGCTTCGACTATAAGTAGAAAATCGTGGGCAAGTTGACTCTCACTAGATACATTCAACATTTTTTTCACCTCTTTCTGGGTGACCAATTGTACGTTACCATCTTCAAAATAATGTACTTGAATATTGATTATACCACGAAGCTCTGCTTGCTGGCCACCTGATGATGGATTGAATTTGGTTGTCCACACCGAACGCCAACGCCCATTACAATAATTGCGGGCTTGAAATAGGTGACCTTCAATACAAGCAGTCAATGTTATTTCTTTGTCTCCACTGGATGAACTGAATACGGAACAATTTCCATTGTAATAATGTTCTTTACAATAAGTGGTCCAGGCATCTTCAAGTGAGGAACGCCACGATTCGGATGGAGAATCTGGTGTCCATGATTGATAATCGGAAGCTTCTTCCCGTATGAAATCATATTTAAATGATTTCTTTGTTCGCGGATCATAAAACCTCCCATTTGATAGTGAATTATATTCAGTTATCAGGCAACCATGATCCGATCCTTCCACTTGAACAGGTGTCAATTGGTCCATATGATATTGTGCAATTGTACCGGAAGCTTGTTCTCGTAATAGTGTATCATTATCGATCAAATATCGGACATCTGTGAGAACTTCATTAAATTCTCCGGGCGGAGCGTGTAATAGAAATTGTGAAACAATACGCATCTTATCAGAATCACTCAAATTTTCATCATAATACGACATGTTGAGTGTTTAATGTTATGGTGTGTATGCAGTAGTAGTAGTAGTAGTAGTAGTAGTAGTAGTAGTAGTAGTAGTAGTAGTAGGAAAAAAAAGGGAAAGTAGTAATGATAATAATAATAATATTAATAAACAAACACACTCAATGGAAACAACAGCCGATAGCGATTGACCAGATGCAGTATGTTGATATGATTTGACAACAAAATATGATAATCAACAACAAACCAATACACACACTATCTTTTCCTTCTCTCAAATTATCTTGATTTGTGATGCAAACACAGACAAAGACACTTACACACACACTTTTACGCAATCAATAAGGTGAAGATAAAGCAATATCAAAGACTGTCACCAATAAAACAAAAGACTGTTTTTTAATTACTTCCTCACAACAAACACACACAATGTTGATCAATCTTGATGATGATCAAAGTTTCTCACATAGCAAAACCTCATCTTCTAACAGATGGCATTGCTAAACTTGGTCTAAAAATTTTTTTTCGATGAAAAAGAAAGTTTTTTTCACTTTCGTTAGAACTTTCAATTTTGAGAATCTTAAATCCTGAGAAAAATCCTGGAAAAACCGGCCACTTATCTTCGGCTCTGGGTGAATATATTTCGACGGGGATCGATCAGCGAAATTCAGTGATAATATTATCTGTTTCGAAATTTGACCTTCAGAAACAGGTCATAGCCGTTAACTTTGACTTGGAGAGAAGAATTTTTTCTTTCTCTGTGTATTTAATTATATTTCTCTCAGGACGATCATCATTTTCGGAAACGATGGACATTTGCCGGAAAACCTGTATTACAGGGAAAGGAAATTTTGAACACTAAATACATTCTCTCTTTCTCATCTTCAATCTTCAGACTGATGGTGTGATAAAAGCCAGAGGCAGACAGTTAAAAGAAAAAAAAAGTGATTAACTTATAGTTTTAGTTGTATAAGTTGTATGTAAGCTTTGAACAAGGTCATCGTTCTGCTCACACATGATATTATATGGTGAAAAGGGCTCCAATCCTTGCGGCCCATGACTACCTGGTAAAACTTGCCAGCCAGTGGTGATATTTATAAATATATTTTATCTGTTATATCAGTTAAAGATACAGTTTAGTGACGATGATCGTAGAAACTTACTAAATTAGTCTACTCAATTTTTTTCTTGCTCAACTCTTCCAGGGTTAGTATTAAAGTGGAAATGAAAATTTTTCATCATCAAATTAACTTTTCTCATCATATGTAATTGAAGCTTTCATATATTTTCCTCTTCCTCCTCATTTATTCTTATATATTTATATATGTGTGTATGTTCAAAGCCTTGAATGATCTCAACTGGCATAATCATATCAAGTGTTTCCAGAGAATCATAACGTTCAAGATTTGTGTGCAATTGGTTTTCGAAAGAAATAAGTGAAAAAAAACTAATCATCGTTCAATTGAAACCATAATGATTCAAGGTAGACTGATCGTTGTCTCAGATGATATGGAAAAATTTTTTTAATACATACACACACACACTCAAAAGATACAATTTACAGTTTACATCTTGTCAAGGTAAGATGCAATATGAAAGTCTATTTTCCGATCAAATGAATGGAATGAACGAAATTTTTGTCTACTACTATTCAGGTACACACACACAACTCACTTTATCAATGTCCTTGATTTTCATTTTTTCAGTTATTCGAGAGTGGTATATGAGTAAATGAAGAGAAAGTTTCTTCCTCTTTTTTCGATTCATTTTTCAATCATATTTACCACACACGAGTATACTCACACACGTACCACATACACATCACATACACACCACACCACACATCAAACAAAGAAACTATAGTAATTTGGATAATTTTGGATTAATCTAACGCTTCAGATTATAGAGCTCTGATCTTTGATCCTGATCGATGCCTTTCTCATTGTTTCTATGTGAGTCTGATAATTTCAACTATGGTTTTGAGTGGCTTTTGACATTCATCGTTTAATGACAAGCTCTGTGTGTACTGTTATGTTTGAATGTGTATACATGTGTGACTGTGTGTATGATAACTTGAAAAGTATATACAAAAGGGAAAGTTGATTTGATTTGGATTGCGGAAAAAAAATTAAGTATACCCACTTGTAACGATCTCATCTCTGCCCATCATGACATCTCAAACGAAAGATTCTCAATCGTTTTCCGATTTATCTGAACTTTCTATTGTTCATAATGGTCATCTTAAAATGCTCAAGCATGTCATACAATCGGATTCATCACTCAATTCTTATCGATTTCCGGATTCATTTTTGTTAACTTTTATACTGTGTAAAGAAGGTAATGTTGATAAAGCTCATCGACGCTTACGATCATATGTGAAAAAAGTGCGTGAAAATTCTAATCTATTTAGTAAAAATATTGATCCAAAGCTATCTGCTTTCGAAAGTCGATTCTTACAAGTCCTACAAGAACCAACCATCAGTGGTAAAGCGATATTCTTATTCAAAGTTGGCTTCTGGAATCCAAAAGAGACATCAGTTGATGAATGTATTCTCACATTGGCTTATTTACAAGCTGCCCTAGTTCGTAGCCAAATACAAGGAGCTCATTTGATTATAGATGCATCAGATTTATGCTTTTATCATTTCTATTCTGTTGGACCCAAAAAATTGCGTGTAGTTGCCGAAATAGTGACCAATATGTTACCATTGAGAATCGAAAAGATTCATTTGGTCAATGTTAATCGCGTTCTGATACTTGCTTTCCGAGCGATTCAACCGTTTTTGGGCAAAAAAATACGTTCTCGAGTCGCTTTCCATGGTAATAATCTGGTAGATGATCTATCTGAATGTTGTTCACCAGCAGCTGTTGCTTTAAGCTACAATGATCCACCTGATACATGCATGATGTCAATACAAGAGTTAATGGAACTATCGGCACATGGTCGTGATATGTTGATCAAAGTATGGCAACAGATTGTGAAAAAAAATTCTCTACATTAATCTAGTCAATATTACTAGTGTTGATGATAATAATTCAGCAACCCTTTTCTTACTACTACTCACTTTTATATGTAGATGAATTTTTCGTCTGAAAATAATTTTGAATAATTTTTATCTTTCTTTCTCTCTTCCTCTACTTTTGATACTCACCTGTGTTACGCACAAACAAACAAAAAATGAATCGAAAATCAAGTAAAATTGTACAGAAAAACTCGATAAATTTGATGATTTTATCACTTTTTCCTCAAAAAAAACGGAATCACTTGATTCATCTGATGCTGAAATATTATCGCGACTAAAAGTCCTCGAGAGAATATTTTCTCATCAACACCATCAAGTAATACTGGCTACTTATTTATTCTCCTCTGAACATTCGATATTTTTTTCTCTCTCTCTTTCTCTCTTTCATCTTGTTTACCACTTTTATCCTAATTATCATTATTATTATTATTGTTGTTGTTGTGTTTACCAAATCGAGTAACAACTCAAGGATCCTGGTTTATCCACCGATCATTCCCATCACGTTATATCTTCTATGCTATCCTATTTTATGCTCACACAATTTATCAGCATATCTAATTCTTCATACAATTTAAGGAATATGTCTGCTATTCAATTAAGCAATGATGATGACTTGATGATCAGTTAATCCTTGGTTTTCCGGCTGATCAGCTTCAAGCGATTCTTTTCTCTCTCTCATTTTGTCACCGGCTTTCAAGTTAATATTAACAATCTGATGTCATAGACATTCAGTGTGATACCTGATTTTTTTCTCTCTCTCTCTCTCTCTCTCTCTCTCTCTCTCTCTCTCTCTCTCTCTCTCTCTCTCTTAATCTTTTCGCCGAGACACACATCAAAAAATAATCACTTCTCATGTTTTATTTAGTATTTTGAACACCATCAGAACTGTTCAAATTTGACTAAACGTTCATCTTGGATAACAGTACAGTGAAGAATAACTTTTAACTTTCATAAGTTATCCCAAGTTATGCCAGCATTGGAAGAATGTTTCACTCTTGATAATAATACTGACAAACCTTTGATTGATGATTACACTTGTTTAAATAAATTGTGTCTACTTATTCGTGATGATCCAATTTTACATTGTTATAATTTTACTGATAAATTTTTACTGATATTCCTGCGGCATAGAAAATTTGATATACTCAGAGCCCATCAACAGTTGCGATGTTATATCAAAAAAGTGATCACAAAACCCGAAATTTTTTGTCTCAATATTGATTTCATTAAGGTCATTCAAAGTGGAGTGGTCCAATTTTTGGAAGAGACCAGTAATGATGGTAGTGCCATTGTCCTATGTCGACCTGGCCGATGGAAACCCGAGCAAACATCTCTCATCGATCTTATTCGATTCAGTATAATGTATATATCGATAAGATTGGAAAGTGAAGAATGTAATGGTCACATTATCGTTGATGCTTCCGATCTATCTCTCAATCAAATATTATCATTTGGAATTTCGGGTGCAAAAATGATTATCGATATATTCATATCAACACTTCCTGTAAAAGTGAAAAAAATTCATATAATACGAGGTAATCGTCTGATGTCTATGGGAATTAAGTTGTTTTGGCCTTTTATATCCGAAAAATTAAAGAAAAGAATCATCAATCATGAAGATAGATTGGAAGAAGTTTTCGAATGTTGTCCTCCTTCTGTATTGCCAATGTGGGTTGGAGGTGATGTTGAAAGTGATCGTTGTGACCAAAAGTGTATCCAAACGATCATGAATGGATCCAAAATGTTCAAAGAAGTTTGGAATCAAGTTCAAAAGTCACAATCAAAGCTTCGATAGATTCATGGATTGATACCATGAAACTAGAAAATCATTTTCAATCGACTAACACTCATCATCTCATTCATTTATTAACTTTTTGCATTTTTTGAACATTCTGGATATTAACATCTGTATGTTAATATTATCTGATGTCAATTTCAAAATTCTTCCATAATGTAACATGGAATAATTGTGACTGAACACAGCAGGAGATTGAAGCATAATAAACTCATGTAAAATTCATTTTTGAATCAACTTTCAAGGGTATCAACATCTTAGCCGAATCAAAAGTGAATGGAATCGATAGTCAAAAGCTGCGAATTTATCATGTTCGAGCTCTTAGAACTTTCTAGCGATAATTTGAAGCTTTTGATTCTCTTTTTTCAAACATTTACTCACATTGTTAACATCACATTATAACAATCTGATTGCTGAAAATTTTTGAGGTAAAAAATGACCTACTCAATAAGGAATAGCAAAATTTTCCTAATCTTTCTCATCTATTAGATATTGATTTGCAACATCTCTAAACAAGTAACTTCGACACGTTTTGATCAAGGCAAAGCAAGACATTCCGAAGGTTGTTGTTGTTGCTTTCTATGAGCAGCTTAACTGCTCTTTGATTGTTTTCTGAGATTGGAATCTTTATTCATGAGTAATGAGTCTCCATATGATCAGCATTATGTTGAGCTTAATGATCCTTGCTTCGTAAGCGAGATCCAGAGACACTTGAATTATCAGATTGAATTACAGCATGTTTATAAGTCTAGGGATATATTCAGACATCTCAATGACCACCAACTGCATAGTTCTGATTATCAGATTGTGATATTATCGAGAGTAAATATTATTGGAAGTTTTTGTCTACGAAAGTAGTAATTTAGAAACGCAAGGGCTTACTAATCTCGATTGATTTCTCTCTCTCTGATGTGTTTAATATTGTTGACTTGAAGAGGAATAATGAGGTGAAGAAAATTGATGTTGCTAGGACAATAGTGAAAAAATTGGGACATCTTTTCGATTGTGAAACACTATTTTCAAACAATTTCGAAACTTATAATGATCAGTAGAAGAATAACAATAGCCCAATTTCATAGCTGATGACTTTAGTTGATAGCTAATAATAGCAACTATGAAAACATATTTCACCACAACATCTAGCTTCATCAATCAGTTCTACCATGGACTAAACAGTTAAAATCAATTTTTTTCGTTCATCAGTACTACACTACAGGGGAATCATATCAGTGGTATGAGGAGATGGATCATTTTCACCGATCCTCATATTTTTTGAACAAAAGAGTCGAAAGAATTGTCATGATAAACAACTTCTTTCCAACACATGGAAGCGCCAAAATTTTCCAACTCTCCAGGATATTTTTGATCTATCAATGCTGTTTTTGCATACCTTCAATTAATGACGAAAACTCATATGAGTTATCACTTGCTGGAAGCTTAGCCAAAATCTTGTGTGTTGATATCTGCTAGATGCTGACGATGTAAGCTTACAAGCTTACAAGGGAAACAAGAATAATGATAAGTTCCACATTTTATCACCATTCATATTAGCACTTTTTTCGATGTTGAGCCATCAAATAATTGCTTTCATGACTAGACTAATTTACACAAAAGAAAACTTACAGAGAGAGCGAGAGACTATCCAAAAATTTATTCAACGTTTTTTGGTTCCTAGAATATTTTTATTAGACCTTCTGAAAATTCTAGATTCTAGATTCTTGATTCTGGTTCATGATGGAACTCGTTTGACCTGTTTATCGAGATTTTTCTTAGCATTCTTTGAACATAGAAACAAAATACTAACAATTTATATTTACACGCGAAGAAACTGTGATCATTATTGCCATTAAGTGCTATTTCAGTTTAGGCCATGACGAATTGATGATTTTTCCTTTCCTTACTTGAACAGCCACCACTACCTGAAAAGCCATAAAAAAGTAGCCAATAGTGAGTAATGGAAAGGAAAAAAAGCTTAAGATTCCTTTAATCTTGAAATTTTCAGGATGTTGACAAAAAAAAATGTTTTTGTAAATAAAAATATAAGAAAAAAATTCACACACATAGAACCATGAGTATTGTGAAGCTGAGTATCAATTATTATTTTCAGTGAGAATTTTACTTTCCGCTGCAATCAATTGTTTCCAATCATTGATCACAGATTCTTTGTTTTTCTTGATGGTTGCCAAAAATTCATCCAAACTGATTTGTTCATGCGTTCCACCCAAAAAGCTTGGTAACGATGAAGCTGGACAACATTGATACAGTTCATCCATATCATCACCATGAATGATTATTCGTTCTCTCAATTTCTTGGGCATAAACGGCCAATAGAGTCCTAATCCAATTTTTATCAATCGATTTGCATGCACCAAATGAATTTTAATTATTCGTGTTGGCATAACTTTGGTCATCAATTCCATTTGTAATCGAGCCGTTCTGATACCAAAAGCAATAAGATGGGACATGGTCAAATTTCTTGAATCACATACCACATGGACACAATGTTTGCTAGGATCTTGGTAGCATGCATAAAACAAAGTAAGCGCTCTCATGCCTTCCAAAGGTGTAGCTTGCGATATGATCCATTGTCCAGGTCGATATATTAGTAGGCAACTTCCATCATTTGATGTGCCAGTTGTGGGAACCAATACATTGGAATTGTAACCATTTGCCAGATCAGCATTCCAATCGAAAAGTTCAGGATATTGGTAAAGTTTCCTGGAAAATGTACACATACGCTCGTAAGCTTTGTTAGCATTGTTACTTTTGCATCGTAAAAATTCTAGTAGAAAATTATCACTCAAATTTAATGATACAAATTTTTGATCTTTTTTCAACAATTCACGAAATTCCATCAAAGCAGATCGTTCAATATCACTGGCATCAGCCATGGTAAGTTGAGAAAAATTTGTCAGTCACTTCACTTTCAGTTAAAATATTTGAATAATTGGTTCAGAATAGATTTTCTATTTTGGATAGAGAGAAAACGTGCTGGAATCATCACAGATCGACACTGTATCAACTATGAGCAAGATGAGAACTCTGGAGAATTCAAGTTCTTACAATTATGAATCACATGGGAGTGCATGCGTCTTGATAGAAATGGCAGTGAACATGCCATGGATTCCATGGATAACTAAGGAGAAGCGTTTTAAAACATGTTGGTTTTTATTTCTTTTTTCGCAGCAGAAGATATTTTTTCCCGAAAAATTCCAAAACAAACTTGACATAAAAATTTTAACAATAGAAAATTTTTGCCTATTTTTTTGTCAACGAAAACTTCTTGTTGATTAATTTTTCAGATTCAAGCCAGGAATTGTTAATAAAAATTCAAATTAGTATAATAACATTTCTCTCTTTCTCTCGCTCTCTCGCTCACCACTCAAAAATCCTTGAATTGAGAGAATCGATATAAAAACACTGGATAGAAGCTTTGCTCGAGGGCTAATAAGCTATACTAATCTCTTGGTTCACTTCGTCAAAGGCTTCGTTTCGCCTGAACGCTATTTTAAGATTTTATTCACAAGGTACTTCAGATGGCAAGATTAGATTGGACTTGCTCTTCGCACGAATCGATTTCATGATGATGGAAAATTGTTGCGATATTTCATCAATAATAGCTAAAAAATAGGCATAGAATGTAACAAAATGTATCTCATTGAGTTTTCGCGATCTTTAGTCAACTCCAGTCAACCAGTCAATGTTGATCATCAGGGCAAGACTGGAAGAGAGACAGAAGACATGAGAAAAATTTTTCACCATTCAAATACATGTTTGCCTGATGGAAATGATCTGGAAAGATCTTGGAATTGATCAAATTCAGCTCAATAATCGAGCAATAAAAGTGATGGGAGATGAATAATATTATCTCTCCTGTTCTTCGAGTTTCCCCTTGGAAGCTCGATTATTTCTAGGCAACAGGCTACTCTACAACATGTGCTCTCGGTGCTTTTTATCTAATTTGAAGGTGAAGTCAGCTTGAGCGTTTTGGCATGCTTGAATTTTTAGGAAGAAGTTCAAACAAAATTCTTCGGAAAACAATGTCCATCAGTTGATGAGTTTTGTTCATACAAGTGTTAGTTATTCATGATTCTTTCGAGTGATTCAGTTGACGTTCGAAAGAAAATAACTGCAATACAAAATATTTTACAAATTTTGGATAAGAGGTATACTATGCAGTGGAAAAAAAGTTAAAAAATATCGTCATGATTGAGATTTGATGAAAAGAAGTCAGCTCATCAGAAGCTGAAAGAATTTTCTACTTCATACTCTGCAATTGAAGTCTCAAAGGCTTAATCAATTCATTTCCTTGAGAGATGATCTCGAGGTTCTCCTCATAAGAATATGTTTTACCTGTACCACCAAGATCTGATGGTAAAGCTGATAATGGACAGCATTGATAGAAGCTTTCCAGATTATCAGTATAAAAAACAATACGCTGTCTAAGTTTATATGACATGAAAGGTAAGAACATTCGAACTCCAAAGTTGACCAGCCAATTACTTTTCAGTACATGAATCTTTTGAATTCGAATTGGTAAAATTCTGGTCAAAATATCTGAAGTCACTTTTGCACCGGAGACACCAAAATTAAGCATTTTTCTCAATGCAACTTCCGAAACATCGACTACTACTTGAACACCAGCTTCATGAGCTTCCGCATAACTCGTAAGAAAAGCTACACAGTGTTGAATTGTTTTGAGCACATCAAATTGATCGAAAAAGAATCGACCTGGTCGATATATTACGATTACACTTCCATCATGAGCTCTTCCAGATGTGAAATCGAAATAGCCACTTCGTATGGTTGCTTCCAGATCGGTGTTCCAATCGAAAATATCTGGTCTTTGATGTAACTTTTTAACATACGACTTGAGACGATCAAGAGCTTTGGTGTGATCATCTCTCTTGAATTTCAGAAAAATGAGCAAAAATTCATCAGAAAATTCCATTTGACCCAATTTTTTGTGCTGTTGAACAATTTTTCGAAATTTTTGGAGATCACTATCTTCCCGATTTTTCTTTGCTTCATCTCCATGTCTGGTGACGATTACATTGTCTTCACTCGATGACATATTGGAAATTAATCTTGTTCATCCACACTGATAAAGTTCCAAAATTCGACCATGTACCAGGAGGCAGTTTTTGCAACAACTCAAAAAAGATTGACGTGAGCACATAAGAAGTAAAAAAAGAGTTACTGAGTAACTGTTACTCAGTATCATTCAACTCAGAACGTTAGAATGATTAAAATGATAAGCCTGATAACATGATAGTTAAGTACATGAGCTGCACCCTAGTGAGATATGTTCTGAGTATATATTTTTGATTAATTAACAGGTGTTTTTCTCATTTAGCATTGTGAGTTTCGGTACATCAGCACGTGTTAAATAAAGTGAGATTATCGATGGCTCAGTGGATAGTGTACATAATTTATGGAAGAATTATCATATACACATCATATTCACAGAAATGAATTGATACATAAAGGATTATCACTTATCTATCTGAACAGAGTTCGATCCTGAAATCATTAAAACAATCGGTAAATTGGGAGGTTATCGCACTGAAAAAAATCAGCCCACGGATCTTCGTGATTAGTGGAATTTATACATCTTCAATCTTATCACTATGAAAGATGAAACCTATTCAAATTGTTTCATTAAATAATGGAAAATTAGAACAAAAAACAATTTAGACGAAACTTTTCCAAGTAAATCGTTGATCCAAATAAATTGGAGGTGAAAAGATGAAATATTACCGGAAAAGGAAGACAATAAAGATCTTGTATTCGTTTTATGTGATTAAATAATGGCAAAGACTTTCAAATTCATTTGCCTAAACTACTCAGGACACTTCTTAATTCTGCCATTTGTCTCCAATTTCAAATCAATAAATTAATCAGAATCTCAATAAGTGATTCAAGATGTTCATTCAATGATAAGCCAATTTTTTATGCCAAAAATCAATATTTATTCACAAATTTTAGCCATCGACAAGAATTGACGTCTCCATATTGTCCAAGGTGAAGCTGACATATGAGTCTGATATGGAAGAGACAAAATGAGTTATTTATGAATTGAGAATGGAAAAAATAGACAGAATAGACTGTGGTGGTTGGATAAGTTCCGCGTTGACATACGAGCCTAGATCAATGATCTAAAGAAAATGAACAAAGATTCCATGATGATATAAGAAGAGTGGAATATTGTGCTAGTGAGTGATGGTGTAAGTGTATGAAGAAAAGGAAAAGACGAATTATCAAGAGGAAAAAACGGCAGATTTCAAGAATCAACAATGGAATCACTGATATTTTCATAAAACGAAATAGATATCTATCATCGTTACAACAGAGGAATTGATTTAGATGGTAGTAGTAATTGTGGAGCTTCTAACATGAGCTTCAATTTATATCAATCTGATGGAGAAAGACGAAAGAATGGAAGGAAGAAGAAGAAGGAGAATCTAGATGATAGCATGGTAAGTGAATAGATCTTTCAACATATATACTTACTGTGATCGTCTCTCTCTCTCTCTCTCTCTCTCTCTCTCTCTCTCTCTCTCTCTC